>OX457039.1:26962419-27474919 GCA_949752735.1 Lumbricus terrestris
AAAATTTTTTTATTTTTTTTTAATTTAAAAAAAAAATTTTTTAATAAAAAATTAAAATTTTTATTGACATAATACGGTGACATTGCCTTCCGTATACAGTTAGATCTTAGGCCAAAAAAAATTTGTGTTCCGGTAACCTGACCGGCTCACTTTTATTGCCTCGACTCGGAAAATGTTGTGTAAATTTTTTTCTTTGCAGTGGCATTGCCTTAGAGCAGCGTTTCCCAAACTTTTTGGGCTACGGAACCCTTCGCGTCCTAATATTTTCGGGCGGAACCCCAATCTCAGCTAAATGCATTGAATCATGCTGAACGCACGGGAAGCAAAGGCTACTAATAATATAAGCCTACATGCCTAAATACACTAAATTTTACAAGGTTTATCTTTCTTGCAATATCATGAAATTAAATTGAAATTAAATTGCACTGCTTTAAAAACCACGATTTGTGGATCCTAATATAACAGTGTGCCCTACATGAGGTTAGAATGTGAAGGTTCGTGGGAATTCTGCTTCATTCGTGATGGTCAATTAGAAGTTCGTGGTCATCGTTAGAAGAGTTGGCTGCTTTTCTCCTTCATTGATTGGTTTCGTATCCTATTATCGTAATTCATAAAAAGGAAGCATTTAACCAAGTTCGCTTTCAGGTCGTGAAAATGATCTGCAATTTCTGAACGATGGTTCCTCGAGAACCATTAGAAATTGTGTGAGTTTGGAAAGCGTTCCAAGTTTCTAAATTAAATAAAAGAGGTTAGAACCCTAGCTAGCGTACGTAAAAGTCACTCAATTTTGGCAAATTTTCGCACAAACAAATTAAAATCAATATTTGTTGCTACTGCTACAAGATCAGACTTGGCGATTCTTTTTAAACTTGCGTTTTACGGTGACAAAGATGACTGCGTCTCTGTTCAGACTAAGGCCTAAAGCTCTGACCTACATGTAGGCCCTACGTTACGTTCAGCAGTGATGTCTATAAGCTTATACAAACTACATACAGTAGGCTACATACTAATAATAATAATAATAATAATAATAATAATATCTTTTCTTTAATTAAACGCCTGCAAGACGCACTGCGCTTTACATTTACAGGTTATGCAGTAATCTTAATTAAACTTAACTACCAACTGAACAGATAGCTTTGTAATTACACGGCGCCAATGGCAGCCTACAAAGCAAATCCGCCCAACGGGGGCTCGAACTCACTACCTCTCGCACTCTTGGCCAGCGTGTTAACCACTACTCTACCGGGCCCCCCTACTATGATAATAAGCTAATTATTGGATTGATTAATAATCACTGAAAGGTCGGGTGAGGACAAAACACAAAAGATGACTAGTTTCAAACTTCCAGTGCATTTTCAATTTCTCAGAAAAATTAATTTTTTTCCTCAACTTCTCGCGGAACCCTTGTGCTCGCCCCGCGGAACCCCTGGGTTCCGCGGAACCCAGTTTGGGAAACGCTGCCTTAGAGTTTCACGCCTGCCTAACTACTTCCTGGTTGCCAGTCTTGAGAAACCTCTAGCCTTATCATTCTCACTTGAGCCACCTCTAATGGTGATTAGGGAAAATAAATCTAGCACCCTCTAGGTGTAACTAGTCACTGGCTCGGCCAGTCTTTAACGACCCCTAGCAGTGATGTTCTGTTCGCACTCATCTTCCCCTTCCCTTCCAACTTTATCTTACCAGAAAAGATGTCAACAAAATTAAATTAATAGAATTGTTTTCTAGAGCAATTTTAGGTGCAGACAGTCGAGAAATAGGCAGTTTATACTTGCTTAGAACACGTACTTTGTTGCAGCGTGTACCTTTATGCAAAAAAGAGTAGTTGGGTACAAATTTTTGGATAGTCACTGTATAAAAATATTTTACCAAAATAAAAATATTTTTCGACCTACCTACCCAATTTTTTAGAGCTCTGTTACCGGAAACACAGCAGTATTTATTTTGGCCTTAGAACTTTTGTTGTAGGACGTCGTTTGGTTTTACAATCCATTTTTGCTAAAACAAAAGTGGATTTGTTTCTGTTTCTGTAGTTTTTTCTTACATCCCGTGGCCATTTGTCAGTCCTGCTTGTGATAATCTATATAAATAAAAATGTAAAACGTTACTTTTTGTGGCCTCAGAACTCGATAAGTTCCTCACCGATTCTTTTCAAATTTTTCGCAAACCCTTCCATTCGAACATAAGCGTGTTGTTATAATGCCTTTTGGGGAAAAGCGCAATCTTTACGACCCAAAAACACAACTTCTAATTCCATGCGATTGACGTCGATGGAGTCCAGCCATTTCGAGTTTGAACCTTCACGCATTCTTCGGGCGCGTTTCAAACGCAAGCATTCTTCAAAACGTGTAGCCGACGGTCTGCTATAGCGCAATTTTATATGTAACTGTCGGTTTTGGCAAAATCGTCCATTTGCGGCCGTTTTCCGCGCGTCTTTCTACAGGGGACGGAAGGGGAGGGACGGGAGGGGAGGAGAGGACGGGGGAGGAAGGCGAGGAGAGGAAGGGGAGGGGGAAAGAGAGGGGAAGGGGAAGGAGAAAGGGGAGGGGACGTAGGAAGGGAGGGTTGGACAGTCTTTTCAGCCACAGCAACGCATGGCCGGGTACAGCTAGTAATTAATAATTGTACTTGTTGATAATTGAACATGCATATAATATGAATTAAATGATCTTGATAATCTCTGTTCATCAATTAGTAGCAGACTTTGAATGTAGATGGTCCTAACCCATGGGAGTCTGGTTCATCCCCTTTGTGACCAATCTATACTTGTTCTTAGTACAGTGAGATATTACTTTGTTAATTTGTGAATGAACAAATTGATGGTTGTGCTTAAATCTGCTCGTTGGTATTGCATATAGCATGCAGACATAAAGACAACATGCCTTCATGATATGGTTTATTTGTATCAATATTACAATCAAGCTTCTCCATCACTTTACCGCATCATCCACCCTTATATACTGCAGTCTACTTCTCTGAAATGACAATTGTGGATTAGTACGAGTTTAGAAGTAGGTGTGCACTGTGTAGTGGAAAGAGCGTTAGTCAGCGATCACTTTGTGAAGGACATTGATCGGCAGTAATTGTTCTTGTATGTATGTTATCCAGGCATTCTATGACCTTATGAAAATGATACAAGAGAAGAAGGATCAGTTGAACGCTGTTGGTGGTGGAAAGAAACAGAACGGAGCACCTGGAGGCAAGCCAAAGCACAAGAAGAAATGTATCATCTTATAACAATCGACTTCCTGCTGCATTGATTGCGGAGATTTTCTGGTGTTGGGTGACTGGGTGGCTAGGTCTTGCATGAAGCAGCGTCGTCGTGTTGCTACTGTTTTATGTATAAATTCAAACAAAGCAAAGCCTGTTCCAAACTGTCAAATATGATTGATAAATGATGGACTTCAGTTTTCGTATCACTATTGTTATGGTTACACAAAATAACTGCATTTTAATGCAGATTAAAATGTTATCTGCTGCACAAGTAACCACTTAAATGTATGCACAAGCTTTAGATAATTTGGCATTATGTTTTATTATTGCCCAAAGTGATTTGTAATTATGGGTATTATATAAACTATTACTAAATATTGCCATGCAAAGGGCTGTTACGTTTAAATATATTCTATATTAATCCATAGCTTATGGATGGAATATTTTACCCTTAGTTAATGAATAGTTTATTGGATATGCTGATGTCAGAGTTTAGAAGGTAAACTGCAATTGCAAATAAAGTTTTGCATCTTATTCGTGGAAAGTGTTATGTCAAACTATTCAGTCAAGGAATTAAGTTTTGTCATAAACCTTACAGTGACATGAATAAAATTAATTTTACAGTGAACTTAAGAAGTCAACTAATTCAGGTCAACAGATGTTACTGTAGACAAAGAAGGTTTTTATATATATAGGAATAGAGAAGACAAATTTCTACATATAACAATAGAAACAGATCTTGAAGATCAGAAGCTGAATGCAGTCATTTTTTATTTCTGGTTTAGAAACTCGGACATTGTAAATTGAGCAGTGCTATTTCAGTGTAATTTTTAAATCGTTGGCGTACTTATTTTTGGTGAGGGTCACCAGGAACTTTGCTATCGCAGTGCACACGCTGTCCTGCCATTTGTGTACAGCATGTATGTGAGATGATTTATTTTACCACTTTAAATGTCAGCCTTATCATCTTTGACATTGATGTTAGCTGTATTTCTTGGTGTGGATTATTGCTTTAGAATGCTTGCTTTACATAATATATTGTGCCTCCACTATTTGACTTTTTTGTATATATATATATATATTGTATGAAAAGGCAGTGTGAACATCAACACTTGCAGTCAAATGCAATGCGGCATATTTGTTTGTGTGTATATATATTATATATATATTATATATATGCGTATAATGCTGTATATGTATGTTAGATACATATATATTATAATATATATAATATATTATATAATATAATATACATAATCATATGGTTTTATACATATTATATATTATGCACATTATATATTATACATATTATATGATACGTGTTTGTATCTGTATGCTGAAATGTTTAAGTGGATGGTGCAGTAGTCTACGATAATAATTGGATATTTTCATACACGTTACAATGCTACTAAATGTGTGGCTGATGTAAAGTTTGTGGATGATTCTAGATTGTTATAAATATTTTCAGTCTGAACTCTGAAGTGAAGCTCAGTTCATGAGCTGTTTGTTCTGTATGGAGATAGGATTTGAACAGACATGACTCTGACCTAATAAATGCTGATGTTCTGATTTTAGCAAATCTTTGTGATTTTAATTATAATTTTTCATTTTTGTAGTTAATAATTCATACAAACAGAAAGTCTACTGCTTTCTTTGTGATGTTTAGGGTTTAATTTCCATGAGGTAATTGTTAACGTTATTTGTGATAAGCTGTTAATTTGAAATGATGAGCTCCTTAAGTTGAAATAATAGTTTCTTAAGTTGAAATAATAAGCTCTGAAGATTTATTGTTTGGTAGTCTAAACATAGGCGTAATATTATTATATTGTTGCTGCTTGATTGTCAACATGAGCTTTGCTATCTCTTCTCTAAAGAAAGAGTATAATGAATGAATGATGTTGCACAAAGAAACTTTTGAGTAGATTACTGTAATGCCATACTTGATACCGCAGTGCTTCGGCCAGAATGAACAGAGTGTATTGTTCGTTTAGTTTGGCTCATTCTAGTGCATTGGTTTTATGTTGAGAAATAAATACAGTTCTAAAAGGATGTTCTTCTTTCAATGGTAATGTCTGCTATTGGTCAGTTTTTCTTGATCAAATTCTTTATTGAATCAGTGGTCAATCTGTTTGTTTTACGTTTCCCACTGCAGTCAGCTTTTTCTACAACAAGAGTGGGTTTGACCCTTTAACAATGAAGTGCACTAAAATCAATGGAAATCTAATGCCATTCTTCGATAAAGCGTTGAGGAATGTACTAGTGAAAGAATAGAAATGCCATTGACGGTAGTACACATTTTTTTATTTCTCCAATTTTCTATAGCACCCTTCAAGCTCTCTATTCAGAAGCGCTACCGACTACAGCGTGGACAGTGCATCAGAGTTTCAGGCTGAGGCAAGTTGACAGTTGTCAGTGTCAAACACTGCACTAACATTAAATAGAGCTATAAGATGATCAGCTGAGAGCGATCGATGGCCCCAAAGACATGGGAAAGGAGTCAGAGAAGTAATGACTTTATTGAATTACCTTTTCGGAAGCCAGACTGGATT
This sequence comes from Lumbricus terrestris, assembly GCA_949752735.1. Classification (NCBI taxonomy): domain Eukaryota; kingdom Metazoa; phylum Annelida; class Clitellata; order Crassiclitellata; family Lumbricidae; genus Lumbricus; species Lumbricus terrestris. The sequence goes on from OX457039.1 coordinate 26,968,182, forward strand.
ACAGGAAGCAGGTTGTTGTTAGTCTGAAGGTACGATGTCAGCTGGAACGCGTCTATTTTCTCGATGAGTTTTGAGACAAACGAAACTGCGATAGGTTGGAAGTTGGCTGGATTGTTTTGAATCAGGCTCTCGGCACTTGAGTACAGGAACCAGAATGGACTGTTTTTGGGATGGCCACAAGATGCCTTTAATGTCTTATTGTCTTTTATGTCTCGATGAAAGTTTTGGGCTTGATAATTATGCTTACTGGTTGCATTGTGTATTGTCTGTAGGCTTGTAGAGTTTAAGTTCTTTATTGAATTGAAATAGTATCTTAGGACCAACCATATGTTGTGTATGCAAAAATTTTATTTTCGTCCCTTCCTTGATCCACCCTTCCTCCTATCCACCATTGCAATTCGCAAAAAGATTAATTTAACTGTTGGACACCAGTGTTTAACCTAGTCTCTTTGCTTCGGGGGGAATTCGGGTTTCTGGTAATTTTGACCCGCAATTTTTTCTGACACGATTTTTTGCTCTTTCTGTCCTAATTTCCGAGAAACATACCATTTTCTTTACCGGTGACTTTGTCTTTTGGTCAGAATTTTGAAAATCTGCATGCATAATATGTGACCTGTCTGATCAAAGTCTAGCGTATATTCACTATATTGCAACACGTGCTTCTGAGATAATGACCAATATGTGATAAAAACTCAGTTTTTTCAATGTTTGGTTTTCGACATAAATTACTAAATAAATATCTTTTAAACAAATTAAAACATCAATTTGTGAAAAATCTTTATTTTTAATGATGCGTTGGATGATTTTGAAGTGGTTATAATTTAAATATTTTCAATGACTTTTCCCGAAGTTTTCCACTCTCCTGCCATTATTCGGCATAAGGATAGCATAAAAAATAAGACATGAGTGAAAAGCCGAGACTTACTTCTAGCCTATTATGCAATCTGTTTATTTGTTGCAAATTTACTTCAATTCTGAACATGGTTGCTAAAGAATCTTGCATTCCTCTTTAATTACATTTTCTCAGATTTGTAATTTGAATTGTTGAATCGTATTTTTGTTCATAACTTTGTACAGAAACATAGTAGAACAATAAGATTTGTGTCATTTTAAAGAAGAGACTTTATTCTTTTAAAAGATGTTTGACACTCCAATTGTACATTATGCAACTTAAACCTGGTTTTTGGTCAGATGGGTCACATATATGAACAGCCACTAGTCTGTTTGTTTCTCCATACCAGGTATTTGATGTGTATGTATGCATGGTGTGTTGCATGCATACCAGTTAATACATGACTGTATGAAGGCATGCGTGTATGTTTGTATGTGTGTTTGTATATAATGATGTATGTATGCATATATACAATTATACATGCATGTAGTCACATTGGAACTCGGTTACACAGTAATGCACATGATATATAATTTGTTTGCACAGTCTCAAGTCAGTAAGTTGAGTTAATTTAAAAAGTCACTTCTGCTTGCCTTGTGGGACAGCAATGGGTAATAAATCTTAACGGATTTTCATATTTTCCTTGGCATAGGCCTAATGAAGACGGGTAAGTGGGGTAACTCTTTGTCCTCTTCTGCGCCAGTCCTCTTGATCTTCCTGCTGACAGGGTCTGTAGCCTAAGTCAGTGTAGTCATTATCAGTCTTACAGGTTGATTCCATTAAGGTTCTTACATTATTCACTGTCTTGAGTGTGATCAACATGTTCAGAAATTATTTCCTAAAATAAGCAAATGTTTTAAATAATGTCCCGATTTTATTACCGAAACGACATTTATGTTCCGCCCAATGTCTTTTTCATTTGCCACAAATCAGTAATTCTATTCACAGAAAGATTCAATTGTATTTTTTGCTCATCAAGATTATTATGATATTCCTTAGTCACCACTCAGCATCAATACAATCAGTAAAGAACTAAAGATCAATTGAGAACGGCGAGATATAAGTTGACAGAAACAACATCTGACAAAGACTAGTGCTCAAAACGAAACGTACAAGATGGGAAAATGCGGGTTTTGAATGAACATTCATAGACAAAATATACTGACAACAGAGTATAGGCCTACTATATATACGTATGCTGAACACACATCACACGTTGCGAAACAGAACTGAACTTGGTCTGGCAGAACATGTAATATAGAATGACAGAATGTAGTCGATTATGGTAGGGAAGTTTGTCTGCAGCACCAAAGACGAAAAACAATTAGCTTCAACGACGATTAATTAATTATCAAATAGTTTCACTTGTAATTCATGGTTTCGTGTCTTCAACCGAGGAGATATCCACCAAACGACGATCAACTTCGTCTCGTTCGATTGCTGCCGAACGATGACGAAATCGTCGGTCGACCGAAAAAGGCGTCAGACCCTCCTGACCCCGATCGGCGCCAATTCGACTCTCCCCCGCCTCCTCCTCCTCCTCCACGTCCTTCTGCTTCCGCTCCACCTCTGTCGCCGCTCAGCGTAGCAGATCGACGAGAGCTGCTTCCCCTTTCACGCCAGGGAGTCGAAGTGTCTGCCGGGAAATACGACGGGCTTGAATATCCGGAACTTGACCTCGACGCTGGTTCCGCGGCGGCAGCTCTTGAGAAGCGACTGAACCATTGAGCGTCACCAGAGGGCGATCCTCCTGTGAGACCAGAGCTGATGTCTGTGTACCTCGAAGATGACCCAGGCAATTCGCCGAAGCTCTGTGAGGATGAGGTGAGGGGGTATTTGGACCGAACGCGGTTCAGGAACTCGTCGGAGGCTGCTGTGTCGACACTTATACCAGAAACTGTCGGACTCCATCCGGAAAAACTGGCGCCGACATCCACATCCCTACCGATGTCTCGTCTGCTTCCTGCTTCGCTTCGTCTTTCAGGTGTGAAGTACACAGACTCGTCAATCTTTGACCCGCCTCTTAGGTTAGCCAAGAAGCCGAAGTCTGACGCTGCGGGTCTCTGGTCCAAGACACCGTTGAACTGAAGCTCCGATCCTTTCAACGGTGGTGCTCCTCCTCCTGATCCGTAGCTGTTCATGAAACTAGCGACAGCCGGAGTCGAAGTACCTGCTAGAACAGAGTATGCGTCCACTGCAGGGTCAATGGCCGCAGTTGGTCTTGCACCAAACATCAGATTAAAGAAGTCTTCCTTCCTCTCCTGCGTTTGTGGTGCTTTGCGCTGTCTCTGGCACTCTGTAGCTGCCTGGTATTCGTTCTCGTAGGTCCTCGCCTCTGAGTCTAGGGCACTTTCGAGGGCTTCGACATGTGCCCTGTGTCCAAGGGACAGCTGCTTCACACCCAGGATCTCCTTGTCTAGTTCGTCGAGGCCCTTGGACGCCTTCCTGACGGCGTCTACCATTTCCGCCTGCTGCTCGACGAGCGACCGCACCCCTCGAGCCTTCTGCCTCACCACTTCACCAGTCTCCTCACGACGACGGGGTGCAAACGCCTCTTCCGGTAACGCCCCGCTCCCGCCTCCTCCTCCTCGCTGGCGCCTGATCTTCGACAGAAAACTCTCATCCTGTTCTTCCAATTCTGCATCTCCCAGATTGTATCTGGCAAAACAAAAGACCAAAACCAATACAATGAGTTGTGTGTGAGGATCACACATGGTAATGAACTTGCCAGTCTAAGGAGTCTATAGAACATATCGATTGCAACAGAACGACAAACCTATAGGCCTATAATATCATTAATATGCAGCCTTTAGTTCAACCTCTTGTGTGGCGACACTATCTATTCACTAGCCTAAGTGGAAATAAATTTAAATTACGCTAATCAGTTGAATGTAGATGAGCTGCACTTCGTTCCCACTTTCCCGAGTGGAAACCTTTGTAAGGCCATTTAGCTTTGCTTTCTTAATAATCGCACATTGAACATTGGTAGAATTATTCTGTGGTTATAAAATAATCCTAGCCTACCGTTGGATATTCCGTCTGCTGACCCTTGGTCCGTACATCGTCTTTGAGAACGGTGGATAGTCACTGGCTTCCATTTCCAGGTCCTGGTTCAGCTTCCGTCGCCTCGTTATCTCGGCTGCAGCTTCCCTCGCTCGCTTCTCGAAGTCATCGTCGTCAATGTCATCGTAGTCCAAAGGTTGGCGCTTCTTCCTCGGCGCAGACAAGTACTTGCTACTGCCAGCCGCTGAATCATCGTCATCTTCATCTACAGTTTGCACACGAAAGTATAATTACAATCATAACCAGTAGACCTACCGCGGGTACTATAGGATGACTCCAATCTCATACTGTCACACAAGATTCTCTAAAGTATGTGTATGTATGTGTGTATGTATGTATGTGTGTATGTATGTATGCATGCATGCATGCATGCATACGTACGTACATACATACATACATACATACATACATACATACATACATACATACATACATATTACATACATACATACATACATACACACATACATACATACATACATACATACATACATACATACATACATACATACATACATACATACATACATACATACATACATACATACATACATACATACATACTACAAGCAGTAAAGACTATGAAGACTAGAATATCAGCTATTGAGACAGCAAAATGTTATGACTAAAAAGGCCTATGCACGAGTTGTTGTCATTACTGAATGACTGAGTTATGTGGTTCAAGATGGACACTATCAGCTCCTATGCCGTAGGTGGATGCATTAAGAAAAGACTCATTGGTTGATTTAGCTAAATGTTGATCATGCCATTAGCCTACCTATATAGCTCCTTTAGGATGAACGTTGACTAGCCTATTATATTGGGGTTCCTCTATCTCTATCTCTGCATGGAATAAACCTACGACTGAAGTCTATACGAATCCGACGCTCTCCATCAGGTTCTAATAAACGTAACTCGCAGGGCAAGTCGGCTGAAGAGACCAGTAGCCTACACAGCGGTATTGTGCCTGGCAGTGTAAGAATTGTGGAAAAATAACTGGGGGGGTTGGACCATTATACACTTGAAATTTGGGTGTGAAAAACAGATTTTACTATGGGGCTCTAACAAAGACTGGGGGGGTTGAAACCCCCCAACCCCCCCGGCAATTCTCACCCTGGTGCCTGGCATAACATACAACAGCTTAACCTAATCGCAATCTCCAAATTTGCAAAGTAGCCTACAACTCGAAAGTCAAGCGCAGGGCACCAGCTTATTCTGCTGCTGTCTGCTGCAACAGACCTGTAGCCTATAATAAAAGTGCAACCTATAGTCTCTGCGAAAATCTTTGTCACTTGCGTAGGCTATACGTTGCATTTACATATGCACATGTAAGTGTTCTGTAATAATTATTGTTATCAACAAAACTATAGCATCTCTGTCTCTTTCTCTTTATATTCCTTTCTATTTCAGTTGGCATTTGTACCGAGATTCAACAATCAATTCCAGATAATGCATTGCAATCTAAGATTAAATGTTGTATAGGCCTATTCGTTTTAACCATGCATGCAATCATTGCAGATCTAATCCTTTTCGATCTAGTATTATTTATTATTTTTATTCCCTTTTATTTCAGTCTGAATGTCGGATTGGTTCTAATCCGCTCTGAACATGATTCTAATCTTAGGCGATCTACTCGATCTCACCCACTCCAATCAAATCCATTGAAATCCGCTCGAATCCATTCTATTCATTCTCATTTGATCCATATATTCTACTCTAAATGCATTTTATTTGTGCCATTCTTATCCATTCCATTGTAACCAATTATTCTATTATATTCATTAAAATATGATTCATTTTCATTTTTTTATTTTTAAATCCATTGACCTAATCTTGTTCTTATCCATTTCTATCTAATAATCTAAGCTTAGTCAAGTTTAATTATTATAATCTGATCTAATCTAACTCATTCTAATCTCAACCATTTATCTATATTCCAACTTATTCTGATCTATCTCATTCTAATTTTTCTAATCATTCTAATACGATCTGGTCCAATCCAGTGCAAAAGAATCGAATTGAGTCGAATCCTATCTGATGATGATGCTACACATGTTGACTCTTATAAATGCTGTTCTCGTTATTTCTGACGAATAATTAGGCCTATGGTATCGGTACTTAACAACTCTGATATTCATTCATGATATGATACTGATTGTGATACTATATACACGATGTGTTGTGTAAAGAGGGAATAAACCAGTGGAAATAAGCCTACTTAGGCTATAGGCCTACCTTGGCTATAGACCTACCTTGGCTATAGGCCTGCTTAGTCTACAGGCCTACTTTGCCTATGAGCCTACTTTGGCTACAGGCCTGCTTTGGCCACAGGCCTACTTTGTCTACAGGCCTACTTTGCCTACAGGCCTGCTTTTGCTATAGGCCCACTTTGGCTGCATGCCTACTTTGGCTATAGGCCTACTTAGGATATAGGCCTACTTTAATTGTCTACATGCCTACTTTGGCTGTAGGCCTACTTATACTACAGATCTACTTTGTCTACAGGCCTACTTTGGCTGTAAGCCTACTTTGGCTATAGACCTACTTTGGCTGCAGGTCTACTTAGGCTGCAGGCCTGCTTTGCCTACAGGTCTACTTTGGCTATAGGCCTACTTATGCTACAGAAGACCTGCTTTGCCTACAGGTCTGCTTTGGCTATGAGTGTACTTTGTCTACAGGCCTGCTTTGGCTATAGACCTACTTTGGCTATTTAGGCCTACTTTGTTAATAGGCCTACTTTGTCTACAGGCCTACTTTGGCATAGGCCTACGTTTGCCTGCAGGCCTGCTTTGGCTATATAGACATATATATACTTTGGCTGTTTAGGCCTGCTTTGGCTATAGCATAAGGAAGTAATAAAACAAACGGCAGGACTCCGATGAAGATCTCTTACCTGCGAATCTGTTGCGTTGTCTGATTTCCTCGTTTCCTCCTCCTCCTCCTCCTCCTCCTTCTCCTCCCACTCGTCCTGTCGTTAATTCATCCAAGACAATCGATCTATTCCTCGTCGTCGAAATGTCACTTTCCACCTGATCCACATCCGTTGCCACACCCTTCAGCCCACTCTCTTCCGATGCTCCTCCACCACCTCCACCTAATCCTCCTTCGTTCCTCGTCGACTCTGTTGATGACCCTTCCTGCTGGAGTCCTTCCGCCGCCCGTTCCTTCATCCGTCTGTCCGATTCACGGACCTCAGACAGAATTCGCTGGATGAAATCGTCCACCGACTCCGTCTTGAGTCCGCTGAAGTCCAGACCTGTTTCGCCTTCAGCTGCAGTCGTCGTGTCATCCACCTTCACCTCGGCGCCCGGATCAGCATCGTCGCTGACACTGGGTCGACCATCAGCAATTCCTCCATCAAGCGCTAATTCACCTTGGCTGGATGCTTCGCTGACCTTTACTTGCAAACCCAATGCAAGGTCGACGTCGTCAGTAATTGTTGATCTTGGTTTCGAAGCTTCTGTCTTCGTCTCAGCGTCCACCGCTTCGTCCTTCGTCTGAACGGGAATGGAACTTTCTTTGACTGCATCACCGTTGATCTGAATCGATTTTGCATCAACTTCATCTTTAGCTGCTGGAGTCTCCAGTTTCTTTACCTCCGCTTCTTTAATCTCGGGTTTATTTTCGGTTTTAAGATCTTCCTTCTGAGCTGCTGGAGATTTGTCAGAAGAACTTTGGTCCAAAGGTGCAACTTCGTTCTTATTTCCTGCATCTGCGTCTTTTGCAGTTTTTATGACGTCAGATTCCGTAGCAGCGATAGCGATCCCGCTTTCCTTCTTCTTCTCTGATTCGTCGTTTATTATTTCGTCGTTGCCTGCAGGTGTCGGCGACTTCGACGATCGTTTCACCGCCTTCTTCGGCTTCGCCAACGTCTCTTTCCCCGTCTCATCAACTGATAATTTTGTGGAATCGATTGTTTCTAATGCCTCGACTGATTTGCTGGGACTGCCGATCCCTTCAGTTGCCTCACCATCTTTCTCAGCAGCCTCGTCCACGGTTTGTTTTGCAGGTGACTTCTTACGTTTCTTGGCTGGTTCTTTTACCGTGAGACCTGTCGTCGTCACATCCTCATCTGCTTCACTTTCCTTTGGCTTAGTCGACGATTTCTCTCCGCTCGGTTTATCGGCTACGAGTTCATCAGGAGAGGATTTCGGCTTTTTGGGCTTGGAAGGTTTCTCTGCAGGCGTCTCTTTCGGGTTTTCAGCCGTCTTGGCCACTTCCTCCTCATTCGAAATCTTTTCTTGAGATTTCTTAGTTTTGCTGTCAGCGCTTTTTGCAGACTTTTCTGAGTTTTCGTCGGACTTGATAACTTTGTCGTTGCTCTCTGTCGAACTGTTCTCAGCCTGCTTCTTCGATTTGACGAGTCTTGAAGTCTTTTCTGACCCTGACTTCTCGGAATCAGCATTATCCGAAGTCGCATCTGCAGCCAGTTTTTTCTTACTTTTGGAGTTGGTCGAAACCTCATCTGTCGCCTTCTTCTGACTTTCAGTGTCGATATCTTCAGTGTTTTCAGAAGACTTTTTCGATTTCAAAGACTTTGGTATCTTTTCAGACGCTTCCTTTGGCCTGTCACCTTCATCATCCCCATCATCTGCGCTCTTCTCGACAGATTTCTTCTGTTTACTGGTCGTCGACTTCTTTGTCTTCTCTGTTGCTTCATTTTCTTTCTGATCTTTAGCTTCGTCGTCCGTTGAAAGCTTATCCACAGACTTCTTAACTTTCGATTTTGAAGTCTTCTCAGCTGTTTCGCCTTCTTCTTCTTTCTTAATATCGCCATCTGCTGGAGATTTCTCTGCTGGTTTCTTGATCTTGAATCTTATGCTCCTTTCTTGCGTTTCTCTTTCTTTCTCTTCTCTTCCAACATCTTTCGAAAACCTTTCAGCCAACAACTTGGCTTTTGACTTTGTGCTACTTTCTGGTGTTGCAATCTGCTTCGCTTTGTCAGCATCTTCAACAGCTTCAGTCTTTTCAACTGTCTTCTTCAGCTTAGGCTTTGTCGACTTGTCTGTTTCGTCTTCTTTTTTATCTTCGACGCCAACAGGAGTCTTTTGAAGTTTGCCGCTCTTCATAATTTGCTCCGACTGAACTTCTTCTGTCTTCTTGAATCCAGCGGTTGATTCTTCTGAATTCTTTTCTGATGATTTCACAGGTTCTGCTTCTGCAGTTTTCGACCGTTTTATTTTGGAAACAGCGCTATCATCTGGAGCAGACTTTGACCTATCTTCTGCCTTCTTGTCGTCTTCTTTCACTGTCGGAGGTGACTTGTCTTTCGTGTCCGATGAAGATTGTTTTGCACCGACATCACCGATCGAACTTGAATTCTTCGCTTCAGAACTCGCCTTCGTAGTTTGCCCGACACTTGTCTTACCGGCCGCTGAGCCTGTCTTGCTTGTTTCGCACGTGCTGTTGGCCGGTGTAGGCTTTTGCTTATCTTTTTCACCTGTAGGCTGATTTGATGTCTGAGATGCAGGCAGTGTTAGTGAAACGGTTGGAATCTCAGCCTCGTCTTCGCTGTTGCTGGCAGACGAAGACAGTCTGGAGGAAGAGGAAGAGGATGACGACGACGAAGATGACGATGCGTCTTCACTCTCGCTTTCCGATGAAGCAGCGTTTTCCTGGCGTTTGCTTCGAAACGACGTTCTGATGGCGGAATTCATTTTCCACAGAAGAAATCCAGTTGAAAATAATTCGCACTAGTTCTGGTGTACGGAAGCTATAGCCTTCTGCTATGACGATCGATAGCCTATCGTAGAATTTTACAATAAACTATTTCAATCTAAAGCAGGAGGAGGCGAGACGAAAGTTCATTCCGCAACCAACCAGGAAAGAAGACGGGGCTGCCAGCGGCGGTGGCGGTGGCTCGGTTTGAAGGGCCGCTTCCGAAGAGAGAGAGCTCTGTAGGCTGCGCTATTATAACGCCAGGCTGAGCAGGGCGAACACTTCCAATGCAACGGATGTGTATTTACAATATTCCTCCGCAGTATATTCTCTCTCCAGCTGTACGTCTTTGAGCCTCATGCGGTAGGCATGCTTCTGTGCGAAATGCTAAGTAGAAGCATATGCTTTGCATGTAGCATGATATGTAGGTCTACTATTTAGACGATTCTGTATCTAACCATGATAATTATGGGCCATCGAGTGCTATAGCCTATGCATCTTCCGTGCAGTGGCAGTGCCATGGCAGCTGCTGCCATACAGTTTCAGCAGAGGTCGTGACATTGGCCACTATCGGCACCTTGTGGGTTCAATAAATGTGGCTGTCTGGGATATTTTCTGGGTCTTCGGATATAGGCACTAGTGCTTCGCATTGTACCAGAAGGGTCTCATATAATTTACTGAAGACCTGAACTGGAAAATGGATGAATCTCAAATCATTGGAGTGAGAGTTCTGTGTAAATACTAATATTGTCCATTATTGACCTGGACAAAGAAGCTCGATCACAGCTTACCAGAGTGAATAATAAACCTATACTCAACTTCCGATGGCACTGCTCTAGATTTCCAAGTGTCTGACAGATATATATATTTAAACGGGGGAGTTCTGTTTGTGCCAGCCTCTGAGACTGACGTTATGAGTAAGTGTAACTATAGGGTTTATTTTTAGCGGCACAGTCCAACATTGGTATCCATTGACGGCGGCGGCTGAACCAGAGCAGCCTGCATGGCTCAACAGGCGCTCATGAGGTGCGTCCGCCGCCGCCGCCGCCGCCGACGCCGCCGCTGCGAGGAAGGCGTCTCCCGTCTATGCTCGTCCGTCCGTCCGTCTGCCGTCGGTTGCCAGGATATAGCGGGCGGTGGTGGCGCCGGCGATGGTGGCGTGGAAGCAGGCTACGCTGCAGCCATCGAAGTGGGCTGTGGGCCACCGTCCGTAGAGGTAGGACCTAAGGCAGGCAACGAACCGGCGAGGAATGCAGAAGACGGCATCATTAGAACTTCATGTGCTAACTATGCATGCAGTGATGAAGCAAAGACAGACGAAACGTTGCCATGCATATATCAGATATATAACCAGATATATCAGATGTATCTTCAGCTCACCATTAGCTGATTAGCTTTTTGGCGAGCAGACTTTTAACAATTGATTGGATTTGGATGAATATAATCATAAGTTAAAAAATCGACTGATTCGCTGGTTCACTGCTTAATACACTTTTTAACTAATTAAAATTGGCACTTTGGCCTACACGTAGGCCTATAGGCTCATGTGTATGCATAATGCATGTGTAGGCTTATGTGTATGTGCATGTATGCAGGGCTTAAAGTGTGGCAGGACGGTCATGGATGGCGTCCATGCACTTATTTTCAAATCTCTGTGCCGTCCTGCCACTTATAAATTTGGCCAGCACACTGGAAAAGGTAAGGGCGTCCAGGCACTTCTTTTGGAAAGGCAACGGGCGTCCAGGCACTTATTTTTGTACACTTTAAGCACTGCATGTATGCTGTTTTTATGTTGTATTGTATAGGTGCAGACGCCAGGGCAAAGGACACTCTAATAGATCTGTGAATCTATAATTTTTCTCTACTTTTGAACAGCTTCAGTAACTTTCTTCGACTTCCAGTTCACAAAATATCTCCTTTCATACTTTCGTTATCGTAAACTTGAGATTCTTCTACACACAAAAAACGATGGTGCGGAAACTGCAGCTATGCAGGCGCTGTCTACTTTACTTTTATGTGCTTTGCTGTTTCACAGACATAATAATAATTATTATATCTTATGTCAGTTTAATGTCGTCTGTCGATTGTTGAACATTACAATTAATATATATATATAGTGAAAAAAATGGCATTTATGGTTTTAAGTCTAGCCTACATCTTTGAGTATTTTCACATAGTTTATATCCAGGTCTCCCACCGTTGATGAAGGCTGAGGCTTTCTCCAGTTAGCAGGCACAAAATAGCTAAGACTGTCTTTGTTTGGCCCAAGTCAGTCTACTGTCTAGGTGTTCTTATCATGTTTCTTTTAATGGAAGGCCTACAATTCTATGGTTAAAGTTGGCCAAGTAGACGGCGCCACTTCGTACGAAAATATATATGTAGTCCCACTAGTCCTACATGCCAGAAAGTCCCTGCGGTAGAGCGAAAACAAAGACTCCTTGGTAAACAAATTTTCTTTTTTAAAAATAGGTCACTGATCTCTACAGACACGTAGCCTACGCACGCTACCTAGAAACTAGGTTAGAACTCAAATGGTTAATTCTCTCTAACCCATGGACTATATGTATCTGTCTGTCTGTTCGTCTGTCTGTCTGTCTGTCTGTCTGTCTGTCTATCTATATATCTATTTATCTATATATCTGTCTGTCTGTCTGTCTGTCTATCTATCCATCCATCTATCAATCCACCCATGCATCCATCCATACAACCATCCAGCCACCCATCCATCCATCCATCCATCCATCCATCCATCTATCTATCTATACGTCTGCATGTCTGTCTGTCTGTCTGTCTATCTGCCTGTCGTACTCTAAGCCATGGCAAGCTGATTACAGCCAACAGTAGACCATGAATAATTATGGAGTGCTAACAATTAAAATTCTCTAAAAGTATCATTTCGATATAAATTTCGTTATTTCAAGAAAATTAATTTGACATACCGCAATTGCGTAGGCCTATTGCATGAATGAAATAAAAAGCTAATTGGACTGGACTATCAATCAATTGTTCTGTTTCTGCAAAATTTTAAATTTAGGCTGTGAAAACCTGCAGGGTACACGGGTAGGCTATACGCGAGTAAATCACGGTACACGCGGCAATTTAGGAGTAGATCTATTTTTTTAATTCGAAGCGAAAACCTAAAAAAATATAAAAGTCACAGATTTTATCCGGAAGGAAAATGGAGAAATTTTTGGGACTGATGACTAAAAGGTCATCAGAAATTTTGCATCCAAAAAGTCGATTTTTCTCCCGACATGGAGGAGGATGGAAAAAAAGAAGGGGGTTGTGCAGTTCTATAAATTCCTTTAAAAAGCCCTGGTGTCAGTTTCGATTAAAATGACCATTTTGCAGGTTAGCTCATATGCTATTCATCTAACATTAGCCTATAGATCATATTTTGCAGCAAATGAGTTATATTTTACACTAATTTAAATGTGTCTGAAAGATTTGATTTTCTGTGGAAATATCCTAACATGTCTGCAAGCTTATCTTTAGCGAAACAATATCATGTTGACCTTAATTGGTCAGAGTTTCATTGCAGTAATTGCTGCGATATTTACCCTTGCATACAGGGCAAACTTTGAAACTAATTATTTGGAAGTGCCCATGAACAGCACACCCACTGAACTTTCTCACACAGCACAATCTTTCTGAGCTATTTCCAAATGTTTGTTTCATCTAAAGTTTACGGTTCACAATTCATGAATTCCAGAATTTTGAATAGGCCTAATCTAATTGTTGTCTTTAGAACGTCTATTGCTGATATCACATTATGTTCATTCGGGGGATTTTTTCATGGTGAGCATCGAGTCAAACAATACCATAGCAATTGATTTTGATACTATATGACAAGACATAATTTAAAAGCCGGAGATCGTAATCTTCACACTTCCAAAGCGCCACTCGCAAGTCAAGCGCAGGGCAACAGCGGACTCTATATATGGTCTGTTCGAAACTATGAAAATGGAAAAGTAGGCTACATGAAACTTTTCTAGTCAAAAATGCTTGGGACCCTTTGGACCTCGGGGCCCTGGACTTTGACTATACCCTCGTTATATGTTACGCCACTGAGTTTCATCATCATCATCCGTGTCGTGATAAAACAAAGTGGATAATTATAATGTTCAGCAATGAAGGCTCCTATATTGATGCTGCTGCTTAATATGGTGGGTAAGACATTCGCAAGATGGCGAATATATATCGCAGTCCTATAGATATAATTATCTGATTGCTTGAACGCGGCTTTAACCTTTTGACGTTGGTCGTTACCGTTGACATAATATAGTATTTCTTTTGCACCAAGAAAGTCTGCGGATTCAAGTCAAAAGCAGACGGTCGCTCACATTAAACGGTCCAGGACTGTACTCAAGGATATACTCGGGTATATACGGCGTATACTCACCTCCGCGAAAAGACGACAACGTATATATTCACCTCAAAAAACGAGGGTACACACGGGTAGACAGCGTATACCCACCTCAGCAAGACTAAGTGGGTACACGCAGGCAAAAATCGCGAATGACGAAGGGAAAAAAATCATGAAGGCAGTGCGGTTTACGGTGTTTTAAAGGTTAGGTTTCCCGTGCGAAATATCACGGGTAAAGACTTAAAGACTTCGATGACTAAAAAAAGGTCGTCAGAAATTTTTGGCCCAAAGAAAGGTCGATTTTTCTGGCGGCACCGTGTACTCACCTCAAAAGTTCTGAGTAGGCTAGGCCTACTGCAGCCCTGCTTGAATAACCGCTGCTTTTCAGTTGCATAATAGGTAGACCAAGGACATCTTGCCGCTGTCATGGGCGTAGTTTGGTTTCCGTTCTTGGAGGGGCTAAAGCCTTCTTGGGGTGGCTAAGCCCGGGAAAAGATACCATTTACACGGTAAAAAATGAATTTGGGTCTTCTTGGGATGGGCTTAGGCCCCCCCCCCTAGCCTCTGATAAACTCCGCCCATGGCCGCTGTCTCGAAAGCACTTTCTTTACTCTGGTTCTTTCGCATTGGGAGCATGGTCGCCGAGAGGGGGGATGGAGGCAAGTACTCATGGCCCAGCGACTTTTAGGGACCTGGGCTATAGGTGTGTAACAGAACCGAGGTTGGGCGAACTACCATGATGAGTGGACGATCACTACCAGCCCCGGTCGTCAGGCGTCGTCTTCAGTCAGTCCGCGGAGTAAGGCTTCAGTTGTATGTACATTGTATGCTGAACGCTATAGCCACTAGGCTTAATTAAACAATGTATTCTAAGCAACCAGCAAGTCTTTATTCACTGCAGATTCAACCGTCTTGATATCGAAAGAACTGCTTCCTCCGTCGTACTGCAGTCGAGTAGCCCTCTAGTAGCAGACAGCTTCTCGGATGTCCGGTCCGCAGATCGACGTCAGGTCCCATTTCCCCCAGCCGAGACTGCAAGTTTATAGCTCAAGACCGAATCTCCAGGCCAAAAGTTTTAAGACGGTCCTTTTACAAACTACAATTTATACTCTTCAAGAGTCAAGAGCCAAGACTTACAGACTTTCTGCTCTAGACTATCACTTCTAGTATATCAAACAATTATGCCTCCTTAGCCTTTATACAGTCTTAGTGTGTAGATGCAAGAATAATCAGTAAACAGGTATGTGCGCAGATACACTACACAGGAAAAGAAACTTCAATATACACAAGCGAAGTAGAAATCTCCACAATACCCAACAGTAGCATATACATTGCATAGGAAAATACCCTCAATGAGAACACGTGAAGTGGAAATCTTCACAGGTATCTGCAATGTTTTATGATTCATGTCTTGTATATAGTCTATAAATATTACAAAGAATTAGATTCAATCAATTGAAATTTCAAATTAGCGACGGACTAAAATCATATAAATAGGCCTAGGAGTTAACATCGTATAGGTAGGCCTATAGGACCTACACTTTTGTTGTTTCAATTCGTTTCAAAGCATGGGCGAAGTTTGGTTTCAGTTCTTTGGAGGGCTAGAAATAACTTGGGTTTACCAGCGGCGACGACGGTATTTTCATCGACCAAATTTCTGAAGACTTTTCCGGTGAAAAAGTTGATGACCTTTTTTAAGTCCTTTGGTTAAAATATCGTGATGCTCTAGCCTTCTGGGACTCGTCAGCCCTGACTGGGAGCACCTCTGATTGGTCACTGGTGTGCACGTGAGAGGAGCCTTATAATGTTATAACTATATATAGCCTAGTAAATATACATGTAGCCTACGATACGAGAATGCATTAATTTTCTCGAGCATGATTGTGTTAATTCGAACAGCTGAGCCCGGCAGCACTGCTCGTGACGTTTTGGCGCCAGTCGTTCGAAGATTGTAGGTTGCAGCTCAAAGAAAATTGCCAGTGCAATTTTGGATGGATCTTTCAAACAAGGTCGCTTGGGCGACCTTTGGGCAAGTTGCTTACCCATCATTGTCTGTGAGGAAGGCAACAGGAAACCACCTCACTCATCTCATTCCCAGAGGCGTCAAAGCCATTGAACCTGCCTTCGGGCAGAGAACCAGCATCATCATCATCATCATCATCATCATCATCATCATCATCATCATCATCATCATCATCATCATCATCATCATCATCATCATCATCATCATCATCATCATCTCATCATCATCATCATCATCATCATCATCACATCATCATCATTCAAACATCGGGACATTTATAGACGGGATCCGAACGTTTCAAAAACGGTGTGACCAAGGACACACGAGCAATGCGTTCGTCGAGACCAAGCAGTCGGCGGTCGCCCAATAAGCGCAGAATCAGGACACTCAATTGTTGAAAGTTACAGAGAACGAAGCATAAAATAACCTATCGAGTACGTATGCCTAGCCTAGAACTAAGAGGAAATTAGAGGAATTATATCGCATCATTTTTTACGGATTCGTGAATTTATGGACGTTAAAACTAGCGAAAAGATAGAGGAGCATTGAACAGCGTTCATGATGGCCAACTGCTTTTAGGATATTTTCTAAATGCATTACGAGAAAGTATATATAGGTTAACATACTATTAGGCCTAGCGTTTTACGGCATTAAGCAATGCAATTTTGTATTTTTAAAAAGTAACATAATCTTGTCTCCTGTTTTGCACTACGCTTAGGCCTACTACCGTGACTGAGAAAAAGATCGGTTTATATAAACCCATTAGCCGCCCATGCATAAGCGCCAAAACGACTTATAGTATATACGCCAAACGTAAAAAACGACGGCGCTAAAACGTCCTACGGTATAGGTCTACTTCGGCTGAGTGAGATTGCTGACCGTACGAGACAAGCGAGGGGCGTTGTTGACGGATCTAATAATTGCATAAGCGACGATGACAGGCGTAATGCCAATCATGGTCTTCAACTGTCAGGAATTCCCTAGACATACCATTGTCCCAAGTAAGCAGTCAATATGCAGTAAACGTATTAGTCTGACTACACTATTCAATGCAAAGTGCTAGGTGTCTTTCATCTATTCTTGTCCTATAGGTAAGCCATAATGCATACATACAGAAGAAGGTGTGGCGCTCTGCGTGTAAACACCGAACGTGGCTACCTGCGTGCTCGCACTTGTTCAGAACTGCCCGGTAGCTGCGTTAAGCGCCTTCGTGAGGTTATTGTAAGGCGCTATATAAATGTTCATATACATACATACTACATAGCCTAGCTGTGCACAGTGGCGTAACTACGGGGGGGCACGGGTGGGCAGCCGCCCCCCCAAATGAAAGGGCTGCCCCCCAGCTGCCCCCCCAATCCCTGCGTTTGGTTTACTTTTTACTTTTACGAGTGATAAAGAATTAAAGAATGTTATATAATTTCTTACTTATTTTATTTTTTATACAACTTCCTGTACAACTTCTTATAGGGTGGGTGATGGGAAAGTGGGACAGGCCACTATAGTGCACTGTGGGACAGACAAGCTAGTGAGGCTTGCATGCGTATTATGTCCAATACTGTAATACATCCAAAATCTAAAAATACATAGTCTATGGCAATATGCCGATGCACGCTTTAATTCCCAACGGTAGCCACCCCATCATTTTAAGCTGCCACCCCACTGCCCCCCCATGAAAAAATAACTGACTACGCCACTGGCTGTGCATATTATACCTACATAGGACTACTTGATAGCAGCGATATTGGGGTTTGCTATTATGACGCCATTTTCTGCTTAACAAACGACTCTGACGTCATATAAGTCATAAAACGCCGTAGTCTCTTATCAGACACTACATGTATATGTTAAAGATATTATACGTAATTTTAACGTAGTCCCTGATAAGAAATACAAGACAGATGTGCACAAAGAATTAATAAAACATCAAATGCATTTGTTACTAAGCGTGCCACTCAGCGCCAATCTCTTTGCATAAATATGGTATGATTCTTTGACCTGCACATGTACTTAATTCGTTAGAACCAGAACCACCAATCGCACAGCGTGCGACATGAACAATTTGCCACTACTTTATTGCCCGCTAAAGACCACACTGAATAACAGAGACTAATAAATATTATGATTAACACCATTAGGATTCTGGCCAATCTGAAACCAGATAACTCTAAATCATCATTATAATTATAAAGGGACAGTGTGATGTAGCAAATACTGTCTTTGTTGCGAAGAGGTCAAATAAAGTTGATTACGCTGCTATACACCACAGCGTGCGACATGAACAATTGCCTTTTGTGGCTATATTCAATGCTCCTACTTATACTTTTAGGCCATAAAGCAAGTTACGTATACGGAACCGAGCACAGTAAATTAAATCAAGCATATACTGAGACTAAATACGCTAGAGTACAGTCAAACGGGGCAGAGCTCGGGTTATCGCAACTTACTGAAATAAACTTCACGGGATATTGCAAATTGAAATTAATTTACTGTAGGTTGAAATAAATTTAAGGTAAATTGAAATAAATTTGCTGTAAATTAAGATTAGTTTGCAGGTCTTAACTGGCCAGGTATTCCGCGAGTTATTTCACGCAGTGCTGGTTACTGTGCAATGATCAAATGTAGACGTATTCCGAACCTAACGAACTTTCGCGCCAGCCAATCATTCAATTGTCGGCAGTCCTAAGAGTATCAATTGGTCCTTTCGAACGTGAATCGACCCTGCCTGCCTGTCTGTCCTTATTTCTGTCTGTTTATCTGTCGATATAGATATAATATGCACAGAGCTCCAATAAATTCGAAGTTGAAAGTTCATTTCTACCCGGACATTTTCCCATGATGGGTCTCATGCAGAAGAATACAAAATCCGAGTCTGAGGCTATTACAATCATTAGGGTTAAGCCTTGCCGCCAGAATGATCATTGATGAAGTCTTAGTAATAACGGTTTAAACCCATCCATGCGGAATGTTATTATCCAATGTAAGTTCACAGAAAAGATTGGTATGCAAACAGCAACATATATTGCCTTCTTCATTGTTACAAAGACTTTAGTCTAGGCCATATGAATTTTGTTTGCAAGGTCTGCTGTTTCAGTTTCCAGTAAAAGAGATTGGGAGATCTTGTACGATGGTCAGCCTTATCCACAAAAGATCATCCATGTTAATCTTCTCAGCATGAACAGATGACAGCATTGCTGAACTGCTTGAACGAATGTCAGACTTAGTTTTATTATAATTATGTATAATTATTATTGTGTCTTGCAGATACCGGTACATCTTTTTTAATTTAATGGCAGTAGGTTAAATCGTTATGATATCGATTAGTTCACAGGCTGCAAGAACACAAATCAAAATAATCTTAACTAGGCTACTAACAGAACAAAGACGGCTTGCAATACAAGAATAGACTATACATATTGCGCTTGACATGCGCTTATCAGATGTAAATCAGTGCCACTTACTTATTCATTTACTTATACTATACTAGATGTGTTACCCGGCGTTGACCGCTAAATTTCGGGTTTTCGGTAACCCTCCACCCCATCACGCTTCCCCACAAAGCCAAACATGACCCGTCCCTGAGGGGCGGGTGTGTGTGCTGACTGTGGCCTAATACAATTATTGCAGGTGGCTTGTTCTGTTAGTAGGCCTATAGTTAATATATCTGTGATCTGCGTTCTTGTGAATATTATTGTTTCACCTGCATAATTGTTAACTGTAACCGGTTTCGGTTTTGTCAAGCTGAAAGTTACTGAAATTATTATTGGACAAGAATGACGTCATGCGGACTGTCGACTCTTTACTATGCGACAGCGGTAGCGTGGGTGATTAAATCTGTCTTAAAACGATAGTAACTTTGGTTTAAAGTGAATTAAGAGCTGAAAATAGTTGCGTTGACCTTATAATTTGGGTAAGAATCAATTGCAAAAATTTTGGTAAGCTGACACTGTTTCATTTCCGAGCCTTTTCTGTTACGAAGAGTCAAAATACATCCATACAAAAAAATATGGAAGGACAAGCTTTCGGACTTATAATATAAGATAATAATTATTATATCCGTTGCTTGTGACGTTTCTTGAGAAGACCTGTTATGTTAGAGGAGATCCACTGACAGGTGCCATACAAGTTAAGGATACAAATTGTAATGTGTATCTATAGGGCCTATATTATTATTATATATATATAAGCTTACATAATATATACGCCATCGATAGGTGGCGCTTCGGCGTGTTAACGCCGACTCCACGTGCGCTAGCTTATTTGTAATAATATTACAGTTTTATTTAATAAACGATTTAGTTTTTCTGCAAAACTTTACAGACAAATTATGCTGCCATGGATTAACGTTGATTTATAGATTAAAGCAGCGTTTCCTACCAGTTTAATCTAAAACTTTCAAAAGCAGTACTCCGCCATGTTATCAACACCTTATTCGTATACGAGTGATTTAATATGTTCTTTGCGGGACACTGAAAGCAGGATACCTCGCTCTACGCGTAAGACTCTGTTTTATAACAATTTGTGGTGTCCGGCTTTTGTTCGTAAACAAAAGCGTCTGGAGCATACACGGCATCCATACTGCCCTCCGTGTCCTCAACCTCCACCAGTTTTACCTCCTCCGTCAACTGGAGCTTTTATAGCGACGCGGAGAGGTATCCAGTTAGGAACATGGAATGTGCGCTCACTACGCCATAAATACTTAGCGATCGCTGAAACCATTCGCTCAGAAAAACTTGACATACTCGTCGTCACTGAGTCATGGCATCGATCGTCAACCGATGTTGCCCTTTCTCGCTCGTTGCCCTCGGATTTCTCTTTCATAGACCGTCCGAGACCTGGAGTTCAAGATGCGGACCCCAATGGAGGTGGTCTGGTGATCTATCACCGTGATTCTCTGTCAGCTCGGAACATCGCGCTATCTTCGACTCCGACCACGTTTGAGGCGCTTGCAGTCTCTATCTCATCACCTTCTGGACCTCTCATAGTAGTAGCCGTCTACCGGCCTGGATTGACCCTGCCCTCGTCTACTTTTTTCGATGAATTCTCTACAGTACTTGAACAATTTGCAACTTACAATTCTCAGGTCATCATCGCAGGAGATTTAAACCTCCATCTTGAAAAAACAACTTTACCATCGGTGGTTGATTTTCGAGCAATCACTGACGAGTTCGGTCTAACTCAACATGTCAGCGGACCAACACATGACAAAGGTGGCTGGCTTGATGTCATCATAACGCGAGACGATTGTGCGGTAACAGATCTACATATCCGTCCGCCGACCGTCTCTGATCATGGTCTCGTCACAGCCAACATCCCGTTTCTACACGACGCCCTGACTGTTCTAACCAGGCAAGTCCGTAGCTGGCGTGGATTGGACCGTGATGCTTTCGGCGCGGCGCTGTTGGAGGTTCCGGCCGTTGCTGATCCATCAACGTTGACTGAATTTACAGTTGCTGAAGCCTTTGAAGCCTACGAAGCGACCATGACTGATCTGATCGACCGATTTCTTCCAATGCGACAAGTCACGATACGCCGAAACCTCAGCTCGCCTTGGTTCGACAGTGAGTGCCACTCCTTGAGACGACGTGCTCGCTGCCTAGAGAGAAGATACAGGCGCACCAATCTACCATCGGATCGCACCACCTGGGTGCAGTACGTTCGCCGCATGCACCGGCAGTATCGTGAGAAAGAAAGGTCATACTGGGAAGCCAAGATCGCTTCTCATACAAAGGAACCTAAGCGACTGTGGACAACATTCAATGCGCTCCTTGGCCGTCGTCGCCCTGAGCGTCCTCCAGATACTCCATTCTTTACAGCGGATGACTTCCTGGCTTCGCTTGATGCCAAGATTCGTGACATTCGACAGGCAACTGCTGACTCTCTGCCACCTGAATATCCTCCCTCTGACTGTCACCTTTCTACATTGAATTCAGTTACAAGTACCGAACTTCGACGCATTATTCTCTCTTCACCACCAAAGTCCTGTGAACTAGATCCCATACCGACCTTCCTACTTCACGAATTCATCGACATTTTACTTCCTCTCCTCACAACACTCTGCAATCGATCTCTACAGGAAGGCATTCTACCATCAACGCAGAAGAGGTCAATCCTGATCCCTGCTCTGAAAAGTGGTGGATTGGATCCGACTAATCCCGGGAACTATAGGCCTATAGCGAATGTTACGTTCCTCTCGAAGCTTATCGAAAAGGTCGTCGCCATGCAACTCGTCGCTTACCTAGAAGGGAATAATCTGCTGCCTCAGAATCAGTCTGGTTTCAGAAGATTCCACTCAACTGAAACGCTTCTGCTCCGACTCCTCTCAGACATCTACGGAGCGATCGACAGAGCTCAGCTGACCCTGCATGCTGGCCCTTTTTGACGTCAGCGCCGCTTTTGACACTGTCGACCACGAGATTTTGTTAGAGCGGCTGAGTGTTTCTTTTGGTTTGTCTGGTGCATTTTACAAATGGATAGATTCTTTTCTTCAGGAGCGTTCTCTCTGTGTGGTCCATGGCTCTTCTAGGTCCTCATGGGTGCCTGCACAATATGGTCTACCCCAGGGTTCAGTCCTTGGTCCCATACTTTATATTATTTACACCTCAGGTCTTGCCACTCTACTAACAGCTCATTCGGTTTTGAGTCAGCAGTATGCTGACGACGTCCAGGCTTACACCCATTGCCTCCCTTCTAATGCTGTCAAAGCGGTTCAGATAATGAGCGGGACTTTGGATGCTCTAGAGGCATGGATGTCATCCAATAGACTACGCTTGAACCCATCTAAGACAAAATTTATTTGGTTGGGCACCCGGCAGCAGCTTGCCAAGCTTGATCTATTTTCTCTTGCATCTGAGTTTCCTGGCTTTGTCTTTGCAACCACGGTTCATGACCTTGGTGTCCAACTTGACCAAGAACTAACTTTTGCTCCTCAACTTCACCGTCTTGCTCGAGACTGCTATTATCAGCTGCGCCAGCTTCGCACTGTCATCCGTTCTCTTACGTCTGCTGCTACTCTTACTTTAGTGCATTCTTTCGTTACATCTCGCATTGACTATTGCTCTTCGCTCTACATTGGCCTCCCATCCAGCAGATTGACTTGTCTTGACCGGGTGTTGCGCTCTGCTGCACGCCTAATTGGGAAAATCCCTAAATATGATCATGTCTCAAACTACATGCTTGAGGTACTTCACTGGCTCCCTATTCGCCAGCGTATCGAGTTCAGGGTAGCTGCATTGGTATGGCGATGTTGTCAGGGCCTTGCCCCAACTTACCTCCGTGAGCTATGCAGCTCTACATTGGGTATCCAAGGACGTCGTCAGCTACGCTCTGCTGATAGGGGAATCCTCTTAGTTCCTTTTGCTCGTACTACTACCATGAAGGATCGAGCCTTTTCTGTGGTTGGACCAGTGGTCTGGAATGGCCTTCCTTTTGAGCTACGCCTACACTCTGGGACTCTACCAGGATCCTTCCTTACTAAACTTAAAACTGTTCTTTTTGTGCGCGCTGGAGTTGGGAGCGCTTCTGAGTAGTTTTTCTTGAAGGAGCGCTATATAAATGTCCGAATGAATGAATACGCCTAGCGTATAATATATGATTTATGTTATGGCTGTTGACGTGGAACACTGAACCTACTTCGATGACTGCAAGTTGACTTTCTTTGGGGCAGGCGATCATATATGCACCGACATAATTATAAGCTTAGGTCTAGCCTACTTTACTTTCTGTCAATTGCTTTCAATAAATTCACACGAACCTTGTTCTCGCGCACAACTTTATGGAAGGCCATAACCTTATATATAGTCCTGCAGCATGATCGATCGACCGTTTCATTATATAGACGGTTCCAACGAAGGTTTGATTTGCACTAATAACCTAATACTCGGCACGCAGCCCTGCATGCTATTTAATGTATATAGCCTACATTATTTATATACATATATTTATATAGATATTTATATGTATATGGCATATATAATTATATGGACGCTATATATGATAGCAATCTTCATGTGCATAATATCTATGCGCCAATATACATTCTGGTAGAGTTAGCCTATAACTGAGGACAAACTTAAGACTGTCAGATCTTGGAGTTCATTAGCGGATTAAGACGCCATCTATAGCCACAGATGTTTGTCCCATCACTTAGCGACAGACCATCCGTCAATTCATCTGTCATCCGCTACAAACACCCCTTTCATATTTGCTGGCATTCATTTGCAACATCTACATTATATATATATTATATATATATTATATATATATATGCCATGTATTGCACCGCTTTACGTTTATATGTATACATACCCATGTTCGTTTAAGTGTATTTCGTCTCATGTGTGCACTGTGTAATGTATATTATGTAATCATACATATATGTATAATTGTTTATGTATGTAGACCACATTTTACAATTAACCACAAATCTCCGCAGTAGCAAACACGAACTAGGAAACTGTGCCTTTAACCTAAATTAGGACTTTTGCGCAATGACCCCTATCTCTCTACTTGTTAGACTACTTAGTAGACCTATAGCCCTATACGACTAGGCCTATGCCTGAAAGAAGTTAAAAGAAGTCTTTGCCGGACCGGGTCTAAATCTTCGGGTTAGGTCTGAGACTCTGAGTCTTACTGTCTGTGTCTGGTTATTTTGTCTGTTAATTACTTTTTCATCCTGTCTGAAAATGAAATGTTTGGGTTTAACGACTCTTTTTCATTTCGAAGATGATATCAGCGTCGACTCCACGTTTATATTGCGACCGAGCCACCCGCAGTATGTAAAGATCCGACCGGGGAATCGAACCCGCTTCGCCGGCGCGGCGAGCGGGCTACAACCCACTCGGCCACCCAGGATCCTCTTCATCCTGTCTAATTTCTCGGCGACTTTAATATACAAACTCGATGATTCTGATTGGTTGGACATGACATCACGTTGACCTCGTTTTGGATCGCCACGCATGAACGGTTCACGACGTGGTTCCGGAAGAGCAAACCCACCAGAGAAAGGAACATTTTCACATAATTATATGATATGACCTGATTCTGAATAGTCTGTAAATTGCGTGTTTATTTTATATTAAAACGCAAGAAGTGTCTTGACGTAAGCAGCAGCACTTTGTAGAAAGGGAACAGGCCTACATGTACTGTAGGTCTGTATACATCGTTCTGCAATATCATTATTAGGGAATCTTAATTTTGTTGATGATATTGCCTGTGATCGTCGTGGTGGTGGTGATGGTGGTCGTGGTGGTGATGGTGGTCGTGGTGGTAATGGTGGTCGTGGTGGTGATGGTGGTCGTGGTGGTGATGGTGGTCGTGGTGGTGATGGTGGTCGTGGTGGTGATGGTGGTCGTGGTGGTGATGGTGGCCGTGGTGGTGATGGGGGTCGTGGATGTCGTGTACGCGTTGGATGACATGGTAGAGATGGAAGTGCTGTTGCTGTTGGTAGTGGAAGCTAGTTTGTGGGTGCTAGCAGTAGCAGTAGCTTTGATATTGGTGCTGGCAGTAACTGGTGGTGTCTATTCTGGTGTTTGTGGTGATGATGTTGATGGTATGGCTGTATGCCTACTAATGGCGATGACAGTTACACTCGATTGAAGCTTTGTCTCATGACAATTGCCATTGTGTACTTTCTGCCATAATGAAACGTGACCCTAATGTATGAGCTGCGGTATAATAAAATAAATCTCTCTACAACAACAACACAATTGACTGCTGCAATGGTCTGTCGATCTTTCGAGCACATCATCACATCAACACGTCAAGCAAAGCGTCGTCGTCATCGTCGTCTCTTCACATCACACAACAGTTGATGTCTAATTTTCGCAGAAACTGACACATGACAACCTTGAGGATATGATCGATAAGCCAGAGAGAGAGAGAGACGTCGTCAGTTACCGGATGTCATCTTCCCCGCGGATGGAATAGGATGAGGGAAAGGATGGGAATAGGATGAGGGAAAGGATGGGGAAAGGATGAGGGAAAGGATGGGGAAAGGATGAGGGGAAGGATCTCCTCTGATAGATGTCGCTGATAATAAATCCAACGACGAGTGGAGCAAGATTGCTTCAATCTTAATTAGTGACAGCATGACGTATCTACTGCTGCTGCTGTTGTTGCTGCTGCTGCTGCTGACATTGTCGTCCCGGTCGAAGACAAATGCATGAAGACACCAAAAGCGACGGTGAAGATGTCGACAAGTTTAACGCTGCGTTATTGCACATGCGGGTGTCGTACGCTGTCCGTATACCCGGCTCCCACATACATGTACAGCCTCAAGGTTTATTACGCTCCGCCAGGGTCCGCACGAAACCGTTGATTTGCATTAAAATGAAGCCATAATTAGGAGCCCACGCGCAAGACGGAAATCATCTGCATACGTAATCCTATCATACGTTATGTCTTGCAGATATTATGGTCTAATACTCTAAGTTGTGAAGTATAAGTCGAATGCTTTAAACGGAAGTGAATCCATGAATGCTTTAGTGCGTCTCAATGAATTCGTTTTTCTCGACGGCTGACAGAGAGTGACGTACAAATAATATTCTGTTGATTGTTCGTTTCATACGTAGAACCAGCTGCGCACGTGCGTTCTATAAATATTTAAATCACTATTAAGTCGTGTGCTTTGACAGATCGGGTAAAATGTTGCGGGAAACGAAGTCTGATTTTCGTATACCAATGACAGTTTCAAACCGATTTTTTTACACTATCCTCGTGCAAAAAATATGCATTAGAATTAGATATTCTGCCAAAGCAAAGATGGTAATTGCGCAGGGACAGAGAGAGAGAGACGAACAAATTAAGATTGAAGCAGATGCAGCAAGACACAGAGCAGCACAAAATGATTGTGTTAACATAGAATACTTATGTGTTAACATAGAATAATTATGTGTTAACATAGAATAATTATGTGTTAGCATAGAATAGTTATATGCCAACATAGAATAATTATGTGTTAGCATAGAATAATTATATGCCAACATAGAATAATTATGTTAACATCGTCTTCATGCATTCAAGGTCTAAAGTGGTCATGAATTACGTCCATTTGTGTTCAAGAGAAGCAAGCAAAGCTTCGTTTAATCATGAAAATATGAGAGAGTATACACTGCGGCGGCCTTCACATTACTATTATTATTGGTAACGGTAATTAGTAATCTGATACCAGATCGATAGACAGTTTGGATTCTACGGCCAGATTCTGATGTGCATACAGTGGGGAAATTGGTCGAGGACGAACGGACGGACAAAGAGATTGAGGGAGGCCGACCAGAACACTGACAGAGAGGGCGAGGACGCCTAATAAAATGGGGCAATGAGAGAGAGAGAGAGAGAGAGAGAGAGAGAGAGAGAGAGAGAGAGAGACAGAGAGACAGAGAGACAGAGACAGAGACAGAGAGACAGAGAGACAGAGAGACAGAGACAGAGACAGAGAGACAGAGAGACAGAGACCGAGACAGAGACAGAGAGACAGAGAGACAGAGAGACAGAGAGACAGAAAGAGAGAGAGCGACAGACAGAGAGACAGAGAGAGAGAGAGAGAGACAGAGAGAGAAGGAGAGGGAGAGAGGGAGGCAGGGAAGGAGGGAGGGAGGGAGGCATACATAAAAGGACTCCCGCATATACGGAAGCAGCCTCAGACTGAGCAACAGCAGGGTGGGAAAGGGACTGACCGAGTATCAGATGACATCTCAGCTATGCATGCATGACCTCAGGATCCACATAAATGGATCGTCATTCTCACCAATGCCCCTCCTCCATTCGACTCACACACCGTCGCTTTATTGCAGTAAACAGAGGAATCTTCACGGAAGTTTATTGTGTCGTATTTAAGCATTTGCAAAGCGCTTCAAGTATGGTGAACCGTTCAGAAGCGCTCGCAGTGAGCATGGACCCGGGAGAAGAAGCAATACGTGCCGCTATATATAAATTATATGCGTGGAGTTACTTTTGGGGGAACTTTTTGTGCTTTTAATATCAGGAGCACCATCAACACGTCATGACCTCCTTAAGTGTCAACACCGCTCAATCATTCGCACAGTCATCAACCATCATCATGAACACCTCTACCACTATCTATTGCACATTAATTTTTTACTGCTATTCAACGCATTCGGCATCATTAGCCTACTATAGTAATTATCAGCATTGTCATCAGCAGCATTGGCGACAATTTTGCTTTTTTCGTTTCCTCATTCACGACTTGAAAGTGCTTGATGCACTGTGTAGGTTAAGTTTAAAGGTGGTTTGAATGCGACAGAAGGCTGTAAGTGGAGAAGGAAGTTAATCAGTGAGTGGAAAGGGGTAAACGCATAATTATGTAACGCCGAAAACGACTGTTTTTTACCCACCCACCCTGTAACGCTTCGTAACGTCTCCTTCTGACCCACCCATCCCAGCGTTACGTAACGATTGTTACGAAAAATCAGTTGAGATTTAGGTCTATTATTATTGGCTTATGTGAGCGCGCAATTCTAATTCATGTTTTCATAGTGAATTTAATATACATTGTAGTATGTGAAGTCTTGATTTTGATGCGCCAGTTTAGTCAATACATGCAGAACTATTCATTAACATGTTCACACAGTACATTTATAGCAGACCATTTTAATGTTTAGCTTAAGAAATTTTAATATTTTCCGAATGTCCATGCAGTAGTCCTATTATTAGATTCTCACACTGCAGTGTGAGTCATTAGAGATAGAATTTAAATAGGATTACGCTCAAACAGTTTCTTTTAAAAATCTTTTTTCAGCTATCAACGTCGTTCTTGTTTAAGATAATCAAGAACTATACATGGTGAATTTGAGTCTGTCTACAGAACACAGAGAGGGAATTTTACATTCGTTAGCAGGTCATCACCGTGTATATATAGATATATTATGTGTATATATATATATATATATATATATAATACAGCGGTGTATAGGCCTACGTTAATCTGTTTCACCATCCCCTTTGAGCGACGGTATTCTCTAGCTCCGTGAGCAGAGCCAGAGCGCAGATGCGTCTCGACTCTCCTGCTGGTTCCCTGAAGCAGTTCGACTCCGATGCTGAACTGATCGAACCACAGAAGCTGCAGACGGCTGATATGACGTCATCGTCCACTGAACCAGCAGCTGATGAACTGCTGCGTTTCTGCTGAACGAGCTGCGGTCTGCCTCGCCTTCACAGACAGGAAACGAAACGAAAGAAATCAACGAAGATGATTAAAACTACATTGGATTGTATGAGCGCATCATCTATAATTTAAAATTAATTAATCAATGTGTGGATAGATGCATGAACAAATGGATGGACAGATTGACAGATAGATGGATGCGTATAAGTAAATGGTTTGGTGATTATTTATATAATCTATATATGAATATATATAATAATCTCTATAATTGTAATCGTGTCGTAATCGTGAACTCGGAACTTCTACAGCGCCCACATGTCGCTGGAACTATAACTAAACAAAGGCGCTCAATCAAAGCAAAGTCAATAGGCCTATATGCAGAGGGTTCAAGATCCGGAGAGTCGGGCGAGCTGTTGTACAGATGTATGACATAGATTACAAATTGCGGATTATATATATATAGACCTAATGTTTAGTCTATATTCGACACTAAGTCTTCATGGTGCGACATTGTCACTGGCATCAATCACGCAGGCAACTAATCATATTTATAATAAATTATATAAAACGTTAGGAATAGACTGCAAATAATAGAAGGAAATAATATTTTAAAACTCAACGCTTAGCCTACAATTGCTTCCGATATATTTTTGGAACAGGAGATAGCATGCTATTGGCTTTCAGTTACATGTAGACAAACCACCACCGAAATGCTATTGCTATAATTTAAAAGATCTTTTTCATTATTATAATATGGACTGCGTCATCATTTAATGTAGATATAGCTGCGTGTGTTATATGTCGGCATACAAATATATCATCATCATCATCAACATCCTTAGGCTCAACGCCCGTAGGAGTCCGACGCCACTCTCTGTCTGAGTCTGTCTCGTGTCATATTGCCCAGCTTCAACAGGTCCGGTCAGCAGGTCTGCTCCACACCATTAACATCTTGGAGCAGCTATAGACCACCTTGCCTGAATGAAGAGAATATTGGGAGAGAGGCATGAAGGACAACTTGGGTCAATGCCCGTATGTGTCCCACGCTCTCCTCCGACTCTCTCCACCGGTCTGTCCTGACCGGCCTGTGCAAGTCAGCTCCACATCATGACAACTTGAAGCATCTGGGTCGCTATGTCACTTGTGCCGTGGTTTTTGCGGATTACAATCGTCTTGGTCTTTTACTGCCAGCGTATCGCCACCCATCTGGCAAACCTTCCTCCTTTTGTCCGGGCTTAGGACCGGCACAGGGACGTTGTTGGTTCCCTGTGGCGGAGGATGGATGCAGTTTAACGTCGTGCCCAGGACAAATACAAATATATATATATATATTATATATATATATATATATATATATATATATATATATAAATACCCGGCCCTGAAGAAGTCTGGTGGAAGCGAAGTGGAATCTCGGACGAGAAGAGATAAGCCCAAGAGCACGAACAAGCAGACTGCGATCTGGTACTTCATCTGCAAACATTCAACAACAATGCACTGAACACGATTATCATTATCTTATCATTAGATATCAAGTTATCAACACAAACGAAGCTCGTGCCTCTCACTTTCAATTCAATGTTTATGAGCACTTGTTATAGAAGTTATATATATATATATAGGCTAATAGAACTCCTTCAAGATTTCTACTCGGAGGCGCTGCCGACTGCAGCGCTAACACCGAATTGGAGTTTCACGCCGGAGCGCTGAGCAATTGCGAGTGAAGGACTTTGTAAGGAACTCTATGCGGCGGCTTGAGGTGGATTCGAACCCGCAACCTTCCGGCTCTAGGACATCGAATATACCCGCTGACCACCGCGCCCAACGATAGCTTTAATGTCTGTATAGTGTATACGAGCCTATATATACCCGGTGACTTGAAAGAGTCATCCTTCTAAGAAGGAATGACCTCACGGCCTTTAAGGTACAATTTCATTGATTTTCCTTGAGGCTCTGATGAACCGAGGTGAGTGGTTCATTTTACATACTTATTAGGCTACTATATTTGATGTCTTCTGTCAGTGATATTCACTTTTCCAAACCTCACTTCTTGAATGCTGACTTGTGATTATCTTCACGAACTGTTTCCTTGTTCGGATGTAATTAAATCAGTGCACCCTAATTACGTAATGTAATCTAAGTAAAGTCATGCAATGCACATGTATAATAAAATGAGAAATTATTTCAAGTGATTTACGTTATTCTATTTTAATATAATGACTTATGTAGCGCCAGCATCATTAAGTAGGCATATACGAGCCACCAATTCAGGGCTTTTTTAACGTACAGTTCTACACAAAATGTGCAGTTCTAAATGGATTCGTGCAGTTGTAGAAGCACTTCCGTCACGTTCCGTGCAGTTAAAACTAGTAAAAAATAGGCCATTTTCATCAGATTGGGAGTAATTTACCATGGAGGACGAGAAAGGAGAGAAGAGGATGTGCAGTTCTAAAAATTCCTTAAAAACAGCCCTGCACCAATTGATAGTCACTTCAGCCGAGGATCGTTAACTAAGCCACTAGTGAAAGGAGCACGTACGACCGAAATCCGGTTATAAGTAGAAAATCAAAGAATCAAGACAAGTGACTAGAAAGAAATGAGCCTTAAGTTTATATCTGAAAGAAAAAAAGCTGGTACACTTTTTATAAGGGCGGTACAGCAAACTCCAAAACGTTCAGCCAACAACATATAGGTCCCTCCCTATGGAATGGTCTTCTCCCATCCGTTTGCTCTGCCATCCTCTCTGGTAGTCTTTCGTCATCTTTCTCTTGTCTAAAGACCTGCCTTTTCTCTCGGAGTTGCACGCACTGGGAGCGCTTCTGAAAGGCTCTTGCTGCAAGAAGCGCTTGACAAATGGTCAGATACGATACGATACGAACTGAAGCACAATGAATTTCATGTTTGGAGCACATCCAAGGTGTGGTTAAACTATCGACCATCACAATCGTCATTGTCGTCTTCGTCGTCTTCGTTGTCATCTGCCGCGATGACAGTGGCGTAGCCAGGAATTTGTGATGGGAGGGGGTTGGAATTTTTTGGTCTGGCCGGATGCCCTTTCTGACACCAACCCAACAGTATTACAGCAAATGAAAAGGGAATAAAGTAACAAAGAGAATAAAGTAAGAAAAACAATTGCTGCTGCAAGCAATTGTTTTGGTGTTTCTGATTTAGGTGGATAAATAACCTTTAAAAAAATTCCTGTGCCAATGGGGGGTTTAACCCCCGAAACTCAATTGTCTACGCCACTGGGCGATGATATTATTCTATCTGGACCGTTTCCGTTACAGCGACGTTTAGCCAACCGTTTCGAATCTGAACTCATTTTCAGATCGTATGCAACACGATCAGTTTTCAATGTTCTTACATTAAACTGAATTCTTTGTCCAAAAGAAAATCAGCGCAGACAATGCAAGATCTATAGTCTTTATAATTAGTGGTCTTTGCTACTAGGTCTCTATACCAGATAATAATATTATGAGATAGGCTAGATCAATTATGATAGACCTATTTATTGGAAAAATAACTCAACAGTTCCAGTGGCTTAACTAAATTGATTGATTGATTGATTAGTTGATTGACTGACTGACTGACTGACTGACTGATTGATTGATTGATTGATTCAATCCACTGGAACAAGGGAACTTGCAAAGCCAATGAAACTAAAACACCTTGAGGTAACTGAGATTGGATTTCATACGAGATTGTGAAGTCTAGGGTATACATGTAGCCAGTACCGCAGTGTAAGAAAATGTGGACAATAATCGACCCCATTAACAAAGATTAGCACCTGATTTTAAAAGCATCATGCTATCTGATAAATCTAATGGGAAAACAACTTGCAGGCAGCTAAAAAAAAAGAATCGAGGACCTAAGGAGTCTAAGTTCTTCGCCTCTCTCTCGAGAGAGAGAGAGAGAGAGAGAAGAGAGAAGAGAGAAGTCAAGGAATTGGACGACATTGTTAATTATTGTTATTGTATTTGCTATGCATGCGTCTCTTATGCCTTCCTCCATTTTTAAGTATGGGAACAGTTCTATATTATTGTATTGAGTATAGTGGGCTTACGATGTAATACAGATATGCGATATTATTAATCCATCTTTGAAAGGCTGCACTGGACGATTTTATGAATGTTTTCAGTTCATCATTATGTTCGTAAGACCACTAGAAATAGGTAGGCCAATATTTTCCTCGTAGGTTGTAGGCCTATTGTTTCCGTACTAGTTCCAAATTTTTAATATAGGCCTAGTTGATCATTTCGAGATTTGTAGCACAGTGCATGATTGCCATTTTCGCGCTCTATACAATATACAAGCCTAACTTCCATGCACTTAGTGCTAGCAAAGAAGAGCATAAGAGAATAAATGAGTTCATTATGGAACATAATTATAGACCTCTAAAATGCCGCAGACCCGTAGGATACGGTCATGGCACATAAGTCAAGGGAACGTGGTCGGTGATTATCTAAAGCAGATGTCTCAAATTTCAGACGCAATCCAGTTATTTGCTACATGTGCAAAATTCACTTGATCACGTTGAATGATGTACACTGTACAGCAATCAGCTTTCATTGTATACCTTTCGACTATCAAATTCCTACGAACTATGGCGCTATGTTCTCTCCCCCTCTCCTCCCTCTCTGAGCTCTCTTTCTTCTCTCTCTCTCTCTCTCTCTCTCTCTCTCTCTCTCTCTCTCTCTCTCTCTCTCTCTCTCTCTCTCTCTCTCTCTCTGTATTACATCGTAAGCCCACTCTCTCTCTCTCTCTCTCACTCGCTCTCTCTCTCACTCTCTTTTTCTCTCTTGCAGCTATTTTTATGTGTAGTGTCACATAAAATTGTCGATCTGAATACAGACAATAAATACGATGAAGTCCATACGTAAACGGTCCAACAGTTCGCTTTCATTGTTGAGTTTAAAAGCCTCTGAAAGTAAATAATTTCGAAGTCAAGTTTTCATGAGAGTGCAGCAGATCCTAAATCATGAAACGAAGTATAGGCCTACACTGATGCCAACCACCGGTGGGATAGAATCTACTGATGCTTTTTCAATTCTTCCTTTCTAAGCCTTTCCTCGATAAAAACTTGCTTTATCTTGGTCTGCCCGTGTAATAAGATGTACTAAATTCATTTTATCAAGTTGTCGGCAGATTTTAACACTTCATTTCAAAGGTCGATAAGGTTGCATGTAGCTAAAAGGTTTGCTCTCGCTTGCCTTTCTACTCTACGAACCTGTCTGTCGAGTCGACCAATCCAAATCCAAATACCATCGCACTAAGCGGCGCTGCATGCTGTCAATGATCATAAATTATGTTCTATATGCATCAAGAAAAGGTCACTGATCTTACTCGGTCATGTGTAAAGAGATGTGTTTGATGCCATCTGTCATAAGACATTCTCCCCCCTTCTCAGACAATTTCCTGATCTATGGAGTGCAGCTGCCCTCCTCTGGTCGTTTACATCTTAATCATCGTATCTTCGCACTCAGTGTGTCGACACTGAGGAAATAACACGCGTTCGTTTGGCGAATGAGATGACGTGCTACTGGGCTTCGGTACTGGTCACCCCCTTGTCATTCTCCACCGTGCGTGCTCTGTGCCCTCCGTTCATTAGATTAACAATATTTATGTATTAATGACGACACTCAGCTTCTGTTCTTTTGACAGTTTTGCTTCTGCTTTTGGGCTGTATCTGCTTGCGGTTCCTCCAAGATTAATTGTATCCGACAAGCGCTCCTACATGTATATACATGTATAATTGTATGTACTGCTTGGATGCCAATCAATGCGTTTCTATTGATGAGCCATTTTCCTTCGCGCGGAGTCAAACCAAAAGCTGCTCAAGTTCCATTGATTTGCTCAGCATGTATCGAGCATCGAGTGTCAGTTGTCACTGGCACTGAATGATGATCGCGCTAATTTAGGATTAGCATATTTTATTTAGCATATATTATTTTATTAAAATGCATTTCTTTCTAAAACTTTACTCAATTTAAAATCTGCTCGTCTCTATAGAATTATACTAACGTTTGTACCCGGATTTACCCAGTTCTGTTTTCAGTTGGAAAATTTATGTTTTCGCCCCAACCCAGCCCCTAACCGCCCATGCGGGAGGGTTCGCCACCCTTCTGGGGTATCAAGTGTTTCTCTATAAATTTCAGTTTTTGTGCTCAACCCCACCCCGCCTCACCCAGCACCCACCTCTATGGGGCACCCAACATTGCCCGGAAAATATCAGTTTATGCCCACACCGCCCTCGCCTCCACCATGTTTCCATCCTACCACCCCGCCCCAACCCGCCTCAGCCCCACCCGCCCCACCCAGCACCGACCCCTCTGGGGTACCAGATGTGGCTCAAGAAATTGAGGTTTCTTGATCCACCCAGCCCCACTCACTCCTCCCTTCCCACTGCTCCCCTCCCTTCCATCCTTCTTCCCATAATTTCTTTCTCCCCCACTCCCGTCCCGCTCCACCCATCATCAACCCTTTCCCCTTATTTCTCTTCCCTTCCTTTACACCCATACTTGTCTCTCCATTTTCATTTGGCCCTTTCCCGCCCACCCTATCATAATAATAGCAATTCTTGTACCTCTGCTTGGTATGACCTTCCCCTCCTCTGTGGGTTAAGCCTGTGTCTGTGGCTCCTCTTCGTCTATTCCTTCGTCGAAGGCATTTCTCTTTTTGTGAAACTGCTTTTGCTGTGCCTATTCTGTTGTCGTTTTTGGCAAAAGTTTCAATAAGATTGATTGATTGATTGATTGATTTATCAAGGCTTCTGTACTGACTGAAAGCGCCTTGAATAGCTCTTACTGAGAGTGGCGCTTTATAAATGACCAGATACGTACGATACGATAAGATATTAATTAATAACCTATTATAATTATTGTCGTTATGTTCTCCTAACTTGCGATCAACCATTCATACTATCTGTGCTTTTAGGCTATTGTTATTTTAGGCTTTTATTATTTGCCTGTTAGGAAACACGCAAATCAAGCCTTGGGCGAAAAATGACGTCAAGCAATGACGCCATTAATGTCGTCAAGAGCAATGGGTTCACTATTGTGCAACGATGAAAATTAATGGCGTCCAAATTGCAGCGCTAACTGCCGCATCGAAATTTTGAATGTTCATAAATCCAGATTTAAAGTGAATTGAGAGCCGAAAATTGTCGCGCTGACCTATAAATTAACATGAGAAGGTTTTCCAAAACTGTTCGTCACGCTATAGCGCGTGTCGTCTCAGAGCCTTTCTTGAGACAGACATACAGAATGACAAACTTTCTGATTTATAATATAGATAAGACATAATTATTAAGCCTATGCAAAATAAGGCCGCATATAGCTATAGTCTATGTCTACTTAATACGAGCTCCACAAGCCAGCATCGAATGGATATTGCATCTCATAATCAGTATTAGAAATATTGCTAAGAAACCTATTAGAAAATCTTCGTCGCGAAGATCGTGCGATCTGATGAGTATTCGTCATGAAGCAAGCAACACTAGAACTAATAATGATTCGCTGATATATATATATATGTATATATATAATAGCACATAAATATATATATATCGATATGGTATTCTGCTCTGTTCACTGCGTTTCATGTACTTTAGTTTGGTGATTACAGCAGCAATTTAACATTGGAGCTGTTGCAGCAACATCAGTATTAATTACGATGAAAAATGATGATGACAATTATAATTATGATGTTGGTGATGATGATGATGATAATAATGATGATAGTCGGCTATAAATAACAATAAAAATAATAGCGGTGACGCAAAACAATACAGGTGCTTTATTTTGCTAAGTATTAGCACAGTGATTCTTTAAACTCGATTTCATAATTAGAGCACTTTTTCAACATTGTTATGTGGCGCCATCTTAAGAATACAGCTGTAATAGTGAGTGGATCACCCATTGCGATAATTATCCATGAGAAATGCCTTAATTCACCAATGTTGTGAGAAATTGACTGCAGCACCGTTGGCGGCCTAGAGTTTACTTGAAATAGAAGTGCCAATCATCTATTTTGCTAAGTATTAGCATGCACAGTGATTCTTTAGACTCGATTTCATAATTAAAGCACTTTTTCACCATTGTTATGTGGCGCCATCTTAAGAAACCCCTTTAACTGTTCTTACTTGATAGAATCGAGAAGGTATGAGCAGCTTGCTTCAAAATAGAGGATGGATCAAGTGTTTAAGTCAACAAGATCGCTCAGCCAACACTGCAAACTCTTACAATGTTTCCTGCATTAAGGAAAGTAAGATGTCGCGATGAACTGTGACTCGATATATAATATAAGCTGCTCATTTAGGATGAAGCATCGCGGCCAGCAATAATTAAGGGACAGTCAGTCCAACTTCCTCTGAAGAGTCATTCAACCCTTATCACAACGACGGTCATTCAACGGCGTCTAATGATTGGATCGTTGACGACTCAACGAGGGTCTAGACATGTTCACCCCTCTTGTCCTCTTTCCTGAGGACGGCTGTCCGTCTTCGTCCTCACCACTCTTGTCCTCTTTCCTGAGGACGGTTGTCCGTCTTCGTCCTCACCACTCTTGTCCTCTTTCCTGAGGACGGTTGTCCGTCTTCGTCCTCACCACTCTTGTTCTCTTTCCTGAGGACGGTTGTCCGTCTTCGTCCTCACCACTCTTGTCCTCTTTCCCTGAGGACGGTTGTCCGTCTTCGTCCTCACCACTCTTGTCCTCTTTCCTGAGGACGGTTGTCCGTCTTCGTCTTCACCACTCTTGTCCTCTTTCCCTGAGGACGGTCGTCCGTCTTCGTCCTCACCACTCTTGTCCTCTTTCCTGAGGACATGTGTCCGTCTTCGTCCTCACCACTCTTGTCCTCTTTCCTGAGGACAGTTGTCCGTCTTCGTCCTCACCACTCTTGTCCTCTTTCCCTGAGGACGGTTGTCCGTCTTCGTCCTCACCACTCTTGTCCTCTTTCCTGAGGACGGTTGTCCGTCTTCGTCCTCACCACTCTTGTCCTCTTTCCTGAGGACGGTTGTCCGTCTTCGTCCTCACCACTCTTGTCCTCTTTCCTGAGGACGGTTGTCCGTCTTCGTCCTCACCACTCTTGTCCTCTTTCCTGAGGACGGTTGTCCGTCTTCGTCCTCACCACTCTTGTCCTCTTTCCCTGAGGACGGTTGTCCGTCTTCGTCCTCACCACTCTTGTCCTCTTTCCTGAGGACGGTTGTCCGTCTTCGTCCTCACCACTCTTGTCCTCTTTCCTGAGGACGGTTGTCCGTCTTCGTCCTCACCACTCTTGTCCTCTTTCCTGAGGACGGTTGTCCGTCTTCGTCCTCACCACTCTTGTCCTCTTTCCTGAGGACGGTTTCCGTCTTCGTCCTCACCACTCTTGTCCTCTTTCCTGAGGACGGTTGTCCGTCTTCGTCCTCACCACTCTTGTCCTCTTTCCTGAGGACGGTTGTCCGTCTTCGTCCTCACCACTCTTGTCCTCTTTCCTGAGGACGGTTGTCCGTCTTCGTCCTCACCACTCTTGTCCTCTTTCCTGAGGACGGTTGTCCGTCTTCGTCCTCACCACTCTTGTCCTCTTTCCTGAGGACGGTTGTCCGTCTTCGTCCTCACCACTCTTGTCCTCTTTCCTTAGGACGGTTGTCCGTCTTCGTCCTCACCACTCTTGTCCTCTTTCCTGAGGACGGTCGTCCGTCTTCGTTCTCACCACTCTTGACCTCTTTCCTGAGGACGGTCGTCCGTCTTCGTTCTCACCACTCTTGTCCTCTTTCCTGAGGACGGTCGTCCGTCTTCGTTCTCACCACTCTTGTCCTCTTTCCTCAGGACGGTCGTCCGTCTTCGTCCTCACCACTCTTGTCCTCTTTCCTGAGGACGGTTGTCCGTCTTCGTTCTCACCACTCTTGTCCTCTTTCCTGAGGACGGTTGTCCGTCTTCGTCCTCACCACTCTTGTCCTCTTTCCTGAGGACGGTTGTCCGTCTTCGTCCTCACCACTCTTGTCCTCTTTCCTTAGGACGGTTGTCCGTCTTCGTCCTCACCACTCTTGTCCTCTTTCCTTAGGACGGTTGTCCGTCTTCGTTCTCACCACTCTTGTCCTCTTTCCTGAGGACGGTCGTCCGTCTTCGTTCTCACCACTCTTGTCCTCTTTCCTGAGGACGGTTGTCCGTCTTCGTCCGTTCACATCAATGGCATCCGTAGGAAACGATGGTCAGTCTGTCGTTAGGGTTTTAAATTCACATACTTAGGCTAAGACTATAGTAGAGAGAAGCCAGGTAACTTTTCAGCGCTTATTTTACAATGCAACGCCTTGCTCGACCATTTGGCTCCAGACAATAAGTTTCGGCTGTCTTATAATTTTTTATGCTCCAATTTTTTTATCCTCAGGGTTCACATGCGTTTTGTGTAATGAGAGTGAAAAATTGCCTTCTAGTAATAATAGAAACAGCAACAGTAAAACTAACAAATAAAAGAATTATCACGACTAATAAGAATAATCTAACTGTGTAGAATAAACAAGTGTTATCACTAGGATTATTTGAGGCGGTCACACTCGCAAAAACACAAAAATTGTAGTGACACGCTTGTAAAGCTGAATAGGCCTACAGAGACTTTAGGGAAAAAGCCAAACATTACTTGATGAACAATTTTTATTTAACGGACGCGAAGCACAAAAAAAACACAAGAGGCCTTCACCGGTATTGTCTGAATAGAATTTTTGCTCAATGCTATAGGCTTACAGGTAAACTTGGACACTTAGGCCTAAACCCAATCTTGTTGAATAAAGTAATTAAATTTGCTTGTAGGCTAATTATATGATTATTTATATCATTGCCTGTTTTCTTTGCACAGCGCTTTAGCACAATTTGGAGAATTAAAAAATTCTTTGACAATATATGCGGCATCACTGTTCTCTTAGAACTCTTGCTAGGAGAACTCATTTGAAGCAGAACCAAAAGGTTCAGCTGCATGACGAATTTTCAGTAATGCAATTCATCTAACGCATGGATTTAAGATATTCAATACTGCGAAGCTATGTATAGTTGCCTATAAACAAGACTCAGCTTATGTTGTCAATGGTCACGTGTATTAAATGTCACCAGCCAAGCACATCGGATCAAGTATCACATTTCTTACGCAGTTATATAGGTAAATCATGCAGCAACATGCAGAACAATATCGGCGGATGCACTTATCTGACATTTGAGCACTTAGAAGTCTTAGACTATATAGGCCTAGACACTGAAAAGTATAGAATAAAAAACCTGAAAACCGACTGCGCATATCTCATGTGATAAGCCATTGTAACCCAAGACTGATTTGCTTTACGGATAAAAATTAATTAGCCTATACCTTTGGAAAGATGGGCTAAAAATAATTCGCTTACAATTAACTGAACTGCGTAAATGCTGATTTTACGCGCGGCAAGTATATAGGCCAAAATTAGGTCAGTCAACCGTGCTCCCTCAGCTAAGCGTAGGGCACCAGTTTATTTATGAGTGCTGCGTCTTGTCAGAGTTGTTGTCCTGAGAAATCAAGTTAAGAATCAAGCCATAAGTCATAAAATAATTCGTTTAACGAGAAAGACAGGTTGGCAAAACCGCAACTCAGGTATAAGAAAGGGATTATAGTTGTACGGGTTATACACGAGCACATCTTGAGAAATGTTTCCAGAAGACAAGAAGCGAAGACAGGCACAAAACACGCTAAACCCACAAATTTGTTTTGATGTGCTTAAAGAGAAGTCTACATTCAATAATTTCTAGTTAAATCGACGGTCACTTAACGATAAGTGGAATAAGATCGAATCGTACAACGATATACTTAGCTATAGCATCAGGCTCTCTTATTCAGACTACAATCACGCCTAAATTGACTTAACTTTTGTGATCTTGACTTCTTTAAAGTTGTCGATAGCACCAAAACGCCTGGGCCTT
The DNA here is from genome assembly GCA_949752735.1 of Lumbricus terrestris. Classification (NCBI taxonomy): domain Eukaryota; kingdom Metazoa; phylum Annelida; class Clitellata; order Crassiclitellata; family Lumbricidae; genus Lumbricus; species Lumbricus terrestris. Next base: position 27,009,217 of record OX457039.1, read on the forward strand.
AACATGTAGGCATGTAGGTGAACGTGTAGGTTACAGGCCTACAGATCATTTAAGCAATCCTCGAAAGCAATAATTTATATGCATATTTAGCCTACTCACAAAGAAAGTTATCAATAAAAAGTGTATTATACAAACAGCGTCTATAAAATATTTAAAATAAATGTTATCAATTGAATGATTTTGGTCGAAAAAAGAACCAAACCGTAGAACCAGGTGTATATCCTAACGTAGTGGAAGATTTACAGAGCGCGTATAGTGGTTTCTATTATTCCTACCTTAATCTTTGCTTGTTGCCGAACGAAACAATGGTCTTCAAACAGCTGGAGACAATCGCCTTTAATCGACCTTCTGTTGTTCAGCGTCAGTGGCAAAGCATCTCATTCGCGCGTCTTTTATAGTCGTCAGCTGCAAGACGAAAGCTTTTCTACTGCGCATGCATCGTCGTCGTCGTCGTCATCGTCGTCGTCGTCGTCGTCGTCATCGTTGAAGACAGAAGCTGGGAAGTGGTTGCTGCGTTGGATGGGGTCGACTGAAGGGCGCCAGTGAAGACAGACACGACAACGATAATCCTCAGTGAAGCACACAGCAGACAGAACTTCTCGACTCTAGCCGAGAGACAAGTATGGGACCCACTTAGAAGACGGTACATAATTGAGAAACTATGTACATAAAGAACTAATAATTCATATATATATAATATATACATATATGTAGGCCTACATATGCTCGGTATGGGTAATGATATATGCTGCTACTTTCATCTTTATGTGAGCTATATTTTGGTTTGAATGTATAGAGTAGAAATCACTTTCACCTCTATGCTATAAATCTCCTGTAGGTCTATAGGCCTTTACCAAGAAAGACAGGTTAAGCCTATATCGTGCAGTTTGTATTTCATTTGTCATCTAAATATACAGTGCGGAGTCTTGAGCTGAATATATATATAGTGCGGAGTCTTGAGCTGACGATTGTGAGAGTCTCGATCTTTGACGAAGTAAACGTCGCTCTTATTTGGTCGGTCTCGACTATATCTAAATCGAGATTCTCAGAAAGAGGAGTCGTTCTAAAAGCAGTTATTAATTGCTCGCAGATAGAGAAGATCGCCGCCGCTGTTTGCCAGCGCCGCACATCAGCAACCACCGCAAGAGAATCGCCGTCGAAAGATGTCGCTAATGCAAGCGGAAAGATCTCTTCCAACTCCAATCTCACAATTTATCACCGATTCAAACGATGCTTTGCAGATATATAATTATATATATATATATATATATATATATACTCACACACCCACACACAAACAAATCACACACACACACAAACACACACTCACACACACAGACTGACAGAGTCAGTGACACAAATAGACACACACGGGCACATGCAGGCACACATACAGCAAAAGATGCAGGCAGACGCAGATAGAGACAAGAACGAAGCTTAAAAACAATGTGTTTTGCACAACGGGAGACGAGACAGAAAAGCTACCTTGAGTCTTTGAAAGAGCAAAAGTAAAAAATGAAATGAGTTGGTTAAGGCAAGCAAAAAAGGCAACTGAAGAGGGATAGCGCCTAATAATAGTCTACTGTATTGAGTTCACTTCATTTGCTGATTTTGCTATGACGAATCTAGATGTTCAGATGGTTCAGAATATACCCAGATTTATGTATTTAGGCGATAGCTGTTAAAACATATATCCAGACCTGGGAGTCGACCCCAAAAAGTCGACCCCAGTCGACTTGGTCATCCCAAGTCGAGTCGAGTCGTTTCTGCCTACCGCAACTGACCCCATGCAAGTCGAATTTTGTAGAGAGAAATCACTTGAAGTTGTTTTTACCACAAGTCGACTTAAACCGACTTGAAACACAAGCAAACTTAAAGTTTCACTTAAAACCAATGATTGTAAGACCATGACAACATTTAAGCAGTTTTTGCCTTTTGTTGTGTGTCTACGAAAATGAATTATAGGCCTGGCAGTTCTGACTCTTTTATGTGGCTTTGCGTACGAAGGCTGCGAAATTATTTTGCTCTATCGATGTCGGCTTTGCTAAACAGCTACAATAGCCTACCCGCGGTATTTTTATCGGTATCGTGCCCAGGGCCTACTACGCCATGGGGGGATGGAAGCAGACTGCTTCCAAATCTTTCCCCCCCTAATGATAAAGTTGAGTATAGAATATTTACTCCTGAATATTTCCCCCGATATTCCCCAGGGTCTGCCATGGGCTTCCTTCTGGTAAATCCCCCGAACAATCCCCTCCCTGTCATAACACTGGGTAAATCTTCATTTAATTTGACTTTTGCTTAACACTCACATAAATTTGTCCTTGCACTTCCATCACATTCGCACCCATCAAGGCTTGCCACGTGCGGGGGGGGGGGAAGTAAGTAACCTGATGCCCTAATTCAACTTGTGCCAGAGGGAAACCCCCCCCCTATTGATAGATGGGCATAGGAGATTTCCTTCTGGACATATCCCCCCGGCATCTCCCTCTGTACCATCCCTCCCCCACACTCACGGTAAATTCTCCTTGAACGTTCATCCCGCCATCTCAAGGGTATATATTCATTTAGTATGACCTTTGCTTTGCAGTCACTTACATTTGTCCCTGCACGTATATGGCGCTCGCTCTCACAACTCATAATTAATTACATTAACTGTTTAAAAAAATTAAAGTATATTTTATATCTCCTGACACTGCATTTGTTATATACAAGAAGTTGATATTTTACTGAATGCTGGACTTTTCCAAACTTCACAGGACTACTAGTGTTTAACGCACTGGACATTAACCCATAATGAGAAATTTTAGAATGTTACCATTATATTGTGCAAATTTTAAAAAAATAATGGGGAGGCGACATATTTTACGATATCCTACACCACGTTTCTGAGCATTGAATTCACGAGCAATTTTGTCAAGATGACAGCTTAAAAAGGTACAATTACAGCGTGCAAATCCAAAAAAGTGAAATTTTCATGACTTTATCGTTCATAAACAGCTAGCAAACAACAGCCTAAAACATGCACTCTAGTCAATGCCAATAGCTAAAAATGCGTTGGTTTCTGGGGCTCCGCCCCAGACCCCGCTGGGGGAGCTTACGACGCTCCCCCAGACCCCCTAGTCGCTATGGGCTTCGTGCCTTCGGCACTCGCAGCTTCGCGCCTTCGGCGCTTGCAATATAGGCAAAACGTTTATGTTAGGGGGGGGATTGCTTCCACCTTCCAGGGGGGGATAGTAGGCCCTGATCGTGCCGATTTCCATCCGCCGATCTATCATCAATTCATATACAGTAATGTTATTCTATGTTAAAGCATCGCAAGTATACATATAGCCTATACTATTATATAGGCTACGTTTTTTTTAAATGGCATCCCGAAATATTAATGAGATGATATAAGCACGTCTCCCTTATCAAGACAATAATGCGGGGATATCAATTAGCTTCTTGTGGTCAGTGAATTCGAAGCAAAGATACATGTAGCTGCATCTCGTACTAATAAATCGACAGTTTAGCGCTATACTTTGGTGCACTTCACTTTCATTTATTATGTGTTGAGGTCTCGTTGCTCATCGGTTATGAAATTCTTACAAAGCAACATCGGTTTGATTTCTTGCATTATTAGCCGTATACGTATAGCCTAAGCTAATGGTTATTACAAAGTCAGAAGTCGACTTCAAGTCGGAAGTCGCTTGCTTTTTCTGCCAAGTCAGATCAAGTCGTTTTGACTCCAAGTCGTCGAAGTCGACCTCAAGTCACTTTAGGGTCAAGTGAGGTCACTCCTAGGTCTAAACCTATCACTGGTCGAGACTTTTGAGTACCGAAACCTAATTATAGCCTACATCGTACCGAAATTTCAAGACCTTTCAGGCAGTTTCAAATTCAGTGGTCCATGTCGTCAAATTTTCTAATGTACAATTTAAAGCTATTCTCTTTTTTACCGGCTTCCCCAGATTTTCCCTGTCTCACTTTCAGTATAGGCTATGCGAGCTTTCCTATTACAGCATTGTTGCTTTATAAATGAGCATAAATTAGGAAATAAGAAAAGGAAAAAGATCTAATACATAGGCCTAGGCTATACATATTACATATATAGGCCTACATGAAAAAGCTTTCATACAGACATTTAGAAATGCATGTATAACGTTTTCTGACGACATCGCATAATTCATGACTTTAAGGCCTACACGTCGATAACTTAATTGTTTCTAGACCCATCAACGAGGTTTGTAGGCGGTTTACTATCAAAACCGCGCGCACAAAACCGCGCACAAAACCGCGCACGTTTATAACCGCGCACGATCATTACCGCGCTTGTTTGAGCAGTCCGATATTGGGAGCTGAATGAATTATGTTAATCAATCCAGCTTTGATAGGAGCAACAATTTTTTATCAATCAAACCTCTACTTAAACAGTAATTATTTGTCTCAATCCAGCAGCTCCTATTTCATCAATAATCTTTTCATCAAGCCCGCTTCTATTTAAGGGAGAATCATTTTCATCAATCCAACCTCCAATTAGGCATATATTAAGGATGAATTTTTCTACTCAAACTCATTGTAGGTGAAAAAGTATCCCATCTTTCCAGCTTCTATTGAAGCAAAGACTCAGTTTCATCCAGCTTCCATTATTTTACGCGAACAGTATTTTCCCGCAATCCAGCTGCTATAGGCCTATATACTTGCACACAATTAGTTGCATCAAATCCCATCAATCCAAATTCCATTTATCATCATCATCAAGATTAATGAACCGTGGTCTCATTGCCCGTAGGTGTCTGACGCCATTTTCACCATGTTCTTCCATTGTTCTCTTTCCAGTGCGATGTGGCTCAGCTTCTGCAGTGATGTTCCGCACCAGTCTGTTAAATCATCCGCCCATTCTCTATGAGGTCGCCCTCTTTTGTTTTGTCCGTCCATCATTCCAAACACCAATGTCTTTATTTTCCTGTCATTGCTCATTCGGCATATGTGACCGAACAGACCCAGTTTCCTACGGATTATCCTCTGCATCATGTTTTCCTTGAGGTGTATCCGATTGTACAGTTTTTTTTCCATTTAGGTAACACTTATTTTGCAGCAATCAAAACTTATTAAACATTTACATACCGGTACAGTTTGAAAGTTAGTAGAAATTAATTAATTCCATCTCACAATATTAAAAGCTTGCTGAACAATAAAATTGAAGTGTTGATCACGACAAAGAGAGCGATTAATTGCTTGTGTCTGTCATAGCGCGGTTATGATCGTGCGCGATTATGAACGTATGCGGTTTTGATATGCGCAGTTTTGTGTGCGCGGTTTTGTGTGCGCGGTTTTGTGTGCGCGGTTTGTGTGCGCGGTTTTGACCGGATACCCTTGTAGGTCTGTTCATCGAAGTCACTGTCTTATGGATTCAAACTGTTTCAGCTTAAATTAGGTCTATAGGAAAACACAGTAACTCAAACTCCGCTTTGCTTGTGACGTGTATAGGCTAACAAGGAATGCCTACGAAGTTGGACCGCACGCGCTGTCCGTGAGATTAAAATAATTACTTTGGCTGTATACATACATTCATACAATTTCAATTTCGCAACGGAAGTAAAATGCAAATAAATATACTCGACACTCCAGGAAAAGACTTCATCACTGTAGCCTACTCAGTGACGGCTATTATGCGCTATCGTGACCGAATATTGTATTTGACAAAGTCTTATTAAAGTCATTTAATCCATTGTCCACCGTCTAAGATTTACATTTACCGCCGCTCAAGCATGCATGCATACTCAAGAAACTGAGTATGCTGAGCGCCCAAAGGAGTCAGCGGATATAATTGCAGGAGCAACTCTTATGCATATACACTATACAGACCAATGTCGTTGGAGCTTGAACATCTGCCAATTAAGTGCAGCTGAAAATGTGCAATATGAGGTAATGTATAGGCCTAGGCCTGCGCTTTCCTCACGATAAACTAACGTTATATATATATATATATATATATATATATATATATATATATATATATATATATGCTAAGCATATCTAGGTGTTGCAATTAAATTGGAGCAACAGATAATTTTTTAGTATATAGGATCGAGGATATACATGTACGTTCACGAAATCACGCCTTCAGAAGTTCTAATAAAGCCAGAACCGTGCGCCAACGTGCGAAAGATGGCAATGGTAAAGGACGAAATCACGCCTTCCTGGCGCATAATTTTTCAAAAAGTTCTAATAAAGCCAGAACCGTGACCGTGCACGTAGGCTTATGTGCGAAAAATGGCAAAGGTAAAGGCCCTTTGAGGACCATCGTCTTCGTTTGAACCGAGGTGACTACTTCATTACCAATTCAATCGTATACGTATACAATTACATGTATGTTGAAATAATGTGGTCGCTAGGTCGGTAGTTATAGCGATAAAGCATTTCCTTTGACACTGACACTGTACTGTGACTGCAGAGCAGAGCTTCAGACTATATGAGACACAGACAGACAGACAGACAAATTGGATATATAGCATACATAGGTCTGTTAGATTTATGTCGTCTGCCATGGACGACAGACGGCAGACGACGATGAACGACGACGTTGGATTATCGTGCCTCAATTATAAATGATCTTTGGTCTGAATTTCCGCCATCAATCCGTCTAAATTTCTTGGTCATCGTCGAAGACACGTTCAGTCGTTCATGCTGCTTCGCTTCGAGACAGTCCAACACGGAGGAGACTCGATGAATCGCTGGGATTTTCAGGGCATCAAGACAGAGACTTAGAGCATTAAAATTCCATTCGAACGATCATTTATTTACGAAATCACCTGAACATTTATGAGAAATTGTGTCTTGAGATGCAGTCGAGAGTGAACTCAATTCAAGTTCTCAAAACAATATGCCTTCTAAAAGTTATCAACTCTATTACATTCTCATAAGAATTCATAGACCAACGAGCATTTATCAATTATGCATCCTACCAGTGATGGATATCTGTTCTGTCCTGAACATTGGAGATAATTTTCCCTTTCTTGGAAAATAAAATAGTTCCGACTTCCGACATCTGAATTCTTAATACCAATCTTTTCGCTGATGGTGATTATGAATAGGTCTATACCCTTTCCATACAGCGTAACATATATGCCTATACCTAGACGGAAATGGATGATGGCTACAATATATTATATTATTATAAAGGTCAACTTGTCTATGTTTTAGCGTAGATGATTACACGAATATTCTGCTTATTACCGTCATACAGTCGTCTTGATGTCATCTTCGAGCGTTTCTGCTTTTCTCCGCTAACTGAGCTGCGCTATGTACCATTGTACCATTGTACCATTGTACCATTGTACCATTGTACCATTGTACCATTGTACATGCTCTGCTGCAAACACAATTAACGCGAAGAACTCGGTCAAAGATCTAAGCACAGAACACGCGCTTAGAAGGCTGAGGAAAAAGAGCACGCAACAAATACGGGTTGTTCTATATATTTTCTTATTAGAGAGAGAGAGAGACCAACGATGTAAGACAGAAAGGCAGGCAGGCAGACAATAAGACATACATACAGAAAGTTAGATGAAACAATAATCAGATGGAGACATTTAGCTATAGGAACCGACAAATCAATGCTGTTGTCTGTTATGCATGAATTTGAGGATAAACGGTATACGGCATACAACTTTCAAGAGAGACTCCTCAGAAACATCGAGAAAGTTGATTGTCGTGAACAGCCCACATCAATTTTACCGGTACGTCTCAAGAAACTCCAACTGGTTAACATAACCTATACTTACTGGCTTATCCAAAGCGTACACTTTAAACACACCATACTTCTTTCAGTCGACGTTTAAGTACGTTTCATGCACTCGTGCATCTCTTCTCTTTGCAATACTCAGGTTACACACGCGCAGTAACTCCAAGCATCAGTCAAAATAATAGACTAGACTTCAAACCATAATATTATTATAGCGCTAAATCAATTTTCAAGTTCATTTCAATTGTCCTCTGTACCCATAGATATCTGTACCTCATGCACTACCGATTGTCGCCAGGTGACCATGACTACAGCAGGATCTTCGACCCTTTTTGGTCTTCCCAGCGGCGCTTAGGTCAAATCTATAGTCACTTCTGGATAAAATTTTATAGTTCCCCGAATTTTCATCACCAGAACAATCTTAGAAAATAATAATAGTTTTGAGTTGCAGTTTAGGCCTGCATTATTAGCCCAATCTGCTTCAGCTTCCAACTTTTTTAGAGGCCCACTTGATTGCTGTTGGAATAATTATCCTGACGTAAAATAAATATTCCTGGAAATTGAGAGCACATACAGGTTTTTTAATAGAGGTAGCCTATAATAATGTAAAGAAATGTCTATAGTCTGCTTATATCGTCAGCAGTCAGACTCAAACACGACTGAAACCACAGAATAATATATATAATGTGCATTTTCAGTGTCACTGATATTGATTAATTAATGCTGATTAATATTTCACTAATATGTTAGCTACGAGCCTACGAGTGACAGCTGGTTCTGCTCTTGCTACTCTGATCATTCAATAGAATGTCAAGATGAACTCGTCATGAGTTTGAGTGTTGTCGTCATGAGTTTGAGTGTTTTCGTCATGAGTTTGAGTGTTTTCGTCATGAGTTTGAGTGAGTGTTGTCGTCATGAGTTTGAGTGTTGTCGTCATGAGTTTGAGTGTTTTCGTCATGAGTTTGAGTGTTGTCGTCATGAGTTTTAGTGTTGTCGTCATGAGTTTGAGTGAGTGTTGTCGTCATGAGTTTGAGTGCTGTCGTCATGAGTTTGAGTGTTGTCGTCATGAGTTTGAGTGTTGTCGTCATGAGTTTGAGTGTTGTCGTCATGAGTTTGAGTGTTGTCGTCATGAGTTTGAGTGTTGTCGTCATGAGTTTGAGTGTTGTCGTCATGAGTTTGAGTGAGTGTTGTCGTCATGAGTTTGAGTGCTGTCGTCATGAGTTTGAGTGTTGTCGTCATGAGTTTGAGTGTTGTCGTCATGAATTTGAGTGTTGTCGTCATGAGTTTGAGTGTTGTCGTCATGAGTTTGAGTGTTGTCGTCATGAGTTTGAGTGTTGTCGTCATGAGTTTGAGTGTTGTCGTCATGAGTTTGAGTGTTGTCGTCATGAGTTTGAGTGTTGTCGTCATGAGTTTGAGTGTTGTCGTCATGAGTTTGAGTGTTGTCGTCATGAGTTTGAGTGTTGTCGTCATGAGTTTGAGTGTTGTCGTCATGAGTTTGAGTGTTGTCGTCATGAGTTTGAGTGTTGTCGTCATGAGTTTGAGTGTTGTCGTCATGAGTTTGAGTGTTGTCGTCATGAGTTTGAGTGTTGTCTTCTGACAAGGCGTTTATTGGAGCAGCAGCAGCGGAACCGATCTGACTAAGGAAATTTTTTATTGTAATTATAAATATGTTTATTAAAGTATGAAAGCACTCTTGTCAGCACTTAAATATAATGGAGCAAATTTTGTTTAAATGACTGTACATAAAACGCTACCAATACAATGTGGAAGTTCAAAAAGGAAATATTATATCATTATTTAGATCTAGTTGCATGATAAATTAGGCTAAATCTTATACCATTCCACAGCACTGAAATAAAAATTAGAGCAATTTTGTTTCAAAGACAGCCAATAAGATACAATCACTGCAATGCGGATATTAAAACTTTAAACCCGTCTCCTTCTTAGATCCGCGAGCCTCGGCGATCGTCCGTCGGCCGCTCATATTTTTCCCCACCCAGAGAAAAACCTTGATTTCCTCAGAGTAGACGGACAAAACTATGCACTGTATACCCTGAGTGATCTTAACTTGTTCATGTCCATGTTTTATAATTATTAGTATTACTGTTTTGTCTTGTCATCCAATAAATAATCAATCATCACGAGCGTAGTCATCGTCATCATAAACAGCATAATCATTGTCACCACCACCACCACCACCACCACCACCGCCACCACCACCACCACCGTCATCGGTACCATAATCATCGTGCCCAATTTTCTTGCATTTAGACATCGCTTTCCTTAACAAATGACGGCGAATGCTTGACCGTACATAAAGTAACCTAAGTTTGCAATAGGCGTCATATCTTCCCTGCCCGTCTCTTCCCTCAGTCGCCCATCTCTTGCTTTGGTCTCTTCGTCAGACGCACATTCCATACAAAAGCAATATCGCATTCCGCCGTCGGTTGATCCGTTCATTCGTCTGTTCCCCTCTTCTTCTTCTTCTTCTTCTTCTTCTTCTTCGTCGTCGTTTTCTTCTTCTTCTTCTTCTTCTTTTTCTTCTTCTTCTTCTTCTTCTTTTTCTTCTTCTTCTTTTTTTTCTTCTTCTTCTTCTTCTTCTTCATCTTCTTCTTTTTCTTCTTCTTCTTCTTCTTCTTCTTCTTCTTCGTCGTCGTTTTCTTCTTCTTCTTCTTCTTCTTTTTCTTCTTCTTTTTCTTCTTCTTTTTCTTCTTCTTCTTCTCTTTCTTCTTCTTCTTCTTCTTCATCTTCTTCTTCTTCTTCTTCTTCTTTTTCTTCTTCTTCTTCTTCTTCTTCTTTTTCTTCTTCTTCTTCTTCTTCTTCTTCGTCGTCGTTTTCTTCTTCTTCTTTTTCTTCTTTTTCTTCTTCTTTTTCTTCTTCTTCTTCTCTTTCTTCTTCTTCTTCTTCTTCTTCATCTTCTTCTTCTTCTTCTTCTTCTTTTTCTTCTTCTTCTTCTTCTTCTTCTTTTTCTTCTTCTTCTTCTTCTTCTTCTTCTTCGTCGTCGTTTTCTTCTTCTTCTTTTTCTTCTTTTTCTTCTTCTTTTTCTTCTTCTTCTTCTCTTTCTTCTTCTTCTTCTTCTTCATCTTCTTCTTCTTCTTCTTTTTCTTCTTCTTCTTCTTCTTCTTCTTCGTCGTCGTTTTCTTCTTCTTCTTTTTCTTCTTTTTCTTCTTCTTCTTTTTCTTCTTCTTTTTCTTTTTCTTCTTCTTCTTCTTCTTCTTCTTCATCTTCTTCTTTTTTTTTTCTTCTTCTTCTTCTTCTTCGTCGTTTTCTTCTTCTTCTTCTTCTTTTTCTTCTTCTTCTTTTTCTTCTTCTTTTTCTTCCTTCTCTTCTTCTTCTTCTTCTTCTTTTTCTTCTTCTTCTTCTTTTTCTTCTTCTTCCTCTTCTTTTTCTTCTTCTTCCTCTTCTTCTTCTTCTTCTTCTTCTTCTTCTTCTTCTTCTTCTTCTTCTTCCTCTTCTTCTTCTTCTTCTTCTTCTTCTTCTTCTTCTTCTTTTTCTTCTTCTTCTTCTTCTTCTTCTGCTCCTGCTGCTGCTTCTGCTGCTGCAGCTTCAAGCGCTGGCTGTGAAGCTTAGATGAGGAGCGACTTTTCTCTCATGTCCATGTCCATCCAAAGCACATTCGGTGCGCAGTCGAATCTAGGCGCTGCTGCTGCTGCTGCTGATGATGATAATGACGATGACGACGACGACGACGATGATGATGATGATGATCATACTTCGAAGTGATGGCCTTGATTTAATACGTAATTTCCAGCGCTCTCAAAGTACAACTGCCTCTACTAGATAAATTTTCTGGTGCATCAGTTAATTCAGGGAAGCAAAGATACATAAAATTATGTATCAATGTCTGGCTGTGTACTCTGCTTAACCGTTTGCGTCGCTGACCACTGACGTCACTAGCGACGCTAATGGCCACAATAGTTGTTTAAATTGTTGATATGCATACAGGGTGGACCAAAAAAGGTAATCCATAGGGATTTATGCCAATATCTTTGCCAGAAGAAGACAAATTAAACTACGTATTACTCCTTTAATTCATCAACAGAATATTTCGTACCTCTCAATTTAACTCTTAATTTCTCAGATTCCTCTGGTTATCAGAGTGGGCCTAAGTGGTGATTAATGATTATAGCCAAAGCTCCAAGACCTTGCTCATGAAGTGTGTGAATACACAGTTTGTCTGTCATTGAAACCTTGGCCATTTTAATGTTTAATAAGTTTCAATTTTAGTGTCTTAATAAAAAAGATGAATCTGAAAATTATTTATTTTCAGCTTGATAGTCATCTTGCTAAATAATGACACCGTGACTTGCTGCTACGCTGGCATGCGTTTCTTTTGAAAGTATTTTATTAATAAAAATGATTATCTGGCAATATCAAGCACACCTGATAATAACTTTTGAGATGTGACTTAATAATATATCGCTTTTAAAAACTCTTTGTTGCGTTATACTTTTGGGGTTCTAGGACTACTGATCATAGGTCAATTGATATAGGGACTACTCATCAAAGGACTACTGATCAAATCAAGGGACTACTCATCAAGGGCAACTCATCAAGGTACAACTCATCACAGTCTGTTTTGTCTAAGAACGAACCTAAGCAATTAAATCAGAGAAAAATTTAATAGATCGAAATTCAATACCGGAATTAGTTTACTCAGTGTTAATACTAACTAAAATTACTTAACAGCAAACGATTTCAGTACAAGTACCAAATTTACGACTGTTTTAACACATAGTAACCTACATTGATGTCTAGTGTATAACTCGAAAAAACTTGACTATGGGAATTTTTGTACGGTCGTGGGGAGTTTAAATAAACATTTCTTGACAAACAAATTGGACCCCAACAATGAACGTGTGAAGTCGTTCGATGATTCGTTCAATGTTCGATAAGCGATGTGCGTTGTATAAATTGAGATGAATAGTACCTTGATGAGTTGCCTTTGATGAATAGTGTCTTGATCAGTAGTTCTTTGATGAGTAGTCCCTAGATCAATTGGCCTTTGATGAGTAGTCCGCATACCACTTTTGGAACATTCAACAGTGGGTGCTCGGGCTCTCGAAAAGTAATATAACTTTTGTTCTGTTTGAAATTTTTGGGTAAAATTTGGTTTTTATGGGTATAATTATATGAATTACCTTTAAGCCTGTAAAACATGATTTAAGAATTCTTATTTTTCGCCAAAGGCAAAAAGATCACTTTTTTGCCCGCCCTGTACATGAAAGAAATATTCGTATATTATCTTCTGTTGCTTTTTGTCTCTTTGAATTTTCTCAAATGCGGTGATACATCCATCAATCCATCCATCCATGCATCAATCCATCCATGCATCAATCCATGCATGTGACTATGTCTAAGCCTGTCTTCCATCTATCGCCAGATCAGACGTATCTGTTCCGCTGGAGGAAGTAGCCTTCAGAAGAGACGAAATCAGCGCCGCTTTCTCGTCCGCCTTCGCTTCCTCTTCTTCCTCCTCCTCCTCCTCCTCTTCCTCCTCCTCCTCCTCCTCCTCCTTTTACTCCTCCTCTTCCTCCTCCTCCTCTTCCTCCACCTCCTTCTTTTACTCCTCTTCTTCCTCCTCCTCCTCTTCCACCTCCTTCTCTTCCTCCTCCTCCTTCTTTCACTCCTCCTCTTCCTCCTCCTCCTCCTCCGTCTTTTACTCCTCCTCCTCCTCCGTCTTTTACTCCTCCTCCTCCTCCTCCGTCTTTTACTCCTCCTCCTCTTCCTTCTCCTCCTTCTTTTACTCCTCCTCCTCTTCCTCCTCTTCCTTCTTTTACTCCTCCTCTTCCTCCTCCCCCTTCTTTCACTCCTCCTCTTCCTTCTCCTCCTCTTCCTCTTCCTTCTTTTACTCCTCCTCTTCCTCCTCCCCCTTCTTTCACTCCTCCTCTTCCTTCTCCTCCTCTTCCTCATCCTTCTTTTACTCCTCCTCTTCCTCCTCCTCCTCTTCCTCATCCTCTTTCTTTTACTCCTCCTCTTCCTCCTCCTCCTCCGTCTTTTACTCCTCCTCTTCCTCCTTCTCCTTCTCCTCCGCTTCCTCCTCCTCCTCCTCCTTCTTCTCCTCCTCCTTCTTCTCCTCCTCCTCCTTCAGTCGACTGATCAACCTCATGAGCGGAAGTATAGTTCGTCGATCTCCTCCGGACGATGAAAACGTCTTCTTCTTCCTCCTCCTCCTCCTCCTCTAATGGCCACCGACTTTGGCGCCACCATCGCCGACTGACTCGGGGGAGGGGTGGGGTGTGTGTGGGTGGGGGTGTTTGGGTGGGGGGTGGGGTGAAGGCAGGCAATGATTGCCTCTGACTAATCGTCGTCATTCGACTGAAGCGCGCGATTAACACAGCATCCATCTATCGACGACAGATGTAAACGACTGACTGCATCAGTCTCAGTTGCTTGACAAATAGACGTACATGTATATACACACACCTCATGTTGCACACTTCCTGGTCAAATGACAATTTATTATTATAGTCAACGCACACAAAAACGGTAAACCTCTTAACTTGTCATTAACTGTGTGTATGACTATCTAAAAGACCACAGTACTATTATTTGCAATTAAGACAGAGTATACCGACGCCTGCCTGCAGCATACCTCATCAACAAAGAACGTAGTTAACTACAATGTAGGTTTATAGACAGAGCATCTCTGTGCATCAATTAGCCGGTAGGCGCCCCCCTCCCACCTAGATCCCGAAAAAGTGAATCACTGCTGCAGCCACGTATGTCCATCTATCGCCATTGAAGACTAAACAGTTAAAAATTAAAAAAACATATAATAAAAAATTATATGCATTGGTAGGAATGAATTCTCAACATCTAAATACACATTATCACTTTCCTCGTTTCATTCCAAGATCATTTCCTCCACTAATTAATCGAAAGGTCTTCATTTCATTTTTTGCTACGATTGTAGCACGGTCAGGCTATTCACTTCCGAAATTCCTATCACAAATCGGGATAATTAATTAAAAATTCCTGGATGGACCATAATCCTGTTTCCTATTTTAAATGGCGCAACAATAGACTTTTCATGATGTTCAATAATCAGTGAAGTGATGTCACAATTTCTCTCAATTATGATTTTAAAATATCAATAATAGATTCGTCTCATCATCAGAACGACGTAACAATCGACCTCTTTTTAAATAATAGACCTGTTTCCTAATTGAACGCCTTTCTTCTATAGCCAAATAAAATTTTGAACTATAATCCAATATGATTGACGAAACAACAGACCCTTATTCTTCAAGGAAATTTTTAATAATGTACATAGCCTCTGTTAATATGACATCGTATCTAAAGTTCTGAAGTCTGAACGCTTGTA
Source organism: Lumbricus terrestris (assembly GCA_949752735.1). Lineage (NCBI taxonomy): Eukaryota > Metazoa > Annelida > Clitellata > Crassiclitellata > Lumbricidae > Lumbricus > Lumbricus terrestris. The sequence goes on from OX457039.1 coordinate 27,024,273, forward strand.
TCGCGCTATAAGAATCTCATAGAAGCGCTTCTTCAGAATTTAAGAGACGTAACAATAGGCGCAGACTGTATTCTCAAAGTGACTGGAACAATGGATTAATATTTAGTATTGCGAAAAATGTTAACTCGCGCAAAGTTAGCGTTGGGAGACTTTCCGATGTCGGCGTACACTGTACATTATTTAGGGCCAACAGGTTAGACTAAGTGTCGTAACTCCACTTAATTAGAAATTTTTATCCAAGAGATTTTCGGGTTGAAAATGTTATGTTACATAGATCTGAATTCGTAATCAAGAACTCCAAGCATACTTGTGAAAATTGACAATAGGCCTATATTATTTTTAATGAAAGTCAGAGTTCAGTACATACAAACATGCAATAAGCCTCTAACTACCTGATGTGGCGAATTGATTAAGAATTACTTACTAGGCCTATTCCTTATCTGCCTCCGTGTGCATTTCTTTTGCTTCACACTCGGATTGTTTTTCTCGTCACCAATCATCACACCAGCAAGACGTGCAACTGGATCGTATGGCTGCAGTTGAATATAACGCACTTAAACTATTCACCAGAGTATAAGCCCTTCTCGACTTCACAAACGCCTTCAGGTCACATGAAGCAAGGTAAACAATGTGATTTACCCTTTGCCGTAGCTTCTTCTTCTTCACTAACGCCAATGTCTGACTTTCTCTATAATCAAACTGGCACGTACGTCACTCGCCTGGTCCCCGCAAGTATACGTGTTGATTCAAAGCGACTAACCAGGACTCGCCACCTCCGAAAGTTCGTTTCACACCACACTCGCCCACTTCATTCGCAATGGCGACTAGGCCTATATTGGCCATGGGCGGAGTTTGGTTTCCGTTTGGGGGGGGGCTAAAAACTTGGTCCAGAAGACGCGGCGCCGAAAATTTGTTTTAGTTTCGGCCGGAAAAAAGTTGATGACCTTTTTTGGTCGTCAAGTTCAAATCTCATTAAACTTACAATGTATTTCCCGGCCGAAAAAGTCGATGATCTTTTTTTAGTCGTCAGTTGGAAGTCCTTGGGGGGGGGGGGCTAAGCCCGAAAAAATAGACCATTTACACGGTAAAAACATGACTATGGGTTTCTTGGAGGGTTTTAGCCTCCATAGCCCCTGATAAACTCCGCCCATGTATTGGCCTAAATTTGGCTCAGCCCCAAAGCAAAAGGCGGGAAAACTGTACCACTATTTTGCAGTAAGCAAACTACACGGTGTAACGATGAAAGTAGACCCCAACAAAGATTGTCATAATTCGGTCAAAACGTTTAGTATTTGTCAGAAATTCTAAGCTGCATACTACAGAATGAGTGCATTTTGACTATTATTTTGCGCTATATTGCGTAGTTACTATATACCAACCTTTGTGAAACCAAAGACAGATCTGTAGAAATGCGTGCACGTGTTTTTAAATAAGACACCGAAAGTCCCCAAGGAATGCTTAGGCTACATTTGTTAAAATAGGTCAATGGCGTGATTAAAAACACAATTTTCAGTCGATAAAAACTTTTTGGTGCGCATTTTGTGAAGAATCACTTTATCAGTATGTTGGCATGACAGCTATTACATTAAATTGCATCTTCAATACAGATTTAATTTTATGTGAATTTTTGAAGTGGTGTGACATTCTTGGGGACGCTAGACTAATGGGTTTAAGGCTGCTGTCATCTACACTTTTTTTATTCTACTAAGCTAAATAGCCTACCTCTTAGCGGGACTTTGTCACAGTAGCCTAATTGTTTAGCTTAATTATTGCCTATAATTAAATATTAGGCATGCATATATTACGGTTAGTTTAATTTGATAAGCGTTAACTAATCGCATGCAACAGTAGGCCTAAGTTGAAATTATTGCGTCTGATGTCTGGTTTTGGTGGAGAAAAGTTAATAAAAATTTATGGCAATGCAAGCCAGCCGATAGCCTATACTTTATATATCGTTGGTGCTGTTACAAACTACAAGTCTGGAAGTAGCGATCCGAAATACTGTAAATTAGGCTAATAATTGCGCAAATCTACAAGCAAAAATATAATTAGGCCTATTGAAGCTTAAATTTCACCTGGAATCTCTCTTTTGTGACCAACTGGAGTTTGATAAGACATGCAGATAAAGAGAAGGCTATTAGCTGGAAAATGGCCAAAGGATCCGAATGGCATAAGAAAATTAGGATAATTAGGCGTATGTGGAAAAGCTCAGCGTCCGGAGGCTGACTTAGACGCTCGGAAGCATTCGCATAAGCTGGCTGATCTGGTCGACTATAGAGATGAAAAGATGTTTGTTGTCCTTGTCTCCTAAAGTCATTTTGCTTGGAGTCTAAGACTTATACGAGCTTCGATCGCGGAAAGTCAAATGGTAACTGCTCTCTTTGCAGAAAGAATTTACAGCTATCAACCAAATATGTAGGCCTAGATCAGCAGTTCCCAACCCGTGGCCCGCGGGCCAAAAGTGGCCCGCACCATCGCAATGAATTAAGAAAATATATGGAAAAACTAACAATTTGGACATGATAAATATCTGCCATAGTGTCACAACAGATTCTACAGAATTACCAATAAAAGTATATCTGTCATCATAAATGGCGCCAATGAAGTCACAGGATTACCAAAATAAAAACCAGTCAAACTTAGTCAAAGGATCTTCCAAACAAAACCATGCAATCACATCTACTCAGCTGAGAGACATATTATGTCATAATGTCTCAAAAAAGCAAGAGGATCACCAAAACAAAAATCAGTTAAGTTTGACCTCAGCTGACAGACAAATGCACAAAATCTCTCATAATGTGACAAGGGAAGCAATAAGATTACCAATATTCCCAACGCTAGCAGATCTACCTCCGTGAACTCTTCGCCATCCCTGCAACCCATTGCACCCTATATATAAGGCATATGTCTTTCTGGATCCCTATAGTCACTACTCACTACTCAGAACAATAATTTTCAATATTGCAGCACGACTAGACTATGGAACGATCTCCCTTCCGATTAACTCAGATTTTTTCCTGATTCATCATTGCTATTATCTGCCCTCCATCAGACCATCACCCTTCTACTATTTCCTTAGATTCCTACGGTAAGATCTAGACTCAGCTGATCTTCAATTAAGATTAGTAAAACGAAATTGAATGGCGTCTTCTTAGTGCGCAGGTACTGTACTAACCAAGTTCATCAGTAATTAAAATCAAGGCTTAAAGTGTGGCAGGACGGTCATGGACGGCGTCCAGTAAATTATTTTCAAACCTCCCGGCCTATATAATTATGCCATCCTGCCACTTATTTGGCCAGGCTGACAGCACACCTGAAAAGGTGATGGGCGTCCCTTTTTACACTTTAAGCACTGATTAAAATAAGAATAATCGCAATTATTACTATTACGACTTTTTAAATGACCGTTTCAACTGAAGCTTATGGTTATGGTTATAGCTTATGGTTTGCACAAATCCTTTTCTTGTTGCATTGTAGGTCTACTTTGAAAAACATGGACTACAATGAACCAGGTTGCTGTTAGCCAAACTCTTTTTTTAACAATAATTGTATAAGCTACAGGCCTACATGTAGACCTACATAATGTTGCCGAATATTCCATGATTTTAAAACATGATGCGTATTGAACCGTAATAAAACGACGAACAGTGCGACATCTTGCAATGGTCCTCACTTACTATCCATCGGAGTGGTCCTAATTTATACCCCGTAGTCGATCGAGTCGTGGGCTACGATCGACTAGGCTGGCGCGACGATCGACTCGATCGAATTTGTCGACTCGCCGACCTCTCGACGACTCGATCGACTTGGCTCGGCCGACGATCGACTCGATCGACTTCGTGGCCTTGGCTAGCGGGACCTTCCGCGTCTTTTGAATCTCCTGGGTAGACTGATGCAACTTGTAAATCCCGCTGTAATTAGCCTACGACCTGTAGGCTTTAGGCCTACGATGCTGGTCTACCGAATAAAATGTCATGTTATATATTTGCAGCGCAAGTGTCGAAGTCCCTGCAAGTAAAATATTTACTGTAATATCTGAACAGCAGAGAAAGGAATCTCAGGTTTTTGTTAACAGTAGGTATTGTTTATACAGTTATCGTTAACTTCACTCAGTGGCGTAACAACTCGTATGCAGGGGCTCCTGGGCATTTTAAACTTGGGAACTGGGACCCCATATACATCAACGAGACTAATTGACGAAAACCAGGAGATGATATTTTAAACAACAGGTCAGATTAATGCGAGCACCCATAATGGCTGAATATAAGGTTTGGGAGACATAGCCTATACTGGTGAGTTTTCCTGAAGTCTCGCTTTAAAACTATTAATGTCAATATTAAACGCTGTCAATAATCAATAATCCATTGTTCCATGTAGGGCCTACATTGATAGTTCAAGACAAAACAACAAAACAGCCGACATTTATTGACCTAGTTGGACTGTCGCTATAATTAAAGTTTTTGCAGAGCAAGTGCGCGGTAGTTAACACTGTATAGATACGAACATTTAAAACGGCACGAACAATCGTGAACGCAGTATATAGGCACACCACAATAATTTTCCACATCATGCACAGTATTCTAAATAGACAATAGGTTTCTTGGTTACCCCGATGTCTCGCTTACCGAATAACAATCAAAAAGAGATGTACGATTTCAATCTAAATTGACTTGAATTATCTTCTATTATAAGTCTGAAAGTTTGTCCTTCTGTTTGTATGTCCGGATGTATTTAAATTTTTGACTCTTCGTCCCAGAAAAGGCTCGAAAATGACAGAACGTCGGTTTATATATTATATATAACAAATTATTTGCAATTGATTCTTACCCAAACTTTAAGGTCAACGCGACTATTTTCAGCTCTCAATTCACTCTAAAACCCGAGACATTAGCGTTGTAGTTCGATTTTATCCCCCCATATGGCCGCATTGCGGCATTAGTAAAGAGTCGACAGTCCGCATGACGTCATACTCGCCCAATAATAATTTCCGTTTATCAACAATCCGGTTGACAAACCGGAACCGGTTACAGTGCACAATTATGCACAAGAACGCAGTTCACAGAAATATTAATTATGCTAACAGAACAGACAGCCTGCAATAATTGTATTAGGCCACAGTCGGCACACAACCCGAGTCATGCTTGGCTTTTTTGGGAAGCGGGGGCGGGGTGGGGGTGGCGAAAACCCGAAATTTTGCGGTCAACGCTGCGTAGGCTACCCCAGAAGAGTAGTGTTGAAAACTCTAAATTTCCCGGGCAATGTAACACATCTAGTAGAAAATAAAAATGTATTGGTCTACAGCCTAAACACGTACTTGTACGCTATTTCACAACTGCCTCCAAAGTATAATGCACACACACACGCACACACACATGATTTCATTCCTAGGGGGTTTCAAACACCCAAAACATTCTGTGTAGGCTACGGTCTTGTGCGCAACTCACCAAGAATATCGGCCCTACTTAAAGCGGAAATACAGTGATCATTTAACAAAATGTTAAGTAATTTAAGTCATCAAACCTGAATTATGACTATAGACTATCACCGACATCATCATTTGCAAAGATTTCACGTCTAATTACAGACTAAACTCCTAATCCAAATGCAGAAGTGAAGAAAGCCTGAACAGACCGAAGAAAACAAGAAGTCAGATCATCGTGAGAAAGTAAGTTGAAAGAGAACAGACAAAAGTTCAAATAGCGATGGGATAGAAGGATTAATGGAGCAAAACAGTTAGGCAAACAGAACCGATAGAAGAGAAAGAGAAAATGCAAAAGCAGAAGCGTTCGTCTGATCGATATCATGAGCTGCACTCCAATATTTAGCATCTTCACACGACATGGCGATTTTATCAGCTGCACTCAATAGGCATACATCAGATATGTCTGACATTCAGAGAAACTCAAACAATTACCAATAGATGCTTCCACGAGGGTCGGTCAACTGGATCGTCGTTGTCGCTCCTCTCCGGAATCGCAGTCGTCCTTCGATCGCTGCCGGAACCAAGTACCAGTCAACAGCCAGCGCGCCATGTCAGATACCAGAGCCGACAGAGCTGACCGGTGGCCAGAACGGACGGTGCCAAAACTGCCGGACTTCTCTGGCCGCCAGGACGGACGGTGCCAAAACTGCCGGACAAGTCTCTGGCCGCCACTGCAGGACGGACCGCGCCAAAACTGCCGGACTAGTCTCTGCCACGGCCTCTGCAATTTATCAACGCCTTCAACTTCAAGTTCTATAACTTTTATACATTTAAGTAGCGCCTTAACAGAGCTATCTATATCGATAGAAAATAGTAGGCTATAAAAGATAGTAAAGAATGGAATGTCTAAAAATCGCAGAATTATTTTTGCGTACTTCCGAGTATCCTAGGGACTAGCATTGGTGATACATTTTCACATTGAAATGATAAAAACTCTCAGCCGAATAATGACTAAAAACTTTTTGTAAATAATGTAGTGAGAGAGAGAGAGAGAAAGAAAGAAAGAGAGACAGAGAGACAGAGACAGAGAGAGACAGAGAGAAACAGAGAGAGACAGAGAGAGACAGAGAGAGATAGAGGGAGGGAGATAAGGAGAGAGAGAAACATTCATAACACAGAAGAAAAAGACATTAATTCCATATGACATTGGGGTAACCGTTTCCTACACTTTAACTTCTTTGGACCTGTGTTCTACCCTTTCCAGCAACTCAACTCCTTGGACCTCTCTCCGTTCAAATTTAAGACTATGACCTTTCCTACTACTCAACTCCTTGGGACTATTTCCACTCGACTAAAGGCCACACTTCTTATAATTAAATTTCTTGAGGCTCTCCGTTTAACTGTAAAATCACCCTTTCAAATAAGCTTAATTCAACTCCTTGCACCTCTCGCTCCTTTTATCTTAAGTCACACTTTGCTGTTATTCAACTAATTGAGGCAACTTTTTGTTCAACTTAAGACCGCCATCTCCAATTCCTCATCATTTTGGAATATCTGCCTATAAAATTTATTCAACGGAATACCTCCTCAAGAATAAGTATGACGCCCAAGTTCAATTACTAGCTTCAGTCACTCTTCATCCAAGACAGCTGAGGACTGGCTCTGTCAGAGTAATGCAGTGGCTGAGTCTAGATCGAGAGAGAGAGAGAGAGAGAGAGATCTCAAAGACGGCTGCTAAGATATTCTTAAGCTTGCTTTCTTCAATAACTTACAGCTGTTGACAGGTGTCGCTCGTCATTCCAACCATAAGAAGCGCCTTCTGTCGACGGATGTCGAATTTTCTTGAAGGATCTTTGCGGCTCCGACGACGATAGTACATCCTAACACCAACTACACAACACACCAGATAGATTTAGCATAGCTATGCATATGATATGGTATCATAGAATGCAGCAACACATTTCCGAATAACTTAACTAAAATCTTTGTTAAATGATCACTGTATTTCTGATTTAGGAATATTTCCATAAGAACCGTCAAGATATTCTTGCGCTAGTGTTACATCTACCGGTGTAGTAGTTGGAACTCCGCCACTGCTCGTGCTTTGCCAGTGCAAGTCCCAAGCCTGGAGAAAAGAGGAGGGCGACACTAATCATCCTTGATATGACAGAGTCGCTAAGCAGCAACAGTTCGTAGTTTGCACCCAATATGGGACAGGCGTCGTTCCTGTCGCAAGAAGCGCCACCTTCCGTTTGATGACAATTCGCCTGACGTTCCTTGCCAATCCCGATGACGGACGATCCTCATAGGAAATGTTTCAGCAATAGCTCCACCAACAACGGAAAGCAAACAGACAGATTAACAATTTATTGATCTAAATCTTTTTATACAACAGCAGGTTAGGCCCTGAGAAATAGATGTCTTGAGTCCAAAATATGTGAAGGAATCAACTGAGTCGGTCGCTCGTCGGGGGTAGGAAGACTGCTCCAGCATCTGGGGCCGGTGACCTAGGTAAAATATTTCTAAGTCGAGTCGATGAAACAACGATCGACTCGACTTGGCAGGACTCACGATCGACTCGACTTGCAAGTCGATCGAGTCGACGATTTTTCGATCGACTCGACTTGACCGAGTTACGATCGACTCGATCGTTCGATTCGATCGACTGCGGAGTATAAGTCTGGTCCGTCCTACATCCCAAGAATGTCATTCAAAAACATGTAGGCCTACTAACTATCTTGACTATAAGTTCTAAGCAGCCATACTGCCAATTGTGCTAATGTAAACCTACAGTGTTCTGCCTGTTGTTTATTGAATTAAACGAATATGCATGCATCGTCCAGATCTCGCAACTTTCAGCCCTGGCCCTGGGGTTCTTGCGTAAAATCTCTCTGAGTCGACCGACTCAGCACAAACACGGACTTCGCTTTCATCCAAATGATCCAACCGTCTGTGAAATTGCTCAGTTCAAAAGTTGACGACGTAATTGCAGAACACCCGTGTTCTGCAATTACACCAAGTTGACTTTATCAATTTTGCGATGATGACTTTCAAGACGGTCAGTTATTTGCCAGCAAAACGACATCTTTTATGCGATATAAAACTGGCGATTTCTGAAGAGCATTTAAACTCACCTGACTCTCCCACGCTTGGCGATGCATGTCTTGTTGCAAACAAAAGAGAAAGGAGTGACTCACTTCGATGAATTATATCGAAATATTCTCAGATCAGTCAAATGCTTTAACTTTCGAATATAGATTTACTACGAAAGATCATACAACAGCAGATTTCGTGCGTAAAGATAATTAGCGGCCAATTATTTGATGACGTCCGCCATTATTAGACGTCATCAGGAAAGAATTCGATGACGTATCCGTTCAACGCTCATTGCAGGCCGTAATTATAGGTTATGCGTGAAAATGAAAAAAAATTAAATAAATAGATAAGTTGATAAATAGATAAATAGATAGATAAATAGATAAATTCTGCGCATGTCTATAGTTAATTTTTCGTTTATTGAACAATCCGGTTGACAGACCCCGCAACCGGTTACCGTGTATAAATATGCAGTTTAAAGACTTTAAAGTTTAAACAATTCACAAGAACGCAGACCTGAGATCACAGAATACACAAATCTTCACTATACTAACAGAACAGAACAGACCGCCTGCAATATATAGTTCAGCCCATAGGTGTATCGGAGTTGTTATTGCTGCTGTCATTGTTGTTATTATTGTCGTTAGGGCCTATTAGTTTTTTTATTGTCGTTAGGCTATGACTTATCCTTATTAAAACTTATCCTTATTTTAAAAAAGCACATAATTTTGTCTTCCCGCACCTTTGATCCGTAATTGCCAATGGATGCTATTATTGCAAATACAGCCAAGTGATTTCAAGTATATCCTACTTTAAGAATAAATTAGACAAGTGTCGGCCTATATTTAATCGTGAACAATTTTAATTGACGAATTTTGTCTTACTCGATTCATGTTTGTTGTTTCACTTGATTCACGATGAATATAAAATGAGCAATAATAGGCATAATAGCCTACTGCTTTTGCTGGAGTGTCTTTTAGAAGACGCATCGCTTTGAAAAATTAATTAATGCCATTCGGTATACATATAGGCCTACATGTAGATCATTATCATCCGTGTATGATCTAACCGACGGACATTCAGAATTCAGACCAATATAATAAGCCGAAAATCGTAGACGATTGACAGGATAAGAGTGTAGCGTGTCTCGTATACTCTTCAACTGAAGAGTGAGTCTTTCTGCTGATGTTCACACCGAATTGCACCGTGCACCGCCATTCTATTCACCCGTATTAATAGAATCGTTATTATGGGTCTACATGACATTGTACATGTAACTACCTACGTCTTTCATTCATGACTTGTCGTCATCGGTCTCTTTAGTCATGGAAATTCAGAGCCCAAAACAAGCGGCTGAAGCAATGAGTGTGCGTGTGTGACACTGTGTGTGTGTGCGTGTGTGTGCGCGTGTGTGTGTGCGTCGTTTCGTCGCTTTCCTTTGCTGCCTTCTGCATGACTGTGTCAGGTTACTGATCGCCATCGCTTCAACATAGTATCAATAATTGCACGATTTAGTCTAAAGCAACCCTATTATAAGCCTATGCCTACATGTCTATACGCACACGTTCTGTCTCTGCCTTTGTCTGTCTGTCTGTCTTTGTCTTTCTGTTTGTCTGTCTGTCTGTCTGTCGGTCTGCCTGTCTGTCTGTTTGTCTATCTTGTTCTCTGGCCTTCCGTTTCTCGCTCTTATATTATATACTTAGTCTGTCCGTTTATCTCTCATCTCTCGTCTCCTTCCCTCGTCTTTTCCCTTTCCTCGCCGTCTATTCCTCTCTCCTTCTTTCTATTCATATCTCCTCCTCCTCTCATTCTCCTCTCATTCTTCATTCTCCTCTCTGTATGCACGTGTGGTCTCTCTTCTTTCTATTATATCCTCTAAGTTTGTTGAATTATGTCAATCGATCTTCAGAAGCAACTGCGACCATATCATCACTTCACTGGTTCTGGCGTTGCATGAGCCTCCCTTTGCTGCAGCTGCCTATCTCAGTTAGGTTACATAGGCACTCAAAAGATCTTAAACAACCTGTGTAACCCAATCATAAGAGACTGTATATCATACAGTATATGCTATAGGCTGTCAGTTGCTTTTTACTACTCGGCCTCTGAACAGCAGTGGCGGAGTTAAGATTTTATACGCAGATCTGGGCTCAACATTTATAAGCCGTCCAATGTGCTGACAGTCGTTTTTACTCGTTTTGTTAGCCTATTAGTTAAACTCTATGCACACGGTACACCTTCCTTAGCAAAGATTTACCTATCTGCTGTACGGTAGAATAGATTTAAAGTAACTTAGACAAAATTGTAACATTTTTGTCTAAGTTACTTCAAATCTATTCTACCGTACAGCAGATAAGTAAATCTTTGCTGAGGTTGGTGTACCGTGTACATAGAGTTTAACTAATGGCATAGGTTGGATGCTATAGTTTGGAAGTTAGAGCCAAACTATCATTTGACGTAATATTAGGACTGCAACATTACTGTTAACTCTATATAGCACACTGTTAACCCTAAGCAACACGACAGCATAACGGGGTGTTGTGCGGTGTTAACCTGGGGCAACAATAAGATTTTTCGATATTGCCATCTCGCGAATGCAAACGAATCTGCAGCATAAAGCTGTAAAGAAAATTTGTGGGTAGATAATTATGCAACTTACTTGACTGATATGTTAAAGTTTGTGACACATGATGTTCACTGTGCAACATATATATATATATATATATATATATATATATATATATATATATATATGGTTGGAAAAGCAACGACATTGAAGTGAATCCTGACGACAGTGTTGAATATAGGACTGATCAGCTGTCAACATCATCTGATACCAAGGGACATTAAAACAAGAGTACAAGACCTATGTATATGTATATGTAATAGCAATTTCGCAGTAACAGTTTCGCTTATTGATCACAGCTATGATTACATTACACATTATGTGCATTCGTTAACATAAGAATGAATGCATGCAGGCAATATGTATTTTTGTAGGCATGTAGGCCTACTCGTGCATGTACGCATGCGGCATTCGCATGTACATTGTACAATGTACAATGTACATGCTTGGCACTTACTATATAGCCTATGACAACTTTGGTTAGGCGCGGTGGTGTAGTGGTGGCGTCGTTGCCTTGAAGCCGGAAGGTTCGAGGTTCGAATCCACCTCAAGTCGCCGCGTAGGGACCTTAGGCAGGTCCTTCACTCGCAATTGCTCAGCGCTTCGGCTTGAAACTCCGACGCAGTGTCCGCTCTGCAGTCGGGAGCGCCTCAGAGTAGAATGCTTTAAGGGGCGCTATAACAAGTGCGCATACAAACATCACAAAATCGTTGCCTGCGCTAACATATATAAATGACGTCGATAACGTGGAGCGTCGGGAGGAGCGCATTTCTTTCAGTTCGTCCGTTAAACCGGCAATTGGCGATTCTTAAGAAGACCATGGATAAGTTGATAACACGTGGAACTATAATACGAAACAGACAATTACAATTTCCAATTAATTTTTTTATTTGCTCTGCCATTCAACAATGGTTTCGAGAGGCGCCGCACGAGAGACTCGGTCGGCTCTAAAGGAAAGAACCGTAGCAGAACTTCATTGTGCTTATAATTGTCGTGTTGATGTGCAATGTGACTAATTACACCATTCGCTTGTTGTCATGCATTCTGACAACCGCACCGCCCAATCAAAGCCCAACTCACAGTTACTGTGGCCAAATGGCTGGTGTCGCGTGGGACAGCGTATCAATCTCCACAGATTACAGATCAGTAACGAGGACTTCCCTCTCCTCGCAATTTGTCTAATTATATGGAGACGACGCTTTTGCAGACGCGTGTCAAATATATCTTCACGAAGCAGGACAAAAGAGACCGATAACTATCGCCAGTGTATGCATACGTTGGCCACTACAACCGGAAGCGGAACAACATGAACCATGTCTGTCTGCATGTCTGTCCGTCTGTCTGTCTGTCTGCCTGCATGTCTGCCTCCATAGAGCAGATTGCCTATTGAAGCAGTTCGTCATGCATGAGGCATGACACGAAGTGCACGTGCGTACGTTGTCATCATCGTACATTCATCGTCATCGTGCATTGGCAACCTGTAATTAAGCCTCTGGGGCTTGGCTCAGTGTTTCGCTACATCGTCGTCGTCGTCGCGTGCAATGTGCATGCCATGCAAAGACCTACGCTCATGACTCCAGATTTTTATAAGTTGCAGGATACACAACAGAAGGGCCATTGTGCATCCTGTGGCTAACAATGGGCCTATGCTTGTGGTTTCAATTTTCACAACCTACACGTCAATGAGCAAATATCCCACGTGTCATCACCTGTTCCTGACGCCAGCCATTTGGCAGCGGTGGGTACAAATAAATCAGTTCCATTGTTCTCGGTCAGTTACCATGTCCACTGTCCAGTGTTCCAAAATGGGATAAGTGCTTCTCAATTCTTCCTCGTTTTCCATCTTATCGTCTGCCTATGCCTTTTGATAGGCCATTTTCAGGGCTGGACGGTCATAGACGGCGTCCATGCACTTATTTTAAAATCTGAACGCCGCCCTGTCACTTATTGGCCAGCACGGCCTGAAAAAACAAGGTCGTCCAGACACCTATTTTGGGAAAGGTAAGGGCGTCCAGGAACTTATTTCCCACACTTTAAGCACTGCTTAATTTTTTATTATCTCATGTGCATATTTGAATATAATTGCTCTAGTATTCCCGCGTTTGCATTCGATAACGCCAAATGCTGTCGAATGCTTGCTTGCAGTCAATGAAGTTGATGAAGACTCTCCGTGCTAATCGAGTTCAGTGTTTTTCAGCATAATATTTTGCCTTGCAATAGTTTAGCAATCGTGCCTCATCCTGTGACGAGTATACAGCGGCAGTTGCTTCTTGCATTGTCACCATCTTCTTCACCGCTGCCATTGTTGATTCTGTTGTTGCAGTTGTTAACTGTTCGTGCTGGTGGTAGTTTCTGTTCGAACATATGAACTTACAAGTATATATATATAATATAAATACTTACATTCACTGCCTCATATATCGCGCCATAAGATAGGTCCACATTCGCCTATGGCCTACATGATGCGATGACGAACAGCTAGTAGACTTCTATACTATAGCACGCAAATTAATTAAACTGCATGGATATTATTTAGTAGCTGGTGCCTCTCTAACCCGAACTTAGCACTTCTATAATTGGTGCTATATAGAGTTTGCCAGATATATGACAAATTGATTCACTGTCGAATAGTGTTATATATAGTTGAGAAAAGTATTCATTGAGAAAAGTATTCATTGAGAAAAGTATTCATTGAGAAAAGTATTCGTCGAGAAAAGCATTCATTGAGAAAAGTAGGCTATTCGTTGAGAAAAGTAATCGTTGAGAAAAGTATTCATTGAGAAAAGTATTCATTGAGAAAAGTATTCGTTGAGAAAAGTATTCGTTGAGTGCAATTCCGGCGAACGAAACATCGTCGGACAGGATCCAAGAGTCTAAGTGTGCACACTTAGACTCTTGGATCCTGTCCGACGATGTTTCGTTCGCCGGAATTGCACTTATAAGAAGAACGAGAGATGAAGCGAGTAGCCTATACATCAGAAGTATTGCTACTTCTGAAGCGTTCGTTGCATGAGACCACGTGACACGTCCACCGACTGTACATGTGATTACATGTATATAGCGATTGCAACTTCTGAAGCATTGTGGACACTCTAAGGAAAATCCTCAGATCATTCCGCATTAATCAACTGCAAAGATCGATCGAACATATCGGCCAATGTACCGGATGAGAATTGAAGAGCTATAAACTCTAAAGCACTCGTGTGTGACGGTGTTTCTTAATCCTGGCATTTTTGCTTTTGATCACACAGCATCAGAATTCACGGAACATTCGTCGGATCCGGTCGTTCTGGTCTGGAAGAGAAGGAAACTTAGAGCATAGGTTTCCGCCGGAGAGGTTTGGCATTGGGCGAGCGCCGTCAATAATAGATTGCTATGCTAGGCATTGCTAGCTGCAGTCATCATGCATAATGAACATGCAAGGGTCTCGTTCCGGTACCACGTTACCGTGTCGACATGAATCTACGGTCGGCATGGTCGAAACGGACATGCATCGATCGCATGCTACAGAGTTGCCTCCGAAGCGGTGGCGGTGGGCGGCGGTGGGCGGCGGTCTGCGGCGGGCGGCGGGCGGTGGGCGGCGGAGGCGGTCGGCATTGGTCGCCGGAAACCCGGTGAATAGATGAAAAGATCGAGACGACCAGCGAAGCGAGTAGCTCTCGTCTGTAACGATGACTAAACACAACAACTGCAGTCGGAGCCGATGAGGAACCGAGCATCGACACCAAAAGATTCTTTGTTGGTCGGATCGAGTCGAGATCTCGGCTTTCGTTGAAGCGACGGTCAACTCTGTCAAAGTCGTTAAACAAATCAACAACAACAACGCCGCCGACTAACGTCGCTCTGCGCTCAGATGTTTGAGTAAACAGTTGCACGAATACAAGACGGTAAAATGTTGGATGGTAATGAATTGAAGCGATGATGATGATGACGACGATGATGACTACGGCGAGAAATACGACTACGGATGGACAATATGACTGCGGGCGGAATTTTGTGGAAAATGTGTCCGACCAGTGTATGAGAAATTTTGAGAATACCTATAACGGTAAGCAGATTAATTTTATAAACCGCTGGTTGTTTTGCTCATTAACTTGATCACAAGTCTTCTGAACTATGTATAGACTTAAATGTCTTTTGAAAATTTGTGGAAGTAATCCGGTGTAACATGAGCTATGTATACGATCCAAGATAATGGAATGGGAATTTGGGTGCAAGGAGAACAGATTCACATTTTTACGATTTCAAGATGACATTGGCTGTTAGAGAACAGCTTGAGAGGTTGTAGGAACATGTCTGCAAGCTACACACATCTGCCAAACGTGCTGGATTAGATCTAAACGTGGACAAAACAAAAACAATGGTATTTGGCAGTAAAACAATGGCAAAGGAAATAAAAGTGCAAGATGAGGTAGTTGAAAATGTAATGGAATTTGTTTAGCCTACTTATAGGCAGCAACACTGGTGGGAAAAGGAGGATTAGGAGAAACAAACGAGGCAGGAGAAAGACTAATGGACTTTTGTACAGAGCAGGAGCTGAGTCTAAGCAACACAAGGTTTACACATCATCCAAGAAGATTGTATACATGGATATCACCAGATGGAAAGACAAGAAACCAAATAGACTATATAGCAATTGCACAAAAATGGAAAGAAAGCATCAAGAACTGCAAGACATACCCAGGGGCGGATTGCGACACGGACCACCAGTTACTGGTGGCAAAAGTAAAGATAAAACTAAGAAAGATGAGGAAGACAGCACCAGCAAGGAAACTAAATCTAGAAGAGCTACAAGGAATAAAAGGAGAAGAGTTTGCTGTAGAAGTAAAGAACCGGTTTGAAGGACTGGAAATAGAAGACGAGAAACAAACACCCGAACAATTATGGGAAACAACCAAGAAGATACTTCTAGAAACAGCAGAAGAAACAATAGGATACAAAAAGGGACCAAAGAAGAAAGCATGGATTACCACAGAAACTCTCATACTGATACAAAAAAAGAGAGAAGCAAAGACAAACAACAGAGCACAATACAGAGAGTTAAAAAAAAGAAGTACAGAAGAAGGTGAGAGAGGATAAGCAAAATTAAATAGAAGAGAAATGCAACGAGCTGGAGGAGAATAACAAGCAAGGGAACATGAAAAAAGTATACCAAACGGTCAAGACACTAACTGGGAAATTCAGCCCAAAACTTCTTGGAATAAAGACAACATCAGGAGAACTGATAAGAGACAAAGAAGGAATTGCAGAGAGATGGAAAGAATATTGTAAAGAGCTATATGATGACAAAGATGGAAACACAAGCGAAGAGATAAGATACACAAGAGAACCAACTCCATTAAGAACAGAAGTGGCAAGGGCTATGAAAGAAGTGGCGAACGGAAAGAGTGCAGGAATGGACGAAGTTCCAATAGAATTATTTAAAGCAGCAGGAGAGACTGCACTGGATCGTATGCATCTCATTTGTAAGGAGTTATGGGAATCTGGAGAATGGCCAGAGGATTGGACGAACTCAATTTTTATACCGATACCTAAAAAAGGAGACCTAGGCAATTGTGGAAATTACAGAACCATAGCCCTGGTATCTCATGCCAGTAAGGTTATTCTAAGGATCATACTGGAGAGAATAAGAGGGAAGACAGAATCGGAACTTGCAGACGAACAGGCCGGTTTTAGAAGAGGAAGAGGCACCAGAGACCAACTAACAAATCTTAGAATTATAATGCAGAAAATGCACGACCACCAACAACCGCTGTACATGTGTTTCGTGGACTTTACAAAAGCGTTTGACTGCATATCACATGAACAGCTATGGGCGACAATGGCAGAAATGGGTTTCCCATCACATATCATCGATCTACTGAACAAATTATATTGCAAACAACAAGCTAAAGTAAAGGTTGCAGGTACACTATCAGGAGGATTCAGAATAAAGAAGGGAGTGAGACAGGGATGCGTGATGTCACCTCATTTGTTCAACATCATGGCAGAGACGGTTATGAGAGAGGCACTGGAGGGATGGCAGAGAGGAATACGGATAGGAGGAAGGGTCATTACTAACCTAAGATACGCAGACGATATAGTACTATTAGCGGGAACAGAATTGGAGTTGCAGGAACTGACAGAACGACTACACCAAGCAGGAGAAAAGAGAGGTCTGAGGACAAACATGAATAAAACCAAAGTGATGACACAAAAAGGCAGAACGTGTAATATTGAAATTGGAGGACAAAAACTGGAACAGGTAGACACCTTTCATTACCTGGGATCGCTGATAACTGAAGATGCAAACAGCAGCACAGATATAAGAGAGAAATTAGCAAGAGGACTCAACACAGGGACAGCGTTGAAGACGCTATGGAAAAGTCATAATATCAAAATGATTACCAAGATCAGACTCATGAAGGCTTTGGTATGGCCAGTGGCGACATATGGGTGTGAAAGTTGGACGATCAGAAAGAGAGAAGAAGACAGAATAAATGCTTTTGAAATGAAATGCCTAAGAAAGATCTTGAGAGTGCAATGGACAGAGAAAAGAACAAACGAGTGGGTATTGGAGAAAACGGGAACAGAAAGGACCTTATTGAGTACGATAAAAAGAAAGAAGCTCATTTACTTCGGTCATTTGATGAGGAAACAGGGGGGATGCTTGGAAAAGGAAATAATACAGGGTACAATTTCGGGAGCAAGGGCAAGGGGAAGACCGAGGATGGGATGGATAGCTAACATCATCGCGTGGATGGAACTACCATTCGAGAGGATATTGAAGGAGACGGAGGACAGGAAAAAGTGGCGAAAGCATGTCCATGAAGCGACCAACCCTCGAATCGAGGATGGTTAAAGACAAGACAAGACTTATAGGCAGTCTGCTTACATGAAATGATGATTGTGCATATATGATATAAAGGCAAGAATAGCAAAGGCAAAAGAGGAGTCACGGCAGAATTAAATAACATAATGTAAGACCAAATATGATTAGTTACAAGACCAAATTAAAAATCTTAAGAATGTGCGGGTTGAGCATAGCTCTTTTTGCCTGTGAAACATGGACAATTAGAGTGCTTGTGGGGAAGTTCGACACATTAAGCATTTTTGCGAAATTTCTAGGCTAAAGCGAGATCATAAAATTCTTACAAAAATACTTTATAGTAGTACTATATCTCCTTAAGCAAAAGCAATAACAATTTATTCCTTGCAGTTTATTTCTTGAAGTTACAAACACCTTTTCTGAGGGCTACAAATTGTCGAATTTACCCTCACTGTGGAGGGAATTCCGACAGTTACTGTCTGTCACTGGTATCAGTATTTACAACGTGTGCAGATTAGATAAATGTCATTGACAGCATATGTACACGTCTCATGAAACCAACGTCCACACATCTGACGCCTTATCCATTCTTCTTCCTGGTTCTTGGGTGGATCAAGATATGAACAACCACATTGAGCAAAGAGTAATTACAGGGATCACTGACATCGTTGGCATTCGTATCATATTCAAGGCATATGTACATACACACATACATAGGCCTACATACATACATACATACATACATACATAGGCCTACATAGGCCTACATGCATACATACATGCATACATACATACATACATACATACATACATACATACATACATACATACATACATACATACATACATACATACATACATACATACATACATATATACATACATACATACGTACATACGTACATGCATGCATGCATGTATGCATACATATATACATACTACATAGTTACATACATACATACAAACACACATACATACATACATAATACATACATGTAGTGCATACATACATACAATGCATACATACATGTAGTACATACATACATGCATGCATACATACATGCATGGTGAATTAATAGCAAGTCCATATTGGATACATAATGTTTTGTATAAATTAGGTCTGTCTTCTTGAACATCTCTTGTAGGCAAAAAAAATTAATCAGACTTCGTTTTATAGACATTTTGCATCTACAGTAATGATACTCGCATAAAACGAATCACATAATCCCACGTAAATGCAGGATTCGTACACTGTCGAACTTACCCCAATCAGAGGTGTCGAACTTACCCGAACTTGGGTGGAAGTTCGACAGGTCACTTACTCGGCGACCCACTGTGCAATGAGCACTATGCATCCTACCAGCCTACTTTTCATTGCCATTAGACGTAGTTCAAGCATTGACAACAATAAAATCTCCCTCGAGATGAGCGATATGCAAATAAACTCTTAACATGATTTTACATTGGGCAGTCGGATGCATTGATCATTTATCAGGTGCACTGATTTAGCTCAGGGTTTCGCGGATTGCATGTGGTCAAATTTTAATCCGAGTTGACCAAAACAACAAGTAAAGCAGGCTTTATTAAAAAATATATTCGCAAATGACGTGTCATTAAAGTTCGTGAGTAAGTAGGCAAAACAGTTACGTCTGTCGAACTTCCCTCCAGTGTCGGACTTCCCCCAAGCACTCTAATCCTTTACCCGTTTGCTCCGAGTATATTCGCTGAAAACGGGCTTAAAATTTAAAAATGAACCGATAAAGGGTTAAAAAGGTGGACCAGAACAACATAGGCCTACTGGCATTTGAAATGCAATGTTACAGGAGAATTACACTTGAATTGGACAATGAAAGTGACAAATCTGGATGTACGAAGAAGAAGACTATATACAAGGATAGAGCTAATGCAAACAGCTATGAGACGAAAATCGAGCCTTTTTGGACATAATTGCATGCAAAATGGATGATAGCAGAAAAATAAAAACAGTGTTGTTTGGAACTATGGAGGGGGGAACTTAACTGAGAACGGATCGATGACATTAAACAAGATCTTCAAAGTTTGAGAATAGCAGCACAAGAGCGGGAACTCTGGAGAAAAGTGATTAACAATAAATGCAGTGGACACCTACGGGCATTCGGCCCATGAATCCTGATGATGATGATGATGATGACGACGATGATAACGATGATGAAGATGATGATGAGGATGATGATGATGATGACGACGACGACGACGACGATGACGACGACAACGACGATGACGACGACGATGATGAAATATGACAACCCGGACACCTTGAAAACAAGGATGGGGGATATAGCGACGGAAAAAATCTTATGGCAAAAGAATAGTTTCGAATCATTTTCCTTTTCATTTGCAATTCGAGCATAAACCCAAAAAGTAATGCAAGTTTTAGTGTATATATTTTACATATATATATACATATATATAAGGTTTCGCGGATATTAGCCTACATCTAATAGTTGTTCTACCATGGCTATTAAACGCTTATGACGTCTTTGCCTCTGGTTTCATTGTCCACAAGAAGTGAACCACTGAATGTGGTAGGTCTATATTACGAGTCCACCAATTAGACCTGCTGAAGTAGAGTCAAAGCGCTGTAATCTGAGATTAGGACCTTCAGACATTTTTGGCCACTGGCAACAGTCGCACAGGGAGTCAGCTCGAAGTGTGATCGAATCGAACCAGCGAGATGATCTTAAAAGAAATCCGCTCTGCAAAAGGAAGCCCGTGTAGCGTCTGTCATATGTATTGCGGCAGAATTATTATGCGAACATCTAGGCTTATTGTCTATAAGTCAGGCCATACAATTTGAGACGGCATAGCCCCGAGAATACTCGGCATATACGGCACAACCGATTATCATCATCATCATAATATTCTCTTTATTCAACAATCCGGTTGACAGAACGCAACCGGTTACAGTGTACAATTATGCAGTTGAAACAATTCACAAGAACGAAGATCACAGAATACACAAATCTTAACTAGGCTATAATAACTGAGTAGACAGCCTGCAATATATGGCGCTAATACTAATAGCAGCCTACAAAGCATATCCGCCCAGCGGGGGCTCGAACTCGTTACCTCTCGCACTGTATACGCCAGCGTGTTATCCATTACTCTACCAGGCCCCTCGTCATCATCAACAACAACAACGGCGACAACCGTGGACTCCATGCCCGTAGGTGTCTTTTTGACTTCGAATTTTGATCGTTTCGTGCTTTTACTGCCAGAGTATCGGCACGCATCTGGCAAACCTTCCTCCTTTATCCGGACTTACGACCAGCGCATGCAAGGAGCTGCTGACTTGCAGTCCTCTGTGGCGGAGTTTTAATAAGAGTGTAGGCCTATGCATGAAAATCCCATCGTATAGTGTCATACGATTTGTTTCAGGGTCCGTGGTAGACTATGACGCTTTCAACGGACATAGAATCTCGAATGCCTTATACGTGCAGCCATACAAGGATGATGTGTCATCTGCTCAACCGACCGACTACGTGCACTCGAGACAACTAAACGTGTCATCCGCTGCAGGTCGATTGGCAACTCAATTGCAATCTGTCAACTACGCACCATCCAAAGTACCCTCAACCAACCTAATACCGATATCTACTCACCAGTTATCGACCGACAATCGCTCACCATTTATCTGCCATTTGCGAACTGATCGTCAAGTGCCAACTGCGCCCCACGTTCCGCTAATTAACGAAACGCCATCGACTCATCGAGTCTCAACCGGTCACCACATCGTCCAACCACAGTACCAGACAAACTGCGGTCATCTTCAACTGCAGGACTACCAATCCTGCGCTAGTGAAGTGCATGTCGACGCCACGCTTGAGAATCGCCGCTGCAACCCACAAGGCATCTCAGGATCCGTTCTGCAGGCCACACAGCTAGGCATTGAAGGATCTTCGTTTTGTAAAGACTCTCTCTGCTTTCCAATGCATGGCTATCACGATACTTACACTGACCACGGGCAAGAAAGATCGAGCGTCGGTTCCAAGTTTGCACAGTGTCTTTTGATCCGATCATTCGATGGATGCGGACATTTGAGCAGAGGATGCCATTCGAATGATACTTCAGGCAATACGTCTTGTTGTCGGCAGCATCTTCGTCACGACAGTCAACCCGTCGTTAAGATTAAGAAGGGGAGTAGGACTAAGGATGCCACAAAGTCGCCTCAGAGTCAATCGAATGCTGCTGCTGATGGTGGTGGTGGTGGTGGTGGTGGTGGTGGTGGTGGTGGTGGTGGTGGTGGTGGTGGTGGTGGTGGTGGTGGTGGTGGTGGTGGTGGTGGTGCGGATGAGCGTCTCCTTTCTTCAGTCGATGACAACAAAATATTGAAACCGGAAACGACCTATAAATGGATGACGCTCAAGAGGGGATCCAGACAGCAAGGTAACGTATACAACTATACATGTATATACACGTGGACAATGGGGCATGTATTAATCTATGTTTGTTGTCCACGTAAATACGTATACGTACATGTATACGCATGTATACGCATGTATGGATGTAAATGAAAGTCTGTATATGTGTGGAAACGAATTCATGAATGCATGTATAATTGTACATGATCGAAGTAGGCCATGCATGCCTACATGCTTAATTATTTTATTTCATAAGTATACGACTATACGCCATAATTATTTTTATCGACTCAATTCGGTTCAGATACTCTGATGAACATGACCCATCCATGCCATCTGTCAGCTGTCGGCGGAATCCGTTGGTTGGTTCCACGTGTGTGCGTGGGCCAACCACTGGTGCATGACTCATTCAGCTCACTGTTCATTGTTTTGATAACTGATGTAAATGAAATGGCATTTAACATCATCTAGACATCATATGGCGCAGACAGCTCTCCGAATAGATACTTCAAAGACACTATAAAATCAATCACATTACTCATAGTAATAATAATAATAATAATAATAATAATAATAATAATAATAATAATAATAATAATAATAATAATGGCGACAATTTCTGTGGCGCCGTAACACAGCACATGCCGTTATAAGGGCGCCTCAATGCATGCAAATGTGCTTATGGTGTACGTATGTGTGTACTTATGTAGCATGTTTTCGTATATATACTGCTTAAGCTGTTCTTAACTGTTTGTCATTCAGTCGCCAGGATAAAGAATCGATCGGAGGATGATGAGGATGGACGTGGAGTGGGTGGGGCAGGGGCAGAGGCAGGGGCAGTGGGGCATCATCTCCCTCTGTCGTCTATCGGTCGAACTAACTTCTCGACGAAGCAGTTGACAGAGTTAGAGAAGGAGTTCCACTTCAACGGATATCTGACTCGGGCCAGGCGCATTGAGATCGCTGCAGCCCTTCGACTCAACGAGGCTCAGGTGAAGATCTGGTTCCAGAATCGACGCATGAAGCAGAAGAAGAGGTCGAAGGCGGCCACGACGCCCATCGTATCCGCTGCCCATCCAGCGAAGTCCCAGAAAGAAGATGAAAAGGTTTCAGAAAAACCTGAAGTAGGAACCCCACAGGAAGACAAAGCTGAGAACTTTTTCAGACAAACAGTAGCAAAGAATCAATAAACTTAATGACGATCTTTGATCTTATGCGATAATCAATTTATCCTGCTGTCGTCCATGCACGATTCAAACAATTCCACAGGAATTGATTTTTATGTCCATGCTACTGAGCTTCATGTGCCTATACGTTTACTCGTGCGGATGCATCAAGCTGTTCCAGTGGGGAAAGCCAATTAGTCTACATTTTGGATTTTTTTCTGTGTAGGAGGTAAGCTTATAGGACTTGAAGCTTTAACGGAGAGAACAAATTCTGAACCTCCGAACCAACCCTGCAGGAACAATGACCGGTTTTCTAGTTGCGTCTGTTTATGCGACACGTTAGAAACCGTCTAAAGAAGAGATTAATTTTTCCAATCGGTAGGCTAAGCTAAACATAATTTAGTTTCAGACTTGGTTTTCTTGCAGTTTATGGCACGAAAATGGCACGTCGAATATTAATAGCATTATCTCAAAACGTCGTAATATTATCTCGTCGATAATTTGCAGAATGATAGAATAGATAATAATTATTATGTTCAATCTGATATATTGGACAAGATGCTCAGTGTTCAAGTAATAAGGCGCCAAAAATGTTGCATTTCTACAGGCCCACCCTGTATATATAGGTTAAATAAGCTAAACGCCTGTTTTCATTTGTGTGGTATCTCAGTAATTGAAATAACGCAATTCTATTAGATCTATGTCGATCGTCGCTTCACTACTTCATGTCTAAGGCACTATATATATAAAAATATATATATATAAATATATATATAAAAATAGAGACGATGAGTAAAAATAGAACAATTATTTCTGGCTAAGGCTTGCCATAGTTGATATATCTAGGATGCAGCATCGTGCAATTTCATTTTCTGGCTGCCATGTAATTTGCATGAATTTTCTACCAAAAACTACAAATTACAGCTTTAACAGCCTATATACAACAGACAACTCTTTTGCAAATAAAAAACACAGCAAACGCATAAAAGGAAGTTAGGTTTTTGACGACGAAATGCTCAGACATTTAGAAAAAACCGAACTTCTTAATAGACTGCTAAATTTCATACGGTGTCATTTACAAAAAACTATGCAAAAACAAAATTGGCTGAACTAGATCTTAAACGATGGCATTGACAATGGCTGCAATGAGGACAAAGTTAGTAGGCTGGCAATATACACTTTATACAGGTATATACGACTTCCATGAAAAATAGACAGAAACAATTTATTCGGCAAAAACCAACAGTAGGAGGCCTAGGTGATTATGCAACCATAAATTATTTGTTTTTAAAGAAGATTCATTCTAGTTCTTTCAGTGATGTACCACACACACATTATCACAATTTAAACGAATAACGAATAAGGTAAAGTGACAGAGAGAGAGAGAGAGAGAGAGAGAGAGAGAGAGAGAGAGAGAGAGAGAGAGACAGAGACAGAGACAGAGACAGAGACAGAGACAGAGACAGAGACAGAGACAGAGACAGAGAGACAGAGAGAGACAGAGAGAGAGACAGAGAGAGAGAGACAGAGAGAGAGAGAGAGAGAGAGAGAGAGAGAGAGAGAGAGAGAGAGGGAGAGGGAGAGAGAGAGAGAGAGATGGTTAAGCAGTCAAAAGAGAGAATTAAGGCCAACATGAGGTGCGTCATAATAGAGGAATAGAGGCGGAGAATAAGGTTGGAGTAAAGCACAGGTATACAGTTATAAGCAGGAGGGACCGAGGGTGGACAGAGCGGACAAATTGAATAGCAGTGAATGGGAAGCTGATCAGAGGTTGACTTCATTTCCTACATTTTACGATTCTGCTAATCGCCTCACAAGCGCAATCAATCGGTTTATGTGTGCGTGTATAATTTATAGGCTAAACACATCACATGCATATACAGGTCTATAATTATATAAATACAGATGATGATGGCTTTACTTCAGAGCATACATGTAGGATATATATATCTATGTGTGTGTGTGTTTAATGTATATTATATAATGTATATATTGTACATATATATCATGGGAAAATTGTCTGAAGTAGTCTAATACTTGCCATCACCGGTTGTATGCACACAGACAGAAAAAGACCCATGCAAACAGACAGACAATGCTATTGGACCCGACGCATTACTAGCATTGTATGCAGGTTGTATCTCCGCCATTTTGAATATAGGGAGAGCGATAACGATCTATCTCATCTGCGTCGGTGGCCATCACAGATGCCTATCGACCGCGTCAAAAGCCTTTCAGACAAGGCTCACAGTATTATACCGAAAGAAGACTCGTTCAAGATTCGTGAATAGATTCTTGAACAGGTGGTCAATGACAGTCGCACACTCGGCAGTTGGGTCGTTGATTGTGCATTGGCTTCTATATTATTATAATATTCTATTAGGCCACTGTTTGAAGTGACTTTGTCAAGTGAACCAGGCATCAAAATATTTCAAACAGAACAAAAGTTATACAGCCTTTAGTGAGGCCACCCACAGTTTTTGGACGATTCAAAAACGAAACGCAAACAAAGTAATAAAAAGACGATTTTATTAAGTCTCATCTCAAATAACTGTTGTCAAATGAACTTGGTTGTGCTTCACAACTTGTGTTCAATGTGCCCACCACACGTGCCAAAACTTCTTTTGAGTCTCTTTGCAAAGTTCTTGATGGACCTGTTGATTAATCTGACAGATTCCTTATTTACCAATTTGATTGTCATCTTGCTAAGTGACTTCTCAGTGGCGCGCATCTACGCTGGTACCCTGTTTCTCTTTTAAATAGTAATAATAATGATCATCTGGCAATATCAAGGATATTTTGATACCAATTATTTGAGATGAGACAAAAATCGTGTTTTGTTACTCTTTTGTTGCGTTTCGTTTTTGAATCGTCAAAAAACGGTGGGTGGCCTCTCTAAAAGTGGTATAACTTTTGTTCTGTTTGAAATATTTTTATGAAATCTGGCCATCATGTGTAAATATGAATTGTCTATAGACTGTAAAATTTCATTTCGAAATTCTTACTTTTTGGCCAAGATATTGGCAAAAACCCTAGGGAGTCTTTTTTTGGCGCACCCTGTATATCATTGACATGTCTCTTCCTTACAGTCCCTTCGTTGTTTGCTCCTCTGCTGTGGCGAACTCAACTGAGCAAATACCGGTACCCAATTGCCCATGCAATGTCAGCGTTGCGACGTCACTCATTCACTTAATTCACTCCGCAGTCTTCCTTCATCTGTTCTTCCCTAAATCCATTCCATCCATATTTATAGTTAATACATCTCTAGGGTAGCAGTGTAGCTCCACATATATTATATTACAATATATGGGGTAGCTCATTGGTTCGAGTTGAGTGATCGCTTAATTAGTAGCGCGGTTTGTGCGGTTTCGAGTCTCTTCTGCAACTAACAAGTGTACAGCAATGACTTCGAGCAAATCTTTCGCACTTCATTACTGAGCGCCATCGAATGAACGTTTGATGCATCAGTCCATTAATTGAGAGAAGTTGAACTACGTACTACGTAGCCTATAGTAATTATAGTATAGTGCACAATAAACACAGAATTAATATGACGTACACGTCTTGCCATAGCTTACTTTAAACTCATCGACAATGACGATTTTATCGGTAACCATATAGATTTATATTGACTTATATAGCCCTAATGTAACGTCACATCGAGCATGACTATATTATATAGGCCTAGATGAAACCGATTATGATCAAAGTTTTGACTGTACATTCGTATTTTGACCACTGCTCATAATCTTCTTGGACGTCGTATTTGGAAGTCTCTTGAAGAAGAGTACGGTGTCGACCCATCCCTCATCTAGGATATAGATGCTCTTTGGAATGACTCCCGTCATTATGAAGCCATCGGACAGTAGGGTGGCCACCGCAGCCATGTTGTTCACCATCGTATCAGTGTGGATGGCTCGAAAGCCGAGCTCAGCTCCCAGTTGGCAGGTCATTTCAGCCATCTCCCTTGCAAGACCTCGCCCCACGTATTCCGGATGCAGAGCACAATACCCGTCCAGCAGTCTGGCCGATGAACCCCTCGAGTAGGCGGAACTGCAAAGGATGATCGCCGCCAACGCAGATCCAGTCAGCTTATCTTCGACGAGAAAGTTGTGGCTTCGGTTGAGGACCGTTCGCACGAAATAGTCGTCAGTCGGCCATTCGTCCAATCCGAACCCTCGACCGAACATCCGGTTGACGAGAGAGGTCTCGTCAGTGCGCATGCTCCGTAGAACCACTTCCGTTCCGTCGTTGAGCACGTGATCAATAGGAATGGCGAAGATCGTCGGCGGACATGAACGACTGTTGTCGGTGGAATTGGTCAAAGCAGAGTCGACATAATGACGCACTTCAGACAACGAATACTTCTGCAAAGTTAAGCAAAGCAGCAAATGATATTCACCGTAAATAACAATGATCCTGGAGGCAAGCAGAGACACAAGCAACACATAAACGTTGCATGAGTGACATTGTATACATTGACTTAATTCTGTTCATATGAATAGATGTACTTATATAGCGTACAGTTTTCTTAGCGCTGTTATTATTAGGTAAAATTGGCGCTATAGAAGTCAATGTAGGTACGGCATCGGAGTGCCAATGAACCAACAACTGAGGTGTGTGTAGGATGATTTTGTAGATCTGCGCGTTTTCTAAGTGGCAACCAACAGTGAGGGGTAGCTCAATAGAAACCTGTATATATATAGTGTGCACCAACATGCCGAGGTGTGAGTTAAAGGTCATTGTAGACCTGCGCGCTATCTGAGTGGCAGCCAAATGGTACGGGTAGCGCTATAGATTAAGCCTATATGCATGGACCTACAGCTGAGTGACATGCACCTACCGGCTGAGGTGTGAGTCGAAGGTCCTTGTAGAGGATGTAAGTGGAAGTGAGGTTCTTCGATCCAGCCAACGTCCCTGATTCGTTGATACAAGCCGTCACGTGGAAGCCCTCTTCCGTCAGTGCCAGCAGTCGATCGACGCATGCGCAGAAGACGCTAGTCAGACAGGCGCCGTACCTCAGTCGAAGTCGAACGACGAGTCGCTCGGTCAGTCTGGCCAGATCTCGCCAGTGAGACTTGTGCGAGATGTCGGTGGCCGTGATGACGTAAATGGTGGCCAGGTAGGGAGCGAGACTGCGCGAGTAGTTGGATGGCTGGACGATGATGAGACCCAGCAGCTGATCAGAGCCAACGTCCCTGAGGGAGAATGCAGCCGACGTCACGAGAAGGTCCTTCAAGTCCTTAAGAGACGGAAATTCATCGATGCCGACGTTGTCACCTCTGGCCGCAGAGTCCTGGATGAGGTTGAATACTTCCTCATGAAGGTCAGATGAAAGGTTGTCGACAAGCAACGATTTCAAGGTCATATCCAGAGTAAAGATCGCTGAAAGAAGACAGGTCTCGAGATAAAAATCAACTGGAACAATGTTTCAACCTATACCTTAGTTTGTCTCTATTCGGATCAGTTGATTATACAATAAGTATATTTGATGTTAGAACTTTGATACTAGAGTACTATACTAAGTGCATCCAACACTTATATGAAACACTTTCAAAGTAAACATTCGAAGTTCCATCGCAATAATTGGTTGAAAATACTGCATATTGTAGTTGAAGAGAACCGCTCTCACCTGGTAGATCTCCAAGACACTTTGCTGCGGAATACATGGTTCAAGTCACGCACATGCGCAGTGTGTGTTTAATGGTCAGACATTGAAACCTACACTGAATAACCAGCACAGTAGCCCTCGGTCTAAGCGAGGAATCAGCGGGCATGGCACCAGTCTGCCTTTTAACACTGCACATCATAATAGCTATAGACCTGCATCGGATTGGATGATACCATGAGTGGTCTCCGTGCGACCCTGCAGCCATTTTCGTCTGCATAACAGCTTCTGGTCTCATTTGTGACTTTGCGAATTATGTCCATGATTAACTTTCCGGTCTCTGTTCCGGACGACGGAAATTGACCTCAATTCACCAACGCAAAGGGCAAATTATTAGGTCTATGATGTCTCTCTCTGTCTGTCTCACTGTCTGTCTCTCTGCCTGTCTCTCTGTCTTTCTGTCTCACTGTCTGTCTCTCTGTCTGTCTCTCGTATGTTTCTCCTGCCTGTCTCTCTGTATGTCTGTCTGTCTCTCTGTCTGTCACTGCCTCTGTCTCTGTCTCTCTTTCTCCTTCTCTCTCTCTCTCTCCAGCCAGATGCATTAAGTAGAACATCATAATGCTGCAGAATCGTTGTAATATATCATTATTTTTCATGTACTGATGAAGTACATAATAGATGTATACATCTGTCATCATACATGTACAGTATACATGCAGGTTTTAACCAACAGTGACCACAATCTTCATCATCCATTCCTCGAACTCCAGTGATATACGAGTCATAGGCGCAATCACGTCCTAAAAGTTGGGGGGGGACCATAATGAATCACGTCCTAAAAGTTGGAGGGGACCATAGTAATAAGGTTAGGGGACCACTCAAAAGTTGGGGGGGACGCGTCCCGTGGGTCCCATAGGGTGGTTGCGCCTATGATACGAGTCTATATATATGTAGAGTAACGTCGCTTATTGGTCCACTGTACCAAACGTAGTATTTTACTACATTGTAGCGGCTGTAGCCTATACGTCCACTGCAGCTGTCTAAAATCTAAATACACCTCAGTTGGTACATAACTAAATACTGAGTCACAGAAACATTGGCGCAGCCAGATGTCAGGACCACGGGAAGCGGGTACATGAAAGTTCCTCTTACCAAAATGAACAATTTCATTTAATTATATTCTGTATGACTATGCAGACGTCTATTTATTTATTTAGCCCTATTTGAAAGTTTAAACAAAAGTGGCAAAATGATATGTATAGCAAATTATTAACAGTATTATAATAGGCCTATATACAAAGCAATTCAAACAGTATTTTCGTTTAGACTTAATTTCAGTAAAGTCATCAATTTGGCCTACTTCCTTATAATCTACTTCTTTATAATCTACTTCCTTGTAATCTACTTCCTTATAATCTACTTTCTTATAATCTACATCCTTATAATCTACTTCCTTATAATCTACTTCCTTATAATCTACTTCCTTGTAATCTACTTCCTTTTATTCTACTTCCTTTTATTCTACTTCCTTATAATCTACTTCCTTATAATCTACTTCCTTATAATCTACTTCCTTATAATCTACTTCCTTATAATCTACTTCCTTATAATCTACTTCCTTATAAACTACTTCCTTATAATCTACTTCCTTATAATCTACTTCCTTGTAATCTACTTCCTTATAATCTATAATCTACTTCCTTATAATCTACTTCCTTTTAATCTACTTCCTTATAATCTACTTCCTTATAATCTACTTCCTTACAATCTACTTCCTTACAATCTAATTCCTTATAATCTACTTCCTTATAATCTACTTCCTTATAATCTACTTCCTTATAATCTACTTCCTTATAATCTACTTCGGATCACTATAGCCACCGATCTTTCGATCGTAGTGAAGGATAAGCGCATATAATATTATAGCCTGCCCTGAATTTGTTGCAGGGAACTCCGCCACTGGTTGTTTTCTGCCAGTGCCAGTCCCAAGCCTGGATAAAGGAGGAGGGCGACACTAGTCATCTTTTATATGGCAGTGTCGTTAAACACGTAACAAGCCTTTGTTGCAGGATAATTAAGTCATGCAAAGACAACGTAGGATGATAGGCCTACGCTAAAATATTTGACATAATATATACCAGTGCAGTGATTTTCAACCGGGGTTCCGCGGAGCCCAAGGGTTCCGGGGACGTCGACCAGGGGTTCCGCGGCAGTTTGATGGAAAATGTTATAGCGCCAACTGAAATCACAAAGGTATTAGGCTCAGCAATGAATAGATTCCCTCACAGCTTTCAGTCATTCTTGCTCCAAATAACATTTTTACGTGAATGCATTGTTGTTTTATTATAGCCTATGTTAATGTTGTTTTGTATAATTTTGTCGTTTTAGCTCGTTAGGCCTACTTGTTATTCGAAGGGCACATGCATTATATGGAAATCTATTGGTCTTTAAGCATATGGAATGCTTATACTGTACGGTGCGTTTCCATCAATCGAGTCGGACAAAATCACAAACAAAGCATTTTAATCATTGATTTTAAACTATTTGGACTGTTCTGAACAAAACAGAATCTGCTGAGCATAGACCCATGACTTGTTTGATTTATCCTACTTTTCAGTCGTTCATTTTGAAAGCCAATGGTTAAATTTCTTATTCAGTGGTAGGGACTAAGTAAAGTGAAGTCCATCCAGTTCCAAGTGGAGCAAAGGGAGGCGCTCATCTCCTTTTCAATGGCCTTGAGCCTGCAATGGACGAATCCCAAGGTCATGGATACGAGGCCAGAATATTGCAGGACTTGCCGTTTACTTCCCAGCTTACGCTGGTACCAAATTATACCGCTTGGTGACAGAGGCGCGTGTGCGCAAACAACTTGCCCAGGGCCGTTACCCGGAGTCGAATCCGCAACCGCATGCTCGTGAGCAAGCGTGTTAGCCTACCGATAGGCCACCGATTCGCACTAGTAGGGCCTAGCGGTTAATAGGTTAATAATTCGATTTTTTGCAAATGAAAGCTTAAGCCTTAAGCCTTTAGTATCTTTAACCGACAGACCTATAGCCTAATTATACTCGCTATTTGTTTTTCGGACAATCGCATAAGATGTGCGAAACAAAAATCATACAAAATTAATGTGTGATTGCTGCGACAGCAGCACTCTTTCAGGTGCAGCGACGTACCGTGAACCAGCAAACGAAGCTAAAATTATCCAAATAAGCTGAAGCCCATCGCTCCCCCCCCCCCCATATTTCTTTGTGTCACTCACAGTGATGCCACAGCTGGGTTTTTTCCACTAGATCTGGGTTTTTTGGCCTTCGTCTGGGTTTCTGGTTTTTTTGGGCAAGATCTGGGTTTATTTTGGTGAGTTGACATTTTGTACTTACAACACATGATTATTTTGTGAAATTCAATGTAAAATGGTTGTGATACATAATTTTTTCCACTAATTTTAATTTTAAACTCCACAATCAAGATCTCATGTTGTCAATTCACAAATAATTTATAACCCGAAGAATAGTTCTGCTTAGAAATAAACCATTTTTACATTTCAAAATAGGTCAGGCCACTCGTCTCTTTCCTTGTAAAGCCGTATTACACCTATAACATGTAAGCATATACAGTTATAGATCTACACTGTACAGTCAGGTCAATCCTCTAGTGGTATAATAGCCAAGTTGTTGCAGAGAATTCGTACTGTTCTAGGTGGTTAAAACGTTGGATTGTTGGTGTATTAAGAAAATTTGGCTGGAAACCTCGGACAACTTTAAAACTTTGTAAACTTAGGCCACGTGTGTTATGTGCCTACGATTCTGGTAGACTCGACCCGCTGCGCATGCGCACACGAATATATCGATTAAGCTTATTGTCAGTATGGATCCCGAGTCTCTGACAACTTTGACAATTGATATTTTGAAGTTGTAATTGCATTTTATTCGACTCTTTTGACGAACATTTAGTTAATCCTCATGCGAACAAGTGAAAAACCAACTTGATTTGAGCAAAGGGGGTCTAAAATAGCTTATATGAATAGTCTGGGTTTTTCTGGGTTTTTTCGGCAGAAAATCTGGGTTTATTTCAGAAACCTCAGTGGTAACACTGGTCACTCACAACGCTCGGCGCAATGAGTGAGCTTTTGGTTCCGCGAGCTCGCACTTCTATCAGACAGCGCCGAGCCTTCTCTGTTGTGGGTCCCTCTATCTGGAATGGCCTCCCACTAACCTTGCGACTTATGCCTAAGCTAAATTCCCCTGCAATTTTTAAGTATCTCAAATCCTATTTTAGCTGTGGCTGGGCTGGGAGCGCCTCTGAGTAGATTTCTTCAAGAGGCGCTATATAAATTCTCGAAATGAATGAATGAATGAACGAACGCACATGGCGGTTGAACCCCAGATGCGTCTTCAGCATAACAAATCATTTCTGCTCAATTTCGCCAACTATACATTACGGATGAAATGTTGAAAAATGAAAATAGCCTACGTCTATTCTGGATCAGATCGAAAAGTTGGTAAACACCCCCCCCCAAATCAAATCCTGGCTACGGCCTTGGTTCTTGGCAAAATGCCTTCATATGACGACATCGAAAAACGATTTCATTCACCAGATGTGAATTGTAGTCTACTTTGTATTCTCAAATTTAATAGGTTTTCCAAGTGACCTGTACTCTACACAGTACACTCTGAAATATGCAGCGACCGAATCAGAATCAAGTCGTCTTATCTATGACTGCACTCGCCATTAGCGCTTTATTCCTTGTGAACAATAGGTCTACATAATATTATATATACAGGGTGGGCCAAAAAATACCCCCTAGGTTTTTTGCCAATATCTTGGCCAGAAGTAAGAATTTCGAAATTAAATTTTGCAGCCTTATAGACAATTCATATTTACACATGATGGCCTGATTGCATCAAAATATTTCAAAGAGAACAAAAGTTATGCAACCTTTAGGGAGGACACCCACCGTTTTTTGACGATTCAAAAACGAAACGCAGAAAATTAGGTCTTTTGCCAATATCTTGGCCAGAAGTAAGAATTTCGCAATGAAATTTTACAGGCTCAAAGACAATTCAGATTTACACATGATGGTCAGATTTCATCGAAATATTTCAAACAGAACAAAAGTTATACCACTTTTACTGAGGCCATCCACCGTTTTTTGATGATTCAAAAACGAAACGCAACAAAAAATAACAAAAACACGATTTTATTAAGTCTCATCTCAATAACTGTCGTCATAAGAACTTGGTAGTGCTTCACAACTTGTGTTCAATGTGCCCACCACCAGTGCCAAAACATCTTTTGAGTCTCTTTCCAAAGTTCTTGATGGACCTGTTGATTAATCTGACAGATTCCTTATTTACCAATTTCATTGTCATCTTGCTAAGTGACTTCTCAGTAACGCGCAGTTACGCTGGTACCCTGTTACTTTTTAAGTAATAATAATAATGATCATCTGGCAATATCAAGGATATTTTATATCAATTATTTGAGATAAAAAAAATCGTGTTTTTGTTACTTTTTTGTTGCGTTTCGTTTTTGAATCGTGAAAAAACGGTGGGTGACCTCCCTAAAAGTGGTATAACTATTGTTCTGTTTGAAATATTTTGATGGAATCTGATCATCATGTGCAGATATGAATTGTATTTAAGCCTATAAAATTTCATTTCGATATTCTTACTTTTGGCCAAGATATTGGCCAGAATAATTAGATCGTTTTTTTACTTTTTGTTGCGTCGCTTTTTTAAATCGTTAGAAATCGGTCGGTGTCCTCGCTAAAAGTCTTATAACTTTTGTGTTTGAAATATTTTGATGAAATCCGACCATTGTGTGCAAATATGAATTGTCTTTAAGACTGTAAAATTTCATTTCGAAATTCTTACTTCTGGCCAAGATATTGGCAAAAAACCTAGGGGTCTTTTTTGGCGCACCCTGTATATACACTGTGAGCCATAAAAAACCGTGCCAATTTATTTTTAGCTATATCTCGGTCGATATTTTAACAATTTTATATCTTTTTGTGTCGTTTGAAAGAAAAATTAAATCTCTACGATTTACTTATTTACTTGCGCGATGACGTCATATCCGTTTCGCAGCATAATGTAAATAAAGTTGATGGTTGAAAATTTGAGTTAAAATTTTAAAATGTTGAGCTATGAGGATAAAATTTTAATTAAAAATCTGCGGGAATGCAAAAATTATTGTTCTAGACGATTAATTAAGGAGTTTCCGAACAAGAATTGGAAAAGAAGAACATTAGATGACTTTCTGCGAAAGTTGAGAACTACCGGTTGAGTTGAACGCGCTGCGGGAAGTGGTCGGCCAAAATCGTCGCGAACTGAAGATAATATCGCCGCTGTCAATGAATTGGTTCAGAGCCAGGAAGACAAGCCTAAAACACATCTTGGCAAAATGTGTACGTGAAAAGGAAGTCATTTTGAACACAAACTTTAAACAAATAAAGGCGCTGAAAAATTGTTTGCATTTAAGTAGTAAAAATGCAGCATTTATCGATTCTCACGTGTGTTCTAGTGTCTTCAGTTTCGCAAGACAAGTTTAACATACATGTAGGATGAAATCGATGATGTTTATTTCTGCTCTTTAGAGTATTGATTCCTGTTTAAAATAATGCAAAAAGTGTAAAAATCGATAAAGAAATGACAGAGATATAGCTAAACATAAAGTGGCACGGTTTTTTATGGCTCACAGTGTATATACAGTACATAATTATATATATATCTATATATATATATATATATATTATGGGCACAACGCGCGGAAGCTTGTGGTAGGTCTGCCAGAATAGCATAAGTTGTGCTCTGGACTTAAGCCCAGTGATGGGGACTTGTACGCAGGGTGAAAACATGCGATCGATTTTAATGTGAAATAAAGACTATCGCCCACTTTGGCTGCGTTCAGCTGCGGTTAGTACGCTTCCCCTCCCCCCTCTGGAATAGGCCTAGATCTGTTCACTGTCATTATCATGGGTGGACAAAGAGCAAACGAAGCCGACCGAGGGCCTAGCCAGTGGCGGCGCCAGGATTTCAGTTTCGGGGGGCTGAAGCCTCGACCGAAATCTCATGAAAATTTTCCATTTTCGCCGCCAAAATTTCTGACGACCTTTTTTTTTAGTCGTCAACCCAAGATCGTAGATATTTCACTGTAAAAAATTTCGGATGGCCCTTTTTTTAAGGGGGGCTGAGCCTCTTGTAGGGGGCTTAGACCCCCAGCTCCCCTAGCGCCGTCACAGGCCCTAGCCCTAGGTCTACATAATAGCCTGGCTGTGCGACAGTGCGTGAAAGCTTCACAACGACCAGAGCATCTTAAATGTGGACTCTGTTTCTGTGAAATAAGCTGCTATTCATCTACCAACAAACATTAGGTTAATTTAACTCGTGAACAGTATGAGCCTGATTCTTAATGCTTTGGCAATGGCCTGCAAATCCTGCCTTCGATTTACACCTGGATTAGGAAGACTAATCAAATTTAGGCCCAATATTATAGGCCTCTCGACTTATTGCACATGGCCGCCATTTTCAACAGGTAAGTGATTGACGGGTTTTATCTATCTGCCTCTCAGCGAGTCATATAGCGCAATCATATCACCACACTATGTATCACAAACTTTCAATTGACAGTGACTATAGGCCTGTATGCCTAGTAGCCTACGTCTATATATACATGTAGTCTGTAAAGTAAACGACATAAACTGCAAGGAATTCGAAATCCAGGGTCCTAGACGTAGGCTAAATCTTTTATTTAATACTGTAATATTCGTTTATTCAAATTCAATCTGACACTCCGCAGAACGATTACAGGTACAAGGTTATACGAAATACGACCAGCTTCGCACGACAAGCAGGTCGGCTACAACAGGCTCGGTAACTTAACACTAATGGCCTAAGTGTTGGAACGCTCTTGATCGGCCAAGCCAGGAGGTGGGAGGGGCTAACTTATTTTTCAACAGACCCGAGTCAAACAACACAACAGAAAGCGCCACTGTCAGCTAACAGAAAATTCAAATAAATTTTTGCCCTGAGCGAGGTTTGAACCCGGGTCGCGATAATGACTCTCAGCTTATCGGCCAACGATCTCTCCACTGAGCTACGGACCCCCCCAATATAAAAGGCCACGTAGCTGAAGTCTGCAAGGATAGCTCTATGCTTTCTATAGGCGACATAGCAGATATTTATGTAGGAGACGCAGTCGGCTGCCTACGCTTCAACGTATCGAATAAGCCCCGTAAATTTTACAAAGTTCATTGTTAAACCATGCAACCTGTAGGAGAAGGTTGTGATATTCGACTGTTGTTTTCCTTGTTTTCAGCATAGGCCCTATGTGAAATTTTATTGTAGTTTGATGTCTCTTTCTCTCAAATTGCAAGAAATCAGAAAACAAATTGCATGTAGCCAGGCTGTTAGATTTCAGCCTCAGAAGAATTAGTAGGCCGGGTTCTTCAGCTATTATACAAATAAAGCAAATATGCCACGTAGTCAATAGTCATTCGGATGCAAAAGGGTTATCTCAAAATATTATTCGTCAACTCGTCAATAAACCTATAGTATGCATGATATCTATAGGCCTATCTATAAGAAATATGTGGGTATGTGACTTTGTCCAGAATGCACGCTCACAGTTTTGCAGCTACTGACCTGAAACATTGTTTATAAACAGACGTTCACCCGGATTAACCAGTACCGTAGTGCTATTTTCAGATATTTATTCATTTTAAATCCCGAGATATAGACATTTTTAAAAATATCGCTGTGTTACTTACGCTATCACACCTTCGAATTCTCGACCTATAGTAGGGGACACTCGCTTTAGCTTCTATAGGCTACTCTGCCCATCTGGGCCCTGAGCATATGGAAACCGGCTCGGACCTCCATCGGACTATGGGTCTACCTCTTGAATAAAATCATATGCCTCATCGCAACGCTCGTATATGAGCTACATGCACACCGAGATTCCTAAAAAAGTAAGCCAAAATGTTTTTCAAATATCTCCAATGCCTGATAACACATCACGCTAAAAAATTCAAATATTTAGAGAACTGGACCAAGAATATGATTCCAAAATTTCATGAGATAAAGTTGAACGGATAAAAATATATGAATCTTTCAACTTCATATGCCGAAATTTCAGTTTACAAGCAATTTTCTATCAGATTCAATAAAATGTTTTCTTATATCTCTGATGCTTGATTATTAATCATTCTAAAATTTTCCAGATATGTAGAGAATTGAACTAGCAAGCTGACTCCAACAGTACGGTTTGATTATTTAATTAAATAACATGCTCAAAATTTCCTCATCTTGCTTGCACGCAAACCTGGAGGCGCTGGCGCCATTGGGCAACAGCATCGTCGATCATCCTCTGGTCCATGCAGGTTATCTCACACTTCCAACAAGCATTGCTTCAGATCGTTTATATCATGGATTATTGTCTACTCGGTCTTGCATCACACTCCACACTTTATAGTCGACAGGATTCAAATCTGGGATGTTCGGAGGCCATAGTGTGGGAGAAATGAAGTCTGGCATCTCTATTGTCAGCATTTCAATGGTTTCCTTGGCTCTGTGGGCTAGGGCACTGTCCTGTTGAAAAGAACCAGCCTTCTGGGGGCTAGATTTCTGATTCCATGTAGAAGATGTTGTGACAGCAGAACGTCGCGATAATAGGATCCATTAATTTTTACTCCAGGGTCACTGAAGACCAAAATTGGGAATTATCAAGCGTCGAAACCGCAAAGAACACCATAACAGACTTGCTGAAAACCGAAGTTTCTGGAGATGAAGTTGAAATATTCATATCTTTCTATCCGTTCAAACATATCACTTGATATTTTGGAATCCTATTCTTGGTTCAACTCTCTAAATATTGGGAAAATTTTACTATGATTAATCATCATGCAAAAAAGTTTGACTTACATTTTATTGAATCTTACAGAAAATTACTTGTAAACTGAAATTTCGGCATATGAAGTTTAAAGATACATATCTTTTTTATCCGTTCAACTTTATCTCATGAAATCTTGGAATCATATTCTTGGTCCAATTCTCTAAATATTTGGACAATTTTAGCGTGATATGTTATCAGGCATTGGAGATATATGAAAAATAATTGTGCTTACTTTTTTGGAATCACGTTGTATATAGAGCCTTAGATAGCTAGTGCTATGCGCTTGACCTCGAGTGAGACTTCATAAGTTTGGAGATTACGACGACTACGACAACTGCTGCCACTTAATCATCACTTGATCGTTGAGTTGTGTGAAACTGAAACTGTTGACGATCATGGTTTTAAATTCAGGGAAATTCATTCGAAAAATCGATATTCCGTCAAGTTGCGTCAATTCCGTGGTACGTATGGTGCGTATACGTGACTTATTGCTGTGTTTTGCAATCACCGTCGCCTTCACCATCGTCATCATCGTTGTCATTCCATTGTTAATAGGCCTAATAGCAATCATAATATAGTAGCAATAACAATAGCAATAGTATAGAGGCAAAAATCATGGACGCCCGTCCCCGCACATGGGCAAAAGGGCATTTGCCTCTGGAATATTGACGCCTATAATATTTAACTACTAATTATTGGTTTTTAACACATTTCTTCGACTAAAACACCAATAAACACCAATGTTACACAAAGTTAAACTAAGAAATCTACATTTATAAACGTCTATGAAAAACACCCATGGTCTAAGTTTCCTTCTTTGCCGTTTCAAACTCTTGCTATAGAAATGTAGGCCTAATCGATTGCGTTTTGCTCCCTCTTCCAAAACTAAAATGCCCCACGGTTTAAAATGCAATTTCTTAACAATCAATTGAGATAATATCATTTCTATTAAAATAACAGAATTATTTGAAGTGCGCATTACAATATAATATATATATATATATATGTGTGTGTGTAAAGCTTTGCAGCGCATAATTACAATCTTCCATTATATTACTACCCTAAAATTAAATCATGCTCAAACCATTAGGTTACAGCTTCAACAAAACGCACTGTATACCGCATCTGTCGTAATTAGGCCCTGCGGCCTATGTAGGCCCCTGCAACGGTACAAATAAACTTGCATGGATCTACAATGATCGACTCTCGTGCAATTAGATTTACGAAATTGTAAATTGTTATCCATTTATTTGCCTCAGTGGTATAATATCGAGCCAATAATAGTGACATAAGTTACAAGTTAATTTCACTGTCATAAATCTACTGCATGGTATTTCTTGCAGTCAGGGTCACAACGTTGGTTGGGAACAATGTATTGGGCGGCGAAGGGTCTTAAAGAACTGCCAGGCAAGTGATACAATGCGTGTGTGCCAGTCACTCTATAGGCTACTCATCTCAAGTTCTCCAAACGAGTCATATCAAACGCGCACTGTACCACGCCTCTGGATCGACTGATTTACCTACTGAATTCCGCTCTTTTCCAGTTCCTCAGTCCTCATGCACCCTTGCTAGTCACCCACCATCACCCCTCTCAGACCCCTCTATCCATCACTCCTAGAGCTTTCCATTCGAAACTAAAGTCTCACCTCTTTAGGAACTCCTACCACGAATCACCTGATCTTTCACCTTCCAATTCTCGACCAAAACGCCACCCACCTTAACACCCACTCTGCCACCTCTGATCCTTTGGTAACCGACTTCGACCTCCTTCTTCGGACTACTCTTATGGACAACCCTTCTGACTAGACACAGCGCTCGTAAAGCAACACTGTTGCCCCAGTGGCGGCGCCAGACATTTTTTGCAGCCAGGGCATAGCCAGGACAGCCATGCAAGTAACCAGGGCAGAGGGCGATTTATGGCGAGCGAGTATACTAACTAAAGTTTATAATGGTGACCAATGACCATCATTACAATTTCCCGCTGCCGCATACCCAATTATAGTGCCCCTGCAATACAATGATTGACTGGTGACTGTCAAAGGAGTCGAATGGACGAGGCCATTTAAGCTGAGCGCTTTCTAATAAGCTTACTAGTTTGCAAAGCAAATTAATTTTTTTAGCATGCTGGCGAAGTCAGTGAACATTGCAAATCTTCTTTTGGCAGCATTTACACCAGTTTTCAGATGCAGAAGTTCAACAAACAGAGCAGCTGTGCATGTGCATGCGCACACGACATAGGCCTAATCGCTTCAGCTTATTGTCCATATGGATGCCCATTGCCCAGTCTCTGACAACTTTGACAATTGCCATTTTTACGAAAGTTAAAAGTTGCAAGTATACATTTGATTCGACTCATTTGACGAATATTTTTATTAACCCTCATCGGATCAAGCGAAATCCAACTTAATTTGAACAAAGGGGTCTAAAATCGCTTATATAAAATTAAAATAGTCTGGGCTTTTCTGGATTTTTTTAAAGGTGGTTTATCGTTTATCTCTCAGACCTCAGTGGCAACACAGTCAATCACCCACCCTACACTGCACTATTATGGTTGGCTGGTCAGATAACCAGGTGGGCTAAGTCATAAAACCGAACACCTTTGACATTTTGAAAGCAAATCCTGCAAATCATAATGACTCCTCTCACCGAGAATTGCAAAACCTTTTTCATGTAGCATTTTAAAAGCAAAAAGTTAAGCAAATATCGTAACTGAGTCAGGTATAAAAGGCCTCTTGTTTACGTAAATACTTATACGCTTCATTTGAAAAACAATAAAGCCAATAAAGTTAGTCTTATGCTGTTAGTTGTATTGTATACGGCAATGTCGATAAAAATTCCCAGAATTTTTCACTGCCCGACCTTTTGCCCTGCCAGAATTTTTGTCCGGCCAGAATATTTTTCTGCCAGAACTTTCTCTGCCAGAATTTTGCCCTGTCAGAAATTTTGCCTGCCACAATTATTCCCTGCCAGAACTTTAATTTGCCCTGCAGTAAAAAGAATTTTTCTGTCAGAATTTTTCCCACCCTGAATTTTGGCCTACCATCATTTTGGCCCTGCCAAACATTTTCCTGCCAGAACGTTTCCCTGCCAGATTTTTGCCCTGTCAGAAATTTTGCCCTGCCACAATTTTTTCCTGCCAGAACTTTTGCTCTGTCAGACATTTTTTGGCACGCCACAATTTTTCCTTGCCAGAACTTTTGCCCTACAAGAATTTTGCCCTGCTAGAATTTTTGTCCTGTCAGAATTTTTCCCTATAAGACCTTTGGCCCTGCCAGAATTTCGTCCTGCAAGAATTTTTGCCCTACCACAATAATATTGTATTATTATTGTCCCCTGCCAGAACCTTTGCCCTGCCAGAATATTTGCCGTGCCAGAGAGCAGACGGACAGTCGTGAACAGTAAGGAACAATATGCTCGAACAAATTCTGGCAGGGCAAGATTTCTGGCAGGGCAACGACCAGGGCAACGACCAGGGCAAAGGCTTTTTTGGCAGGGCATTTGCCCTGCCATGCCCTGGCGTAGCGCGCCACTGTGTTGCCCTGACCTTGGCTTTCGAGTGGCGCAATTGAAATGTGGAAGTTATACCATCACGATATGTATCTATATGAAAACAGACCTATTGACGAATTCTATACCTTCAGATTAAATTTAGACTTAAGTAAGAGAATGTGTAACCAAATCAAAGTTGAGATCCGTCTTTTCACGGGGTAAGCTTGCAGTGTCAATAAAACGAAAAATAAGAAGACTTGCTATTACGCTGACAGCTTAAGGTGAAGCCTAATAGGCTTGCAAACTACATAAAACATAATATAGGCTATGCATATGCACATAGTTCTGCTAATTTTTTCAGTGAGGCTATTGCCCCGATTATGTGGCTTCAGAAAATATAGATGATTACTCTAACTCAAAGTAATCGGAGTTAAAATGTATTCCAGTTTGATCGTTATTAATTTCGTTGCGCTCTGCAAATCTATCGAGTTAGCCTACGTATACCCTATAATCGAGACATTGCAATTATATGAAGTCATGACTTGTTCTATTCAACTTGCAGACTTGTGTTCTTTCAGCGATCTTTACTCTGGATACGACCTTGAAATCGTTGCTTGTCGACAACCTTCCATCTGACCTTCATGAAGAAGCATTCAACCTCATCCAGGACTCTGCGGCCAGAGGTGACAACGTCGGCATCGATGAATTTCCGACTCTTAAGGACTTGAAGAACCTTCTCGAGTCGTCAGCTGCATTCTCTCTCAGGGACGTTGGCTCTGATCAGCTGCTGGGTCTCATCATCGTCCAGCCATCCAACTACTCGCGCAGTCTCGCTCCCTACCTGGCCACCATTTACGTCATCACGGCCACCGACATCTCGCACAAGTCTCACTGTCGAGATCTGGCCAGACTGACCGAGCGACTCGTCGTTCGACTTCGACTGAGGTACGGCGCCTGTCTGACTAGCGTCTTCTGCGCATGCGTCGATCGACTGCTGGCACTGACGGAAGAGGGCTTCCACGTGACGGCTTGTATCAACGAATCAGGGACGTTGGCTGGATCGAAGAACCTCACTTCCACTTACATCCTCTACAAGGACCTTCGACTCACACCTCAGCCGGTAGGCCTATACGTGCATGTCACTCGACAGTAGGTCCATACAGGTTTCTATAGTGCTACCCGTAACGTTTGATGTCTCTCAGGTATGTTTCGATAAAGGTATAAAATTCTATAATAAGAGTGACAAGAAATGGTCTAGGTATATAACTTTCGCATAACTGTAAAGCACAGCATTATTCACTGTCGTGACTTCACTAGCATAGGTGCATCACGTCCTAAAAGTTGGGGGACCAATTTAGTGAATCACGTCCTAAAAGTTGGGGGACCATAATAATAAAGTTATGGACCACTCAAAAGTTGTGGGGACGCGTACCGTGGGTCCCATAGGGTGGTTGCGCCTATGTTCACTAGCCGGAGTATCTGACATTGGAGGCTGACCTATGACATCGATATTTGTGTACCGGTACCATGTACTTCATTGCCAGATGAAGACTGAAGTACAGGTTCGTATTCACGAAGAGACCGTATACGATCGAGGTAGGCCTCGCTCGCCTCCTGCCGAACCATAATTAGACCTATGCATGTTTGTGAGTAATAAATTATTAGGCCATAATGCTATCTGA
The DNA here is from genome assembly GCA_949752735.1 of Lumbricus terrestris. Lineage (NCBI taxonomy): Eukaryota > Metazoa > Annelida > Clitellata > Crassiclitellata > Lumbricidae > Lumbricus > Lumbricus terrestris. The sequence goes on from OX457039.1 coordinate 27,068,458, forward strand.
AAAGTGAGTCATAACTTTAAACCGTATTTAAACTAATGTAAAAGAGATCTTCACGTCCTTTTTCTCTTGCGATGACATTCAAATTGTGCAATAATTATAAGACGACATCTGACTGCATCATCGATGGAGTTTCTTTGTTTCTGATGTAGAAATATACATTGTCCGAAATTCGCACTTCTGTCGACAACGCTCTTGATAGTTCCCATGGTGACGTCTCCACTGTATCCGCGCCCTCCTTTCTTCCTGTCGACCACGTGATGCGAGATGGAACGGAAGTCGTTTTGCGGAGCATGCGCGCTGACGAGTCGTCGCTGTTTCACGAGAAGTTCGGTCGAGGTCTGGGTTTCGACGAATGGCCGACTGAAAAGTACTTTGAACGAATGGTTCTCAGTCGAGGATGTGCGATTATTGTCGAAGACAGGCGGACGGGGAGTGAGGTTGTGGGAATCATTCTTAGCTCATCTGCGTACTTCAGAGGGACTCCCACCAGGCTGCTCGACGCCTATTTCGCTATTAATGTTGACTATGTGGGACGAGGAATTGGACATGAGATGACAGGAATTTGCCTACAGTTGTCAGCAGAGTTGGGCTACACGGCCGTCCAGACGGACACGGCTGTGAGTAATATCGCATCAATGAATACACTACTTTCGAACGGTTTCGTCATGACGGGGGTCATCCCAAAGAGTATCTACAAACTTGATCAGGGATGGGTCGATGCTGCACTTTTCTTCAAGAATATTTCAAACAAACCGACGAAACAGATCCTCACGTTTGGCCAAGACAGACAAAAACCGCAATTATAAACGTTGATCAATTGAAGACGCCTTTGCTAGGCTACTATTTATAACTACCGATTTCTTAATATTCATCTGAAAAATGACTTAGGCGTAGCCTACGAATGTTCTCGAGCTATAGGCCTACTGTTTAGCTTAATATGCAATCGTAAAACATTTGATGTAGCAAAATTCAAATTGCAAACGCAGCCCTTTATAGGTCTAACAGGCTAACAACGAATTGAATTGTCAATAGGCTGCTTCATTACTTCATTAACGCCGGTGAATTTCAAAGTAGGCCTACCGGTATACTATAGCCTACATGGCCTACGTAGTTATATTGACAACCATTTTAGTTGTCGTTAGGCCTACTAATACGGGCTGTCTGTTTTTAAACTGTGGGTGTTTCATACTGATCTTTAGTTGCTGGTTCAGTGCCAATTATTTTACAAATATTATCTTACTTCATTGCAAAATTCGAATCTTGATGTGCAGCTTGGTTCGACGTCATTGTCTAAATAGGCATATCATGTCTAAATGGTAGACGCGGCAATCCGACCTTATACTGTTATACATGTAGTTCTCCCGCAGCCAAGCTTATGGTGCAGATATAGCAGTGATTCCCAACCTTTTTTGGCTTGCGGCTTACTAAGAAAGAATAAAAAATTTCGCGGCACACTTAATAATAATTACCATTTAATTTTTTTTTTATTTTGCACTATTATTTTGTCTAATAATACTCTAGTGAGTCTAATCAGTCAGCAGGTCAAATTGAAACGAGGCTCCAGAAACGACAATCATATTCACATTTATCATCGATTCTTAGTGGTCTTTTTACTAGGGCTGTTGTTCGATTAAAAATTTTAATCGAAATTAATCGCGCGATTAATTTTTTTAATCGCAATTAACTGTAAATTAATCGCAATACATTTCCTTCAAATATGTTAATCTTACTATCTTCTAAAGACCCCTGAAGCATAAAATTTTAATGACTGAATGCATTATTTCTATTGCAAACATATTCAATAACCTTTGGCTTAGGCCTATTTAATTTCTGCATTTAGTTTATTGAACAGTTTTGTATGACATATAGAATTGAAACACTGTTCAAATTGATCAGTCAACTGCTCAAAATCCGTTAATTTTTTAATTTTGAGCCACATTTAATTAAAATGATATAGGCCTAAATGTGAACATTACAACCGTTTTCTGACTATCAAAATTAATTATTTATTCAGCCAATTGTATAGGCAGACCATTTATTTACCTTGGTCGGTTCAAGAGATGCTCTTATTAATAAACAATAGTAGGCTACGTCAACTATTGAACCTCGTTATTTGGTCACAATTTCCACAAGAGGTTGCGGTTCTTGCCAAACCTCGTCTCAGTTGTCCTTCTGTAAACATTTATCATTTGAAACCTGAAATCCATTGGTCATCTCCTGGAGTTCAACCAATGTATAGTCTGACGGGGTGAGAAAACAACCTTAGTGGACGATGCGATGAGGCCGATGTCGACGGTTCATCGCTAGCGTTAAATGCATGTTTTGGTTATAGATATTCGTTTTATTGACAAAATAACCGATCGACATAACGCGACAGTTAACAAGCACAAAGGAGCAGCGGATAAAGCCTAGTAAATGTTTTTATACAGCATCCGTGTTATGAAGCTTTTATTGTTTTTATTGGTTAGTTCGAATGGATGTAGCCTAGGGCGTAGATTGTATTTTCCAGGGAGTCTATCGGAGAAAAATTTGCGAAGAACATGATTGTCATCTATAATAATAGCTGCAAAGAGTGCAGCATCAGCAGACTCAGCCATAATGGCTGCTTTGGGGGAGTCGGATGGAAGGAATCCAGCTCGTCTGACACGTCCTAAGAACCTTTCTATGCGGTCGACCTCACCAGCGCTCAGCAGTCCCCACCAGGCGGGAGAGGCGTACAGCAGACGTGTTCGCATGCAGGCGATAATTGAGCAAAGATTTGTTACGATAATACTCGCATTCTTTTTTGGAATATTTGCCAAAGAATGTATCATTAGTTTTAAGTATGAGCCTTCCGTTTAAAACGAGTTTTTCTGCCTCTGATTTTATTTTAATCAGATCTAATTAACGCGAACGATTAATGCGTTAAAATTTTTAATCGCAAATTTTTTTAACGCGTTAATCGCACGCGTTAACGCGATTAAATCAACAGCCTAAAATTATATACATATACATATATATTCTGGGCGTAACGAGCAGCAGTATGTGGTAGGTCTGCCTGAAAAGCATAAGTGCATAAGTTGTGCTCTGGACTTGGGCCTAGTGATGGGCACTTGTAGCCTACGCAGGGTGACAACATACGATCGATTTTAATATGAAATAAAGACCATTGCCCACTTTGACTCGTTCAGCTGCGGTTAGTACGCTTCCCCCACCATCCCCACCCCCCACTAGAATAGACCTAGATTTGTTCACTGTCACTATCATGGGTGGACAAAGAGCAAACGAGGCCGACCGAGGGCCGAGCCCTAGGTCTACATAATAGCCTGGCTGTGCGACAGTACGTGAAAGCTTCACAACGACCAGAGATTCTTAAATGTGGACTCTGTTTCTGTGAAATAAGCTGATCTTCATCTACCAACAAACAATAGGTTAGTTTAACTCGTGAACAGTATGAGCCTGATTCTTAATGCTTTGACAATGGCCTGCAAATCGTGCCTTCGATTTAAATTTGGATTAGGGAGACTAATCAAATCTAGGTCCACCAGTGTGAGAATTGTGGAAAAATAACTGGGGGGGTTGGACCATTATCCACTTGGAATTGGGGTGTAAAAAACATACTTTAACATGGGGCTCTAAGAAAGACTGGGGGGGTCGAAACCCCCCAACCCCCCCGGCAATTCTCACCCTGAGGTCCACTATTATAGGCCTCTCGACTTATTGCACATGGCCGCCATTTCCAACAGGTAAGTAATGGACGCGTTTAATCTATCGGCTTCTCAGCGAGTCATATAGCGCAGTCATATCACCACACGCGCTATGTTTCACAAGCTTTCAATTGACAGTGACTAGGCCTGTATGCCTAGTAGCCTACGACCCTACGTCTATACGTACATGTAATTTGTAAAGTAAACGACATAAACTGTAAGGAATTGGAAACCCAGGGCCTTAGCCGTAGGCTAAATCTTTGATTTAAAAGGCCACGCAGCTGCAGTCTGCAAAGATAGCCGATCTGTGCTTTCTATAGGCGACATAGTACATACATGTATGTAGGAGACACAGCTAGTCGGCTGCCTACACTCCAACCTATCGAATAAGCCCCGTTAATTTTACAATGTGCATTGTTAAACCATACAACCTGTAGGAGAATGTTGTAATATTACTGTTCGACTGCTGTTTTCCTTGCAGCATAGGCCCTATGTGAAATTTCATTTTAGTTTGATGTCTCTCTCTGTCCTACTTCTCTCCAACATTGCATCCTAGACTCACTATATATAGAGGCAATAGAGAATTCACTATTATTTTTGCAAAGACAAATGCTCGAAAATTCTCCATTAAATTCCAAGGCCCTCTCATATGGAATAATCTCCCAATAGACATTCGAAAGGCAACTACCTTCACTCATTTCAAACATATCTTACGTGTGCACACAATGTGCTGCTTTTCTTAAAATAGTATGAGAAATTACTCATGCTATTGATAGTTTATTTTTTCTCTTTCTTTTGAAGAGTTTTTTTTCTTTACTGTGTTTTTTCCTGTTGTGATCGCTTCTGTTCCTATAAATTATCTTTTGTTTCTTGTTTCATAGTTAAGTAAATTTGATGCATTCTACTGTTCCCTAGGCCTACAGGTTTACTACTCGCTGTTCATTGTCTTATTGTAATTCTCGATGGTATTTAGGCCCCCTATACCTAGCGGGACTTGTCTCTTTTGGTGTGCCTATTGCTCCCACGTTGTTATTTTGCCTACTCCTTATGTGAATTTTGCTTAATTCTGATTATGTTTACTTAGTTACATGTTTGTTCTATGACTGAAATGGTATCAATAAAAAATGTCTAATGTCTAATGTCTCTCTCAAAGTGGCACCGATTGCAAGAAATCAGAAAACAAATTGCATGTAGCCAAGCTGCTAGATTTCAGCCTCAGAAGAATTAGTAGGCCGGGTTCTTCAGCTATTATACTAATAAAGCAAATATGCCACGTAGTCAATAGTCATTCGGATGCAAAATGGTTACCTCAAAATATTATTCGTCAACTCGTCGATAAGCCTATGCACATAGGCGGAGACCTGGGCCGAGAATTGGGGGGGACGGAAAGACGCGAGATTTTCCGAAAAATTTCTGACGACCGGCGAAATCTCGGAAAAAATTTCTATTCGCCGCCAAAAAAGTTGATGACCTTTTTTTTTTTTTTTTTAGTCATACGCCCAAATCTCGACGAAATTTTTCTATTTTCGCCGCCAAAAAAGTTGATGACCTTTTTTTTTTTTTTTTTAGTCATCCGCCCAAATCTCGACGAAATTTTTCTATTTTCGCCGCCAAAAAACGGCTTGACGCTCAAACATTGGGGGGGGGGGGGACAAATGCATGGGCCGTCCCCCCCAACACTTTCATTGGGGGGGACCGTCCCCCCTGTCCCCCCCTAGGTCTCCGCCACTGCTTATGCATGATATATATAGGCCTATCTATAAGATATATGTGGGTATGTGACTTTTCCAGAATGCACGCTCACAGTTTTGCAGCTACTGACCTGAAACATTGTTTATAAACAGACGTTCACCCGGATTATCCAGTACCGTAGTGCTATTTTCAGCTCCTTATTCATTTTAAATCCCGAGATACATGTACATGTATAGACATTTTTTAAAATATCGCTGTGTTAGGCTATTTACGCTATCGCACCTTCGAATTCTCGACCTATATTAGGGGACACTCGCTTTAGCTTCTATAGGCTACTCTGCCTGTCTGGGCCCTGAGCTTATGGAAATCGGTTCGGACCTCCATCGGACTATAGGCCTACCTCCTGAATAAAATCATATGCCTCGTCGCAACGCTCGTAAATGACCTCCATGTATATAGAGCCTTAGATAGTGCCACGCGCTTGACCTCGAGTGAGACTTCATAAGTTTGGAGATTACGACGACTACGACAACTGTGTTAGTAGGCTAAACCCGCTGTGTAGCGGACCTGCGTGTTGTGCGAAGCGGGCCGTATTTCGTATAACCTGTATCTGTAAGCTTAATCATTCTGCGGTTTGTCAGATTGAATTTCATTAAACGAGTATAGATTAAAAAAACTGCTGCCGCTTAATCACTTGATCGTTGAGTTGTGTGAAACTGAAACTGTTGACGATCATGGTTTTCAATTCAGGGAAATTCATTCGAAAAATCGCTATTTCGTCAAGTTGCGTCAATTCCGTGGTACGTATGGTGCTACGTACGCGACTTATTGTTGTGTTTTACAATCACCGTCGCCTTCACCATCGTCATCATCGTTGTCATTCCATTGTTAATACGCCTAACAGCAATCATTATTATTTAGTAGCAATAACAATAGCAATAGCATAGAGGTAAAAATCATGGACGCCCGAACATGGGCAAAAGGTCACTCGCCCCTGGAATATTGACGCCTATAATATTTAACTACTAATTATTGATTTTTAACATATTTCTTCGACTAAAACACCAATAACACCAATAACACCAATAACACCAATGTTACACAAAGTTAAACTAAGAAAACTACATTTATAAACGTCTATGAAAAACACCCATGGTCTAAATTTCATTCTTTGCCGTTTCAAACTAATTGCTATAAAAATGTAATCGATCGTGACCATTGCGTTTTGCTCCCTCTTTCAAAAATACAGAGTAGCTCAATAATAAAATGTCCCACGGTTAAAAATGCAATTTCTTAACGATCAATTGAGATATTTATAGTAAAATAACAGAATTTATAGAATTGCGCATTACAATATAGTATATATATATAGGCTAAGCTTATATGTAAAGCTTCGCAGCGCATATATTTACAATCTTCCATTATATTAGTATACCATAAAATTAATTCATGCTCAAACCATTAGGCTACAGTTTCAACAAAACGCACTGTACCGCAGCTGTCGTACTTTGGTCCTGTATATATGCACAACGGCACAAATAAACTTGCTTGGATCTAGGCTACAATGATCGTTTCTCGTGCAATTAGATTTCCGAAATTATAAATTGTCCATTTATTTGCCTCTGTAGTATATATCGAGCCAATTAATGACATAAGTTGCAAGTAAATTTCATTGTCATAAATCTGCTGCATGGTATTTCTTGCAGTCAGGGTCACAACGTTGGTTGGGAACAATGCATTGGGCGCCGAAGGATCTTAAAGAACTGCCAGGCAAGTGATAGGCCTACAATGCGTGTGTTCCAGTCACTATAGGCTATAATTATGCTACTCATCTCAAGTTCTCCAAACGAACCATATCAAGCACGTACTGTATTCCACGCCTCTGGAATGATCTGCCTACTGAATTCCGCTCTTTTCCAGTTCCTCAATCCTCATGCACCCTTGCTAGTCACCCACCATCACCTTTCTCAGACTCCTCTATCCTTTACTCCTCGGAGTGTCCATTCGAAACTAAAATCTCGCCTCTTTAGGACCTCGTACCCGAATCACCTGATCTTTCACCTGATCCATTTTCCGACCAGAACGCCACCCACCTTAACACCTAGGCTACTCTGCCACCTCTGAACCTTTGGTAACCGGACTTCGACCTCCTTCTTCGGAGTTCGGACTACTCTTTTGGACAAACTTAGACTATGACTATACACACAGCGCTCGTAAAGCAACACTGTTGCCCTGACCTTGGCCTTCGAGTGGCGCATTAGAAATGTGGAAGTTATACCATCACGATATGTATCTAAGTATAAATAGACCTATTGACGAATTCTATACCTTCAGATTTAATTTCAGACTGATGCTAAGTAAGAGAATGTGTAACCAAATCAAAGAATGCTATGACTCAGTTGAGATATTACGTCATTTCATGGGGTAAACTTGCAGTGTCAATAAAACGTAAAATAAGAACACACATGGGCTAGCTATTACGCTGACAGCTTAAGGCGTAGCCTAATGGGCTACCTGCAAACTACATAAAACATAATAGGCTATATATATGCGCGGTGGAGTAGTGGTGGCGTCGCCGCCTTGAAGCCGGAAAGTTCGAGGTTCAAATCCACCTCACGTCGTCGCGTAGGGACCTTGGGCAAGTCCTTCACTCGCAATTGCTCAGCGCTTCGGCGTGAAACTCCGATGCAGTGTCCGCTCTGCAGTCGGGAGCGCCTCTGAGTAGAGAGCTTGAAGGGGCGCTATAACAAGTGCGCATACATACATACATACATACATACATACATACATACATATGCATATGCACATAGTTCTGCTAATTTTTACAGTGAGGCTATTGGCACGATTATGTAGCTTCAGAAAATATAGATGATTTCTCTAACTCAAAGTAATCGGAGTTAAAACGTATTCCAGTTTGATCGTTATAAATTTTTGTTGCACCAAATCTATCGAGTTACGTTACGTATAATCGACACATTGTAATAATATGAAGTCATGATCTCTATTCAACTTGGAGACTTGTCTTCTTTCAGCGATCTTTACTCTGGATACGACCTTGAAATCGTTGCTTGTCGACAACCTTCCATCTGACCTTCATGACGAAGCATTCAACCTCATCCAGGACTTTGCGGCCAGAGGTGACAACGTTGGCATCGATGAATTTCCGACTCTTAAGGACTTGAAGGACCTTCTCGAGTCGTCAGCTGCATTCTCCCTCAGGGACGTTGGCTCTGATCAGCTGCTGGGTCTCATCAACGTCCAGCCATCCAACTACTCGCGCAGTCTCGCTCCCTACCTGGCCACCATTTACGTCATCACTGCCACCGACATCTCGCACAAGTCTCACTGTCGAGATCTGGCCAGACTGACCGAGCGACTCGTCGTTCGACTTCGACTGAGGTACGGCGCCTGTCTGACTAGCGTCTTCTGCGCATGCGTCGATCGACTGCTGGCACTGACGGAAGAGGGCTTCCACGTGACGGCTTGTATCAACGAATCAGGGACGTTGGCTGGATCGAAGAACCTCACTTCCACTTACATCCTCTACAAGGACCTTCGACTCACACCTCAGCCGGTAGGTGCATGTCACTCAGCTGCATGTCCATACAGGCTCCTATATAGCGCTACCCCTACCAAATTGGCTGAGCACTACCCGTACCAATTGGCTGTCACTCAGATAGCGCGCAGGTCTACAAAGACCTAACTCACACCTCGACCTGTTGGTGCATGGTCACTCGACAGTAGGTCCATACAGACTTCTATAGCGCTACCCGTAACGATTGTTGTCTCTCAGGTATGTTTCGATAAAGGTATACCATTCTATAATAAGAGTGCCAAGAAATGGTCGAGATATATATAACTTTCGCATAACTGTAAAGCACAACAATTCACTGTCGTGGCTTCACTAGCTGGAGTATCTGACACTGGAGGCTGACCTATGACATCGATATTTGTGTACTGGTACCGTGTACTTAATTGCCATGGAGTTGGTGAGATGAAGTACAGGTTCGTATTCACGAAGAGATCGTATACGATCGAGGTATAGGCCTCGCTCGCCTCCTGCAGAACCATAATTAGACCTATGCATGTTTTTGAGTAATAATTTATTAGGCCATAATGCTATCTGAAAAGTGAGTCGTAACTTTAAACCGTATTTAAACTAATGTAAACGAGATCTTCTTCACGTCCTATTTCTCTTGCGATGACATTCAAATTGTGCAATTTATAAGACGACAGCTGACTGCATCATCGTTTGAGTTTCTTTGTTTCTGATATAGAAATATCCATTGCCCGAGATTCGCACTTCTGTCGACAACGCTCTCGATAGTTCCCATGGTGACGTCTCCACTGTGTCCGCGCCCTCCTTTCTTCCGGTCGACCACGTGATGCGAGATGGAACGGAAGTCGTTTTGCGGAGCATGCGCGCTGACGAGTCGTCGCTGTTTCACGAGAAGTTCGGTCGAGGTCTGGGTTTCGACGAATGGCCGACTGAAAAGTACTTCGAACGAATGGTTCTCAGTCGAGGATGTGCGGTTATTGTCGAAGACAGGCGGACGGGGAGTGAGGTTGTGGGAATCATTCTTAGCTCATCAGGGTACTCCAGGGGGACTTCCGCCAGGCTCGTCGACACCTATTTCGCTATTAATGTTGACTATGTGGGAAGAGGAATTGGAAAAGAGATAACAGGAATTTGCGAACAGCTGGCAACAGAGTTGGGCTACACAGCCGTCCAGACGGACACGGCTGTGAGTAATATTGCATCAATGAATACCCTACTTTCGAACGGTTTCGTCATGACGGGGGTCATCCCAAAGAGTATCTACAAACTTGATCAGGGATGGGTCGATGCTGCACTTTTCTTCAAGAATATTTCAAACAAACCGTCGAAACAGATCCTCACGTTTGGCCAAAACATTCAAAAATCGCATTTATAAACGTTGATCAATTGAAGACGCTTTTGTTACTATTTATAGCTGTCGATTTCTTAATATTCATCTGAAAAATGACTTAGGCGTACGAATTTTCTAGAGCTATAGGCCTAGTCCTACTATTTAGCTTAATTGGTAATCGTTTAACATTTAATGTAGCAAAATTCAAATTGTAACGCAGCTCTAGGTCTATTAATTATAGGCTAGACCTAACAACGAACTGAATTGTCAATAGGCTGCTTCATTACTTCATTAACGCCGGTGAGTTTCAAAGTATAAACCTACCGGTAGCCTACATGGCCTACGTAGTTCTATTGACAACCATTTCATTTTAGTTGTCGTTAGGCCAACTAATACGGGCTGTCTGTTTTTAAACTGTGGGTGTTTCATACTGATCCTTAGTTGCTAGTTCAGTGCCAATTATTTTACAAATATTATCTTACTTCATTGCAAAATTCGAATCTTGATGTGCAGCTTGGTTCGACGTCATTGTCTAAATAGGCATATTATGTCTAAATGGTAGATGCGGCAATCCGACCTTATAGTTCTCCCGTAGCCGATCGCTTATGGTGTAGATATTGCTAATTTAGCTATGGGCATAAACATCATAAACATGTTATTAAAATGCTCATGCGCAATCAATCAAAGTCTGTAGCTTTTGCCGGGCGTGTAGTAATAATAACACGCCATACATGACGTTTCTACAAACTTGAGAAACATAAAGATTGCTATTCTACTTCGGATCCGAAGCATTTAAAAGTGGATTGCATGATGCAATTTGCATCCCTAATTTAAACCGCCTGAAATTAGAATTCAGTCAGTCCATCAAAGCGCTGCAGTTCTTCTGCTGCATCTCCCTCCGGCGGCACCATCTATAGGCTACCTGCAGACGGTTGCAGACTTTTCGCCTTGGTGATCATGCATGTAGAGGTTCGACCAGCCGACACAGCAGTCTTAGCGTCCACTTCGCAAGCGGGTCCATGATCGGGTGAGTTATATGTATCCGGTTTCTGCGAGACTCTTGATGTGAGTCAATATTATTCGTCCGAGGTTGTTTTATCAATTGCTTTGTAGGCTATATTCGGGGTTTAAAATGGGTGGGAACGACTCTCAAACTTCTTTGCTTGCGTTCCCACTGCTCACCTGCATGGAACGCTGGAAACGGAAACACATGCATTCCAATAAAACTCTTCTTTAACGTTCCCACTACTCACACATTCGGCGTTCCCACTGTTCACACATTCGGCGTTCCCACTGCTCACACATTCGGCGTTCCCACTGCTCACACATTCGGCGCTCCCCTGCTCACACATTCGGCGTTCCCACTGATCACACATTCGGCGTTCCCACTGCTCACCCAAACCACTTTAACCACTGTTTTTGTTAAAACCATCCGCAGATTCGTTCAAGCTCAACTGGTGACGTCATTTTGGCCGGAAGTAGACCCTACAGCAGATCGATCGAGTTGAACGGTGCGGTGCGATCGACGATCTTGTTGGTGGTAGCTTGCAAGTATAGGCCAATGGGTGGGGTGGGGTGGGGTGGGTGGGTGGTGGTGGCCGACGCGGGAGTTGCAGGGTTCATAGTCTTTATAATATCCAGAGCAATAATTCGTTGACCAAACTTACTCTGATTGAAGGGCTGAACTCGGTTATTTTTAAGACGCTCCAAAAAAATAAAATAATAATTATTTTAGCCTACAGTAACTGTAAGCTAAACCTACGGCTAGCCTACGTGTACGTGCATATCTTAGAATGACGCAAGTAATAATGTTATTATAACGATACTGATCAAGAATTGAACTAATATAATTGCTCAAGGCTATTATAAGTTATAACCACATTTCTGAGATCACTCAGATGGCTGAGTCACTGCTTTCAGACGAATCTGCGTACAAGCTATATAGGCCTATGCCTACACAATGTCATGTAGAGTCTATATACACAAAGCCAATACTTTTATATATTCACGGTGGGCATCGATATGTGAGCTTAAGTCACATTCCAGAAATTAATGACGAAAGACATATCGATCTGGTTAGCAGAGATCGATCAATCTCTAACCGAGCTACGTACAGAGTCTACAGACAACAGAGACAGGCCCAGCTGCGCGTATACCTAGGCCTATAGATCTAATAGACAAGCTGGAGTCGGGAGCATAATAAGTTTGAGGCCAATTCGTTTCTGTATGAGCATATATAGGCATAGGGGACATTTTGGGAGTGGGGTGGGGGGCAAAGATTTTACTTTTGCCCGAAAAGTATATGCTTTGCATTTTTTTGGCGGACAGCGAGTAGCGGACATTTTTTTATCGACCAAATTTTCTGATGACTTTTTTTAGTCATTTCGATTTCCCAGCCGAAATAACTGATGACCTTTCCAGCGAAATAGCTGTTGACCTTTTTTATTAGTCATTTCGTACAAATCTTTAAAAAAATATAGCTGTTTTACCACTGTGAGCTCGAAAAAAACACATTTGCCCGAAATTTGGGGGGGAGGCATTTGCCTCTCCTACGCCTATGTGTATGAGACTAAAGGTAGGCTAACGATTAACAGAGCGAACAAAATTGGGCATTGGTCTCTGACATGTAGGCCATTATAGAACTACACGAAACCTAGGCCTACGTTGCATATAAGCAGTCTATGTAAGGCCTATAGTTAGGCATAATGAATTAAGTCAAGTGATTTTAGGTTGCATGGGCAATGAATCATTCAATCAGTCAGTCAATATATAGATAAATAAATAATTAAATGGACCAATCAATCGATCAATCAATCAATCAGTCAATAAATAAATCAATAAATCAATAAATCAATGAATCAATAATTCAATAAATCAATAAGTCAATAAACCATTAAATCAATAAATCATTAAATCAATAAATCATTAAATCAATAAATCAATAAATCAATAAACCAATAAATCAATAAATCAATAATTCAATAAGTCGATAATTTTAAAAGCAATAAGTTAATCAATTAAATCAATCAGTCAATCATTCTTGTTTTATCCAGAGACATTGAAATTGACGCAGCTAGCATACAGAGGAATATATATGTGTGCCTAGGAGTAGGCTAGCTAGGACTACATCAATAGGCCTATGTTATACGTATAAAACATAAGTTTTATACATTGGCTATTTGGATATTTGTGACTGTGAACCTGAAAGAATTTATTTTTCCATTTCTTGTATTGCTTGTATTGCGCTATAAAACATAATTATTAGCTAGTAGGCCTAAAGAAAGAATTGTAGCCACCATGCGGCTAACATGCGGTAGTTGACAGCCACCGTGATCGGTGGGCATTCCTGGTCGTTTCTGCCATCGACGTACATGTATGATGTATATTGAATATACGTCGATGGTTTCTGCTCGTAGACAGGCTTGCCAGACCGTCGCGAAAAGCGCGGTTTAGGCTACTTTTCAATTCGCTCGCTTCTTAAAATTTAGTCCTCGCGACCTCGTGATATTTTAGGTTATCTGTTGCTAACTTAATAATAAATGTATGCAGCCAACGGCAAGACCTATGCAGTCAGCCATAAAGCTTTTATGTTATTGGTCTCACTACGTACGTTTCTTGTAACTTTAGGGGTTATAATCTTCTAGCCTACGTTCCAATTCTCGACCTAAACGCCGCCTACATTAACAAACACTCTGCCACCTTTGATTCTTTGGTAACCAGACTGCGACCTGCTTCGGTCTAATCTTTTGGACAACTCTTCTGACCAGACACAGGTCACAGCGCTCATGAATAAGCTGCTGCCCTGCGTTTGGCTTTCGAGTGCCGCTCTAGAAATTTGGACATTACGATTACTATTAGGTTAGGTTACAAATTAAACCAATAAAGTACATTTTAATGCATATAGCAAACATATGATAATGTCTTCATTAGCTGCTTAGAGTGCGAGAGGTAGTGAGTTCGAGCCCCCGTTGGGCGGATTTACTTTGTAGGCTGCTATTAGCGCCGTGTAATTACAAAGCTGTCTGTTCAGTTAGTAGTTAAGTTTAATTAAGATTACTGCATAACTTGTAAATGTAAAGCGCAGTGCGTCTTGCAGGCGTTTAATTTAAAAAAAAATTTATTTGCTTATCTCGCGACGTTTTGGCTACTTTTTGACGTGATCTCACAACAATGCATTTTTCGAAATCTGACCACCCTGTTCCCAGAAGGCAACGCGTATACAGGTGTAAACCTGAGGGGAACTGATTGGCGCAAGAAGCTGAAAGTTTTGTTGTTTTTTATTCGATAAGAAAAATTGTGTTATATGACACCGTACTTCGATTAACTACAGCGGAATTACAGATCGGAGTTGTCATGGTGTGACTCCTAGTCAAGTTTTGGATTCGATTAATATCTTCAGTTTTTATTTGTCTTAATCAGTTCACCTGCTATTGATAACAGGTGAATGTTTGCTTTGTTTGAGTTAAGCAGTTACTTACTTGTGGCACATGTGTAAACACAGTGGGTGTTGTGAATCTATAAGGGACATGATGTGTCAATAGTTTGATTTTTAAAGATTTCGTAAACACCGTTAAAAGGTAGAGTTAGGAATACCATAGTAGCTATAGTTCAAGCGGTGCATTTTATTCCCAGCAGGAATGTTGCGCCTTGTGTGCATTGTACAGGCGCTATAGATGCTGCAAGTTGACAATGTTAGCATGAGTGGCTGTGATTATTCCAATCAGAGAAAGGTTCGCATTAAAACGGATTTGGGTTTGTAGGTTGTAAATGAATGATGTCTCCTACAAAACAAATTAACTGTTGAAACATGTTTGCATGAAGAGCAGAGGAAATAGAAATGACAGGCAGGAAGTCACGAGTATCAGTGAATGATTGCTATGCACTCTATGGCAGGATCTACCAGATCAGCCTCCCATTATTTCCCTCTTTCCCATCCACATTCACTATCTGTCTCAAGTTATTGAGCCAGTCCACATTCCACACTGCACCTCAACTCTTAAGTGATGCTGGGGGTTGTGTTGAGTCTGTTATGTGTATTTGGCTGAATTACTTTTTGGCTTGAACTTCTTATACCTCTCATGTCTTAGACTTTTGTGAATTCCCACTTAGCCAGTAGTCCTTTATGATGTATATACTGTGATCCTTGGATTGATCAAGCATGATATCTTGTATTCTTCTTGTACTGCACTTCTTTTTGAACAACCTACCATTGCTTGCTATTAAATTATTGACTAATTCGCATAATTTTAAATTTGCAATATATTATTATTTGTTTCAGGGTTAACTGGAGCATCAGAATTGTACTAAACAATACTTTGTCAAAAATGCCACGTTTGAAGTGTCATACGGTGAAACTTTTTCTTATCTTTTCTTGTCTTCTGTGCCTTATTTCACAATTTTCTGATGCATCGAAACATGTTTCCTCTACAAGACAACGCACGAGACGTCAAGCGTCAGCAAGAGTGTTTGTGGTTCCACAGAGACTAACTGGTAACCTGTTCAATGTCTCCTCTTGGTCTCCAAATCCTCAGGAAGTATTTAGCTTTGCAGATCCTGCTCCTGTTAACCTGATGATGTCACCAGCAGGACTGGTTTCTCTGGTGCAAGGAACGACATTAAACATCAGCAATGTAACATTCAGTGTCAATGTTAACAACAGCGATACATGTGAGTGTATTTTCTCTTCTTGTAAGAAAGTTTCAGATTGCGGTACAATATATGACATGAAAATGAAGTTATAATTAATTCTCTCAGCTTGAACGCTACACGATGGAGAAGAAGGATGGCAGAGTGAGATCAAAAACGATCGTCAGTGTATCATTAGGTTGAAGCTAAGTCTTATTAATCTGAGCAAATTAGTGTACAACTGTACATAGCACATATAAAAAGCTATGTGACATAACAGACTTATTCCAGAGAGAATATTTGAAGCCTGATGGATAAATCTTCGTTAATATTTTGATAGAAAGAGTGTTTTTTAACTTATTTGTGGTAGTCAGAGAGTTATGTTTGAGGTAGGCATTGACATGTTGGATGATTTTATAATTATATTTCTTTCTCCATTTCCATAGTGCTCCTTCAAGCTCTCTACTCGGAGGCGCTCCCGACTACAGTGCGGACACCTCATCGAGTTTCACACCGAAGTGCACGAGCAATTGCAAGCGAAGGACATGCTCAGGGTCCATACGTGGTGGCTTGAGGGTGATTCGAATCTGGAACCCTCCTCCGGCTTAAAGCACCGAACACCACCACTACACCATCACGCCCCATAAATATGAGGCAAAGCTATTCATAAGTGGATCTTTTTACCATTTTATTGCCTTTCATCAATTGTAGCCTAATCAAAACTCATTTTGGATATTCTATGGGCTTTGTAAATTTGTTTTTTTAAATTTTGTTCTTTTTCATTATTAACTAGAATGTAACTTGATTTCTGTTTTTAGCGCCCAGGACTTTTCCTGTTGCGATGTATGTTGTTAAGCGAGGTGCTTATGATCCGCTCTTTGTTAACTCACCATCTCCTATGTGGGCAACTTGTCCAGTTTGGATTCGACCAGAAACAACCATTTACACGGTCCACGCAATTGATTCGGTGCAGTATGGCGCCATTGTGCAGTATCGTTTGGAATCAGGTCAGGCATATACAAAGAAAGACATGTCTTGAAATTCAGATTCTTTTCTCCTATCATTGCTCAGTGCAGGTTTTAAGACCAAGTTCATTTTACAATAACTGGCTGAAGATCTAGTCTTGTCCAGAAATAATGGCTTTTCTGGATTTATGGTAGTTCTGTTCACCAATTGTATTATCTCTGGATACTAAGGAAATACTAAGGAAATATCAGAATTTGACAATTAAACCTGGGACTAATATTGCAACCTCTCAGCCAATCAGAGACCTCCACAGAAAAAGTCCCCGATGCATATACATAACAAAAATTCTCTTTCCATTACCATTTTCATCAGCTTCATAATTTTGTTATAATTATATTCTTTGTAAATTTTCAATCATAATTACAGGTAAAATGTTGATGACAGTTTATTTACCATTTAACAAAGTCTTATGCTGTTTCACATGAAAGATTTGCTCTACCCACTTGTCTGGTGTATGTTTCATGACTTGTGCTCACGACATGTTTTCTGCTGGACTATATGATCAAAGTTCTTCTCCATTTGATGTTTCTTCTTGACAGCTTGTTGCAGTGCGTAGTATCTGCTTTAATTATTCAAATGGCATTTGGTTGCCATTGGAAATGGTGTTTCATCTTTACCACTGTGACTTTTTCATCTTTAAAGCATGTCTGTTTGTTTTCTAGGAGGCGACGGAAATTTTGATGTTGACCCCGACACTGGAGATGTTTTTATTGTTGGACGCCACATGTTTGAAGAAAGGAAGGTCTACCAGTTGGCCATATCTGCTCAGATAAATGGTATGGTTCCATCTGGTTCAACGCCATCACAGTTGCTTCAGGTCTATGTTGGAGCACTGAGCCCTCAATTCTCTGTTCCTGTCTACAACATCAGCTTCTTTGAAAATCAATCAGGAGTGTAAGTAAAGTTAATGTCAACTGGTGCTATAATTTATTCAGTTTGTTGTGCCTTGATGACTGTAGTGTTCTGTTGTTAATTTGACATGATGCTATTGAACATTTGGCTGTTCAGTCTGAACAAGTAATCTGATCTGTGTGGCGTTGTTGCAAATTTAACATGGTGTTTGTTTCTGTAATAAATAATTTAGATTTAAATTTCATTTATTCGAATAACAGAATAAAGGATGACCTTTCTCTCTCATTTCTCAATCTAGTTGTTTTTTGGCATAGAAGTCAAGGATTGGGGATTCCTTAAATGTATCAGCCGAATCCCAAACACGGGTATCCAGTGTGTGTTCGCATGGTATGACTTCAAAAAGTAGCATGTGCAGTTGTGCACACCTCATTGTACCATCATTTTCCTTCCGTAATAAATTTTCATTGTGCACTGATGAGTTCAATTTATAAGTAGTATTTGTCTCTGAATAGTTTTGAAGAGTTTTGGTTGGTACTGAGTAAAATATTTTGAATCAATTAATCTCCTAAATTTAACTTCGATTAAATTTGGTTAATTCTGTATCTGTTGCATGCATGAAAAACTATTAGAAATGTAGTCATTGAGTCAGTTGTTGCTTCTTCCTATAAAAGAACTTTAATCTTTCCAATTACTGAAGGTAACTGAAGTGATGTACTTGGACCATGGTAAGCAGACTCTTTATTGCAATGAAGACAATTAATGTTGTCACCATCTTCAACATTTTCATCAACGTCTGCCTTAACTCTTTCGCAGCCAACTTGTTTTTCATAAATATAACCATAATTTGTTCATATGAAGAAAATCTATTAAAATTGGTTGCTATATTAATATATCATACATCATTTTGTTCGTCTTTTATCCCTTAACAATATTCTGCCTTGAAATAGCTGAACAATCAACGTGTTTACCTTAAAATTTATAAATAAATGAAATATTTCATAAAAAAAAAAAAATTTATAGCATTGGAAATTCATTAAAAAATTTGCAAACAATGTACAATGTATACAAACACTGCAAAATGTAGCTACTTGTATGACAACTATGTACAAACCAATGAAGGGCCAAAAATTATTGAATTTAGTCAAAAAGTGATCTTATATCACTTTCGCTTGAAGATATCGACATGGGCGTTTACAATGGTAAGTTCGATATGGTCGCCGCATTTCAATCCCAAAATCCCATCAAGTCCCGACCAACGTAGTTTACTTATTTGGAGAGCCTTTATAAAACTCATTGGATGTAATTTTTTATGTTCTGAACTTTGCTGAAGAATAAAAGAAGTTACCTACTAGGGAGTTATAAAATGGGCTAATGTTGGGTTTGTTATTCTCGATCATTCATGCGATCGGCGTGGCCATTAGGCCATTACCAATCGGTCATCGATCGTCTTCAAATATCGAAATCTCCGCATCATCAAACACGTTTTTTGGTTCCATGACAATTCTGCGACAGACAATTCGGCGACAGACAATTCGGCGACTGACAATTCGGTGACAGACAGTTTGGCGACAGACAATTCGGCGCCCAGACAATTCGGCGCCAGCATGTAAATTTATTAAAATCTTTAACGCCATAAAGACAGCGTAACTGGAAGCTGGATTAAAGAAAATATTCTTGCTTAAATGGAAGCTGGATTGAAGAAAATAGTCTTTCTTAACTGGAAGCTGGATTGAAGAAAATATTCTTGCCTAAATGGAAGCTGGATTGAAGAAAATAGTCTTGCTTAACTGGAAGCTGGATTGAAGAAAATACTCTTGCTTAAATGGAAGTTGGAGTGAAGAAAAAATTCTTGCTTAACTGGAAGCTGGATTGAAGAAAATATTCTTGCTTAACTGGAAGCTGGATTGAAGAAAATATTCTTGCTTAAATGGAAGCTGGATTGAAGAAAATAGTCTTGCTTAACTGGAAGCTGGATTGAAGAAATTATTCTTGCTTAAATGGAAGCTGGAGTGAAGAAAAATTCTTGCTTAAATGGAAGATGGATTGAAGAAAAGATTCCGTTTGATGTTCGTCATAAAACGACGCGCGAACGGCGCCGAATTGTCTGGCGCCGAATTGTCTGTCGCCAAACTGTCTGTCGCCGAATTGTCAGTCGCCGAATTGTCTGTCGCCGAATTGTCTGTTGCCGAATTGTCTTGTCACCACGTTTTTTACAAATATCTTACGACATTTGTCAAACGATATAATTTATTTGTTTGAACTTGGATGATCAATGACATAATTACAGAGACTTGGCCAACGACGTACATGCGGTCGTGGCAATACACATTATAGGCTTGGATGCAAATGTTTACACAATTTAGGTCCATAATTTTTCCTTTTTAAATTCGTCAAACTCATTGGAAAAACCCGTTCTTAGTATTTTCGGAAACCTCGATATTTCCTCTAATGAAAATATATAAATAAAGCGCTAAATATTCATAAGTATATGCCATACGGACGCGTTTTTGTTGTGCGGTCGAAAACGACCGCATTGGCTGCGGAAGAGTTAAATGAAAACAAGATTGCTAAATTTAAAATCAAACTTTTCACAACATAATTTTTTCCATATTGTTTAATCCAGAAAGAACAGACTTGTATCATGAAATAAGTTTTAAAAAATCGATCGAAACTGAAATTTATTAAAACCAAGACTTTTAACAATTAGTCGATTGATTGATTGTTAAAATTCACCCAAGAGCAAAACAATGTAGAACTTGTCACTGTTTAATTTCTTTTGCTTTTGGTTATTTTGGTTCGCATTCTCATTGTGTGTCCTGAAAGCTTCTTCCGTACTTTAAAACATGAACTCAACTAATCAATACAGGGTTGTGTGATTGTTTTTAGTATTTTAGAAAATTTCAGAATATATATAGGGTGACACGAAAGTTCGTTCACCGTTTTCAAAATGCATTATCTCAGCAACGGCTTCATATTTCTTTACAATATTTTGTCAGTGTATACGTCAGTCAAATGAAAGATACTGGTACAAATTTGATTATGATCCGGTCCGTTTTCGCCATTATTTATAAGAAAATGTAAAGACGACCAGTTTTTGCGGGAAAAACTGCGTTCATCAAATTTACACAGTAAAGAAAATGTGTATATATACGCCTAGCCTCGTATACAAGCGTGACAAGACACTGTTGTTACCTATATAGGACATACATGTACACAGTATGCCGTAGGATATTAGCGTATAGTATTTCCTTTCTTCTTAATGAAAGCACTGACTCTATCCGGCATAGGAAGAGTAAGTTCCGCCTGCTCCACAGATGAAGTTTAGTCTGTCGGTGATGGTTTGGGGTGGGATGACTGCCAGGGACTGCCAGGGGTTTCACTAAACTTCAATTTGTGCCAAATGGTATCAGACTTAACTCGCAGTACTACGTACATCACCAACATTCTCGAGCAGATCGTGAAGCCAGCGTTCAAGAGAGAAAATAGACTATGACAACGGCAGAGTCACGCAACGAAAGTTATTTGTTGACAATGACCTAGGAGTATTTCAGCAGGGTGACGAACGCTGTCATGTATACGTACAACAGCTGTGACAACAAAGTGGCTATAGACGACAACCTCCCGTCACCCATAAAGCCGAAGGATTGGCCACCCAACTCTCCGGACCTCTCTCCTATTGAGAACTTGTGGAGTATTTGATCTCTCAGCGTTTATAAACATCCTGCAGAACCAAAGAACGCTGATCAGCTGAAGCGTCGCCTCCAAAGAGCGTGGAGATCGATAACAGTTGGGACACTTCAGAGGCTGATCCAGTCATGCCGGATAGAGTCAGTGCTGTTATTAAGCAGAAAGGAGACGCTGTACGCTAATAGCCTACGTCTGTGTATGTCCTATATAGGTAACAACAGTGTCTTGTCACGCTTGTATACGAGGCTAGGCGTATACACATTTTCTTTATTGTGCAAATTTGATGAACGCAGTTTTTTCCGCAAAAACTGGTCGTCTTTACATTTTCTTATAAATAATGGCGAAAACGGACCGAATCATAATCAAATTTGTACCAGTGTCTTTCATTTGACTAATGTATATACTGACAAAATATTATAAAGAAATATGAAACCTCTACTGAGATAGCGCATTTTGAAAACGGTGAACGAACTTTCGTGTCACCCTATACTTATTTAATTCGTTACAATTTCGGCATTTAATCATGATAGCTATATCTAAAATATTTACGATTGTGATCATGTGTGTTTTCTTCTGCTGCAGTATCTACAGTGTTCAAGCCGAATCGTTCCAGAACCTTCCACTTACTTACTCTTTTGATACGAGTGATGACCAGGCAAGGAGTACATTTAGAATTGACTCGTCTACAGGAGACATTACCTTGCCGAATCGTTTAACCTACCTTTCATCGCCACATCAGTTCAATTTCAATGTAACAGTTAAGGAATCCTACAGTGAATACTCGACAACCACTACGGTATGTGCTAAGCAATGATACCTGCTGATCTCTGTCTAATATTTTAAATTAAGTTTTCAACTTCAAACGAGATTTGTGTCCTTTTTGGTAAATTTCTTAAGGAAAACAGAAGTACGTAGTAAGCACGGTGGGGTAGAGGTATGTTTGGTGCCTTGGAGCCGGAAGGTTGCGGGGTCAAATCTACCTCACACCGCAAGAAAGGGACCATGAGCAAGTTTATCACTCAGCAATTGCTCATGCACTTTGGTGTGAAACTCCGATTCAGTGTCCGTGCTGTAGTCGGAAGCGCTTCTGAGTAGAAATCTTTAAAGGGCGCTATATCAAGGGCTCACACATACATGCATACTTATGTGCATACAAACATAAAGACTTAAGATCATTTTTTAAAATTATGTCTTTGTTTGTATTTGGCAACATCGGTCTTGATGTTGAAGTGATTAGATAGAATTTGTGTGAAGTGTGATGATGAAGTAATGTGAAGCATCAGTTATTAAGTATATTTAATTTATTTTTTTCATTACATCAGTAATTTTTGATGCATTTAAAGATGATTAGAAGTGCTTGTAAATAATGCATTTAGGATATTTGCTGTACAGTTCATGTTGAATTGATTATAATCTGAATAAATATGAATGTAAGATGATAAATTCACTGTATATTGCACAAAGTTTTGTTTCCTCATAGACAAATATTGTTTTATATCGACTTAAGAATTTTTGTACCTTATGTACGGTAGTCCTTGGAAGTTTGATGACAGCCGTTCTGATGGATTTTGAATGTTGTTGTAGCTTACCATTAATCTTCTATCCGTTAATCATCTCCGGCATTTCTTGTGAGCTACTACGTTGAATGTTGTTGTTGTTGTAGCTCACCATTAATCTTCTATCCATTAATCATCCTCCATTATTTCTTGTGAGCTACTACGTTAAAAATGATTTTCCTGAAGATGCTGCTGTCGATACGTCAGTCTTAGAAGGTAATTCATTTG
Source organism: Lumbricus terrestris (assembly GCA_949752735.1). NCBI lineage: Eukaryota > Metazoa > Annelida > Clitellata > Crassiclitellata > Lumbricidae > Lumbricus > Lumbricus terrestris. The sequence goes on from OX457039.1 coordinate 27,091,699, forward strand.
CATCGACATAGTGTAACTGGTGCGAATTCTGTGGATCAATTAGGAATCTGTCTATTGTAGACAGATTAAAATGGCATCTATTGCATATTTTATGGTATTTCACTCACTCACTCACTCAAGACTTTTTCCTCAAATCAGTAGTTTTCTCACTACAGTCATTTAGATATATTTAGTTAGCCTTAGTCTGAGTCCTTCTCGTGCAGAGCTGCACATCAGGCAACGCAGTTTCTCCATTTCTCTCTGTCCATCGCCAGCTCAACAAAGTCATTCCACATCATCTGCAGACATCAGAAATTTTCCCCAGCCCAAAGTCTCCATCCAGTTTTTCCTTCATCCAGTTTTTCCTGGGTCTCCTTCTTTCGCATCTTCCTTTCCAGTACCCAGATCGTTGCTTGTTTGGCTCTTCTGTCTTGATCCATTCTTATCTCATGTCCCATTAACTTTAGTCACCACTTCCTGATGCTATCCTTCAGTTTCTCCTGTCCTGTCCTTTCTCTAATGTTTTTATTTGTTATCTTATCTCTCCATGAGATGTGTAATATTCATCTCAGCCATCTATGATGTGCCGTCTCTAGTCATCTCACATTCGCCATCAGCCACATATCTGCTCCATACGAAAGTGTGCTCAGCACTATGGCTTCGTATAGTTGGGTCTTAAGCTTTACACTGCATCCATTGCTCTACCATATCTTTTCCAGCCTTCCAAAGGCCACATTTGCATATTTAGCTGCATTATGTATATTTTGTGTTTCAGTTCTTGCCTATGATAATGACCCTGGAGCATTCGGTCAGTTAACATTCAGTACGACTGACGACCACTTCAAGGTTAAGAAGACTTCAGATTCAGTTGCAATGATCCAAGTGGCAAAGTAAGTGGTAGGCTTGGATCAGTTTCAACTGTGTAATCTTGACCAATATTTGGGCATTAAATTTTGTGAATATTTTGAGAAGCAAAATATTTTTTATTTCCAAGCTAACAATTACAGAAAGGTCTATGTCTAATATTCATGGTACATTAAAAATTGATGAACAAGTTCTTAAAGTCATAGAACTGTCAGTAGTCAATACAAATGCCATAAGATTTAAGATGTAAAGGTAGTTTTTAAGATTATTTATATGCTGAGACGACCAGTATTTTAATTGCTGCTGTTTGGTCTGGGGCGGTTCCTTGCTTTCATTATGTGATGTCAGATAAACTAGTTTAAATACGTTCTACTTGTTAGTAATCATCATTTCAATAACTGCTGTAATATTTTAATCTTTCTCATGTTTAGGATACATGGCTCTTGTTTGCTTTTTCTGATGTATATATACTATATATGCATGTATATGCATGATATACTATGTATGCATGTATACTAGTTAAGATTTTTTTGTGTTATTCATTTCAATTTCGGCCGTATTTCTCATCTGTTTCTTCCAACGCTCTCAGGTGGCCCTGGCTAGCGGGACCTTCGGCCCCTTTTGGGTCTCCTGGGTATGCCAACATGTTTGCCATAGTCTGTTATAACTACGAAATGTTACGAATATTATTGGTTGCCGAATAAAATGTTATGTTATGTTATGTCACTGATAGTTTCATTTGTGTTTTTTCTGAGAAGCTCTAAGAGGCGCCATAAAAGCTATTTAGAATCTTATTCACCTATATACTTTTAAAATAAAATTTTCTTTTTTGAAATGTTTCATGGATTTTATAGTATAAATAAAAACATATCCGACGCTTGTGTTTAAACGGCTCATGATGAGTTATTTCTTCGTTTTCAGGAAACTAGATTACGACGGAATAGAGGACCACAGATACGAGTTCGATGTTGTGGCAACCGATGGTGGCAATTTGAATGGATCTGCCACTGTCCAGGTGAAAACAGTTCTTATCACAATTATTAATTCTTCTATTGGATGTTCAGAACTCTTTTAAAACTTTATTGTATATTGTATTTTAAAATCGATGTTTATCTGGAAACGTCACTTGTTAATTTTTATGACACCTTGTTGTTGTTGCACTTGTGATCTTAATTTAAACAAGCTGCTGTTGAGAATTTTAGTTATTTGTGAATATGTTAAAAATCTGAGTTATTTATTTACAGACCATACTAACTATAACTTTTGATTGTACAAGTGTGAAACTTTCCGTGTAGAATTGTTCTGTTGTTTAGTTCATGAGACGTAAAGTGATTACCTAACAATAAGACATTGCTTGAAATATGGACTTTGTCTAACTAGCCTTAAGAATAAGGACGTGTTTCTGAGTGCTAATAATAGTTTTTATAGGCAAATAACTTGTTGTAGCAAGTTATGATAATCAAGCCAATGTAACCTTTTTGCCTTTTTTCATTTTTGCTATATGAACAGGTATGGATGCAAAATATGGACGACGAGGCACCAGTGTTTGAGCCAGACAATCAAATGGTGATTGTTAAAGAAGGTGCAAAAGCAGGACTTCAATTGTTCTACATTCAGGCCTATGATCCAGATGGAGACAACATTAGCTTTGCACTAAATAACCCAAGTAATCACATTCTCTCTCTGCTTGAATAAAAGAAGGTGAATGCAATACTAAGGAATTTAGAAATATCTATCAATCTATCGGTCATGCAGAAGTTTTTTATGTGCAGTTCTACATAAACAGGTTGATCTAAATGAATTTGTGCAGCAGTATTTTGCAGTTAAAAATAGTTTAAAAATTTTTCATTGTTGTTCGATTTGGAATAATTGATTGTGAAGGATGGGAAGGGGTAGAATGGTGTTGTGCAGTTCCAGATATTCCTTTAAAAATGCCCTGAAGTCAGGTCAGATGGGTTTCCTGAGAGTTGTCAATTGGTAGTCCAAGTCTTGTCAGCAGATGGAGGAGACAGGTTTCATTAGAGTTGGGAAAGATTGGAAGATGGGGATCAGATACTTGTCATCATGGTAGGAATTCTAACATTGGTGATTGTATGGTCTGAGGGTCGATAGATCGAGGAACATATGAGAGAGATTCTTCTTTAGAAGATTTTGGTGAATTCAAGGCTGAAGAAGATGGAATTGCAGTATTCAAGCTTGCAATTGAAAGTGGAGCTTGACATAGTGCAAGAGATGTGGGTCATGCAGAGATTGAACATAGAGAAATATCAGAGGTGAACGTGTGGCAGCAGGAGTGCTTCTTGGTCAGCCTGACCAAGCCTGCATCATGCCTGACATTGCTTACAAATGACAACCGTCAAACTCTGAATCTTTGCAATTGATGACAGGGATTTGATTGTTCTCTCAGGTGCAGATGTCAACGCTATGTTTGCATTGGATTCGAATACCGGACTGTTGACTCTTAAGCGTGACATCGCAACTGGAGTGGCCGACCCTGTGTTGTTCTACAATCTGAGCGTCACTATAACGGAGGTTGGGTCATGTTGTCCTCGACAATCTCCAGGACAGACTCCTCGTAGGACAACAGGCGCTGTTGGAGTTAGGATTAATCGCGTCAACACACAGCCGATCTTCCCTGAATGTCGAAACTATCAGCCATTCGTGGCAGAATTGGCACCCGCCAACACTGTTGTACAGAAGGTACAGGCTTTTCGTTTACATGTTTCATTTTTGTTTAGATTTAGTCAGTTAATAATAAATTTACTTTTGATACAGGTTTCCTAGGTGACTGTGGTGTGGCATCGGATAATGTGAGTAGAATCTGTAGTAGATTAGTGCAATATTTGCGATTTTTACAGCTTATTATTAGCAGCATTTCACTATTCACCTGATTGTGATTCATTGGCAGTTCTATTCAGCTGAATGTAAATTGTAGGTGACAACACAAGTGAAAGCATTAACAATTGTTGAACAAAACTCATTTTCATGTTGTTGAGCTTCCTATGTTTTGTCTTCGATTCTGAATTTCTTTATGTAACATTACAGAAGAATTCAACTTTATTACTGAAAGTGAAGCAAGTTTGCTTGCATAAAAAATTGATTTAATTGAATTTTACACTGGAGAATGGAAATACATTGCATTTGGAGTGCACGACCTTATGTTCTTCAGCATGTTTATATTTATCATTTATTTGAATGATTAATTGTATAATGACCATGATTTTATATGTGAAATTATTACCTTGCACATATCACAAAATGTAAATGGCTTTGTTTGGGTCATCCTTATTGTAAAATATTGCCAATCTAAACTTTGTTGATTGTCAATTTTCAGAGCACTAAATACACGTAAATGTAAATGTTGCATTGATCAAAAGAATTGACGACGTTAAGGTTTTATTATCTCACATCTATGAACTAAAAGTAAAAAGGAGTTCAAATCGTGAAGAAAACTAAGATTAATTTCACATAAAATGTTTATCGGATAATTATTTGATAGTTTTTATGTGGCACTTTTACTATTTCATTTTGAGTTTAATTACATATATGACTAAATTCAGAACAATATTTTGTGCGAATAAAAAGAAATATTCGGTATGGCTCTAAAATGTGCGTGCCTTTTTACCTGCATTAATCATTCAACTGACTTGTTTCGGGGTTTTCAGATGTTAGCATTCGATGCAGACAATGGACCAAGCAATGTCCTCAAATTTTCTAATTTTAAAGATGGAACCCAAGAATACTTCGGCGTACGCACTGATCCGAATAATCCCATGATAGCAGAGGTGTACACGAATGGAATGTTTAATCGAGAGCGTGCATCAACACAAGGGGCTCTGAGGTTCAATGATACGTGGAAAGTTCCTTTTACAGTCAAAGTTGAAGACAATGGAAGTCCTCCACTGTCCACAAACTGCATCATGCTCGTGACGATCAAAGACGTAAATGACAATCCACCAGTGTTTGACTACTCATCAACGTTGGACTCTGACACTGCGTATCAGACAAACGTGTTGTCTGATTCACCTCGTGGAACAAGAGTAGTCAGAGTTTTTGCCACAGACACTGATTTTGGAGATAACGCACAGATCAGCTACTCCTTCGGTCAGAATTCCGATGCATCATGCACGTCGAATTTTGCGATTGATGCAAATTCTGGATGGATTACATTGTCAGGAAGTCCACAGGTGAGTTGTTCAATGAATAAAAATGGATTTTATGTGCATGATATTTCATGGCTCAGAGACTTTGTGCTTTTTTGGGGAACTTATTTGTTTTACTTACATAGAAACTCTCAACACACGATTTTTTACGTACCATTTTGCTCAAATGCAATCATAATCGTAATGGTGGCATTATCCATGCTATTTCATATTGACTGTAGAACTTGCTCTTGCAGTAGCTAGTGTCATAGTACCCTCTTTCGTATCAACTTGCCATAGAACTATTCTCAGTTATAAATGAATGTTGACAGCAACTGAGTGATTGAAGCACAGTTTTGTTTCTTAATTTATGGATTGCATGATGATGCGAAGTCCTTCAAGATGAGCAATTAACGTGAAAGTCTACGAAGCATAAATTATTTTTATTTTTCATATCTGAAGTTCTGTGCTGCTGCAATGATGCAAGATCCTACTCATATCCAACATTTTCATTACATTTTCATTGCATTTTCAAGATACTACTCATATTTAACATTTTTATCACAATTACATTACATTTTCATTACATTTTCAAGATACTATTCATATCCAACATTTTCATTACATTTTCATTACATTTTCAAGATTCTACTCATATCCAACATTTTCATTACATTTACATTACATTTTCAAGATTCTACTCATCCAACATTTTCATTACATTTTCATTACATTTTCAAGATACTACTCATATCCAACATTTTAATTTAGCTGATAATAACATTTGCCACTTGCTGGGCTCTTGATCATGCCAAAAATCAGTGAGGCAGATATAGTCAGGTTCACTTTTAATCACAACCCACAGGCCAGGCAGACAATATATGCTAGAAACGTATTGTTGGAACAGAAGTGATAATACAGATGAAGAGTGGAGAAATGCATTTTGGAATGTATATGTATGTGATGAATTATAAGAGTATTTTATTTGAAGACTTTGCGTCATGTAGATTGATGACAGTAAAATTATATTAGAACAGTTTTTACTAGTCCAGTGTGATATGATATAATTTATTATGGGATGACTGTCAAAAGGTTGGAACTTTTCTATATTTTTTCTATTGTACAGAATGTTCAATAAATACATTGGGATCTTTTGTAATAACATTTGTGAGTAACATAACGTTATATAATAATATAATATAATTTTAAAGGTGATGGTATTTGTTCCAAACAGTTGCAACAATCAAAGTCTACTTTTCTCTTTTCAGCAAGGCAGTTTAAGATGTTATGTGATCGCCAGAGACAATGGGACTCCGCCATTGAATTCTTCAGCTCTCGTCCCCATTACGGTGTTAAAACCTGGTGATACAGCTGCTCTTCCTGTCTGGCAGAACTATCCAGGAACTAATCAACTAATTGACGACTACATTCTGCTCTCTGTGAATGAAACGGACTCTGGCTTGACTCTGGTGAATCTGGGTGCAAGATCTCCCATCGGAAATATACCAGTCAACTATTATTTGAACAATGATCCTCAGCTTCCAATAAGTGACCGACCATTTTTCTTTAATGCAATAGGAAACAATATGATGTCTGTTACTATGCTTAAATCAGTTGATGCCTCAGAGAAATGGATGCACATTCTACGTCTCCGAGCATTTGTAAGTTGATTGCTAACTCTCTTTACGTACTAAGTTTACACTGAGGAATTTGTTTCACTAAGACCTCTTGCTTAATGATTTTTTCAACTTCGCTGAAAAGTGTATGTTGGCCAGTGCTTGTGGTTAGTTGCTGTACACTGGTACATTTGGTTCCAGTTGATAGTAGTGTTGTGAGGTGGAAACTTTCTTCGGAAAGTTTCATATCTTTCCGGAAAGTTTCGAAAACTTTCAGACATATCTTTTCGGAAACTTTCCGACATACTTTTGCACCAATAAAATGTTATTAAATACATACTCAATTCTAATGAGTCAGAAATTTTCTTTCAATATAATGTTACTAAAACACATCAATCACTATAAGCAGGTGATTATAATTGATAGTTTATTCAATAGATGGCACTGCTAGTGCTAGTGATAATTGTTCAGATTATTCACACGACCCAAAAATACATTTAGGAATTAAATGCAATTAAACTTCGCTGTAAATTTATAGAAAATATTTGTTATCATTCAGTCACCTTCATATTTGCGAGTTATGAAAATATAAGACAAAAACAGCAATTGATGCAGTATTGTTTCATGTTTGTTTATATCAGTATTTTACACATTTCCTACAACAGAGCTGACTGCAGACATGCAAGTAACAACTAGTTTTCTATAGGCTACTCTAGTCTGAAATGCTAATGAACAGTGTTTATTGCTCCTATTAATTATTTTTAAATTCAACATTGTTTGCATCGACAGAAGTACCGTACTGTAAATAAAAGGAGCTTAAACAACAAGAAAAATTTCTGAGAGTGAAATTCTGATATTTTCTGAGTTAAATGTATTTTTCCGGTTCTTCGGAAACTTTCCGGCAAAATACTTTTCCTGAAAAGCTACATCACTAGTTGATAGTTTATTGAATCTTTCTGCAAGAATGTATTTTCGAACTTTCACATAGATTGGCTGCAGTTGGTGTGGCAATGGGTTTGACTGTAGAAGTTAACTAATTAAAAAATGAAAATGCTGTTTGTTCTTTTGGCATTTTGATTACTCTGAATGGTGAGTGAAATAGTGAGACTATATGGAAGAAACTTTGCTTTGTTTATATTTTTGTGGTTGTTGTGCGACAGGGTAACAGGACAGTACTACTCCCCGGACAATTGCACCCTGGAAATGACCCCATGCCAAATGCCCCAGACATTAACCCCATCCACCGTACTGATGCAGTACATACAGCAAAGAATGGATATGAATGAATGACCAAACAACAACTAAGTGTGAGAAATGAAAGACTTGCCACACATAAAAAACTAATTTATAGAAACCTAATTATTAGAGAGTTGTTAAATAATTAGACACATAGACGTTTAATTTATTCAAAGAAAACAAATGTTACAACACGTTCAGTGCAATTGGTCACTCATTACAACCTGCAAGGAGGATGTAATGTATGCTGACTTCTCTGCATGGACTCTGGCTGTTATTGCCAACTACAATGAGCACAAGGTTCTTTAATATCTACGTGAAATAGCCCACAACCTTTCTTTTTAAGTTGAATAAACTCTTTTACGCTATTAAAAAAAGGATTTCTGTAACACATTTTATATCTGGTATGTGGCATTTTGGCGCTGGTTAAAAACGGGCCATTCAGTGCATCATTAATATTTTCATTAATCCAACTTCTGCCTTGGCACGAATCATTTTCATCAATCCAGCTTCCATTGGAGCAACAATTTTTTTCCAGCTTCCATTGGAGCAACATTTATTTTTCATTAATCCAACTTCTATTAAATAACAATAATTTATCATCAGTCCAGCTTCTATTTAATGAAGTTCTAATTTGTTACTTACTCCACTTCTATTTAAGGTAAAGTAATTTTCATCAATCCAACTTCCATTTTACTAGGAAGTGTTTCATGAATCCAGCTTCCATAAAATTTATAGATAATTTTTTCCCATGAAACCCGCTTCTATTTACGCAGAAAAGAATTCCATTCATCCAGGTTATATTTTTGCACAGACTTAGTTTCATCCAGCTTCCATTGACAGGAACAGTTATTTCCTTAAATTCAGCTTCCACTTATGCCAAAAATTAGTTTTATCAATCCAGCTTCCATTTAGGCACCTAGACGGCAGCGCCATGATGTCCTACTTTGTTTTATTTCATACTGTAGCGTTGCATGGTTTTGTAATAATATTATATGTCTAATAAATTGATATATTAACTGTATGAATAATATACATTATTATCATATTTTGTATGCTTGATATATCTGTACAGGGGTTAATATTCTCTTATGTTTTATGTCTAATAAAAATTAATAAATAAACTATGAATAATATACATTATTTTCATATTTATAAACTTGATATATGAGTACGAGGGATTGATGTCCGGGGGGCATTTGGCATGAGTGTTATTGTCTGGGGTAATTGTCCGAAGGTAATTGCCCAAAGGAATGGTGCGACAGGCTTTGTTTGATGAACTTAAGCACTCAACTGTATTATGATAATCATTTTAAAAGACAAATCTGAGTAAGGGGCAACGACTGCTAAACCCGTGAAATTATTATAGCCTGTTGATGATTTTAATGGAGCTAGCTAGAAGTGTTTTGAATTTTTGTTTTTTCATGGTGCTGTGTCTTGAAATTTGTGACTAACATTTGATGATAACTTTTTATTAACTTGTGCTTGTAGTATGAACCATCTCCAAACAGCATGGCAAGTGTGGCCAGGTTACAGGTTAACATAAGGGATGTCAATGATAAGTCTCCATTTTTTCTTGGCATGGATGTTAACGGATTTTATCCTGCTTCCGTATCTACATATACCAATCTAGGAGACTCGGTTGTCAACGTAACAGCCATAGACTTGGATCGGGAGTGGCCAAATAATCTGGTAAGAGGTGCATTTTGGAATTGGTGTGATTAAGAATGAATACGATGTAGTTTTACTTCAATTCTGTAACAGATTGAAATATTTGTGGAGACTTCCAGTTTGCACTATGTCATAACTATGTTACTGATCAAACTACTATAATTAGTCTAAGTTTTACTTTTTCATTTTCCTATATATTCACATGTGTGTTTGCAAACTGGCACCTTTTATCAACCTGTCAAATGCACGTATTGCGAGCTTTACTTGATGTTCAAGTTTGAGATGATTACATTGCGAAGTTCATCTGTGATTGTATTATGCTTGCATCACTCGAAACAAGTCTTTACTGTATAATCCCTCTGTAGATTACTGCAACTTAAGGTCCCCCTGCAATAAATGTGTGAATGCAATTACCGTTAATAATTTTCTAGACACTGCTGAGTGTTAGTTTCCAGTCAGATTTTGATGATGACTATACAAATAATGCCATGATGTCTGGTCATACAATGTGTGCTTTAATGAAGACTACATATCCTCCGTGTGGGACTGTGGGTGTGTTCATGGTTGTATGTGTTTATAGTGTGAGCAATGTTGTTCTAATACAATGTCTAGGTTTCTGAATGCACTCCACTGAAATTCTATAGAGTGGTTTTTGGACCTGTTGGTTGTCATTCTATTGTATGCCACCTTTTTGTTGTGCTAAAATGACCTAATAGAGCTGACTGGATTTTCACAAATAGACTGCTACGTTACTGTTTATGGATTCAGTCAGATTTAAAGTATGTAAGTACTACGAACTGTTTTCAGATTACTTATTCTTTTGATTTCTCCGTTGGCTGTCCGGATTCTTCCAACTGTTCAACAACCGTCTACGATAAGTTCACCATAGACTCTGCCACTGGGGAAATAAAGGCGAACAGTCGGAGCTTTGACCCGAACAAGGTCTCTACCTACATTCTGGGTGTCATTGCTCAAGACGGTTTACCTGGCATGACTCGTCACACAGGTTTGGCCTTTTGTTTTGGCTCTTTGTTCTACTTTTGAATTGTTTTGGTTCTTTGTTCTACTTTTGAATTGTTTTGACTCTTTGTTCTACTTTAGAATCAGTGTAGTAAGGCATCAGGTGATGGTCACATGCAAGTGATGTCAGTTAGTAAGTAACCTAAGATCAGTTTGTTTTGTATGGGGAATATCTTGTGGAATATGCTGGCACTATTACTAATTCATATTTACTGTAGATGTTTCAGAAAATTGTGCATTACATATGTTTGATTTGATCAGCAGTTTAGTGCCTGAATGAGGAATCCTGTTAAAGTTCTTAAGCATATATGACAGGGGTGTCAAAGAGCCGGCCCGCGGGCCATTTTTGGCCCGCCGACGATTTTTTTCTGGCCCGCGGAGCTTTCCCTAAAGATTACAAAATTATAGGATAAAAGTTCAAATTTTTATATTTTACAGTCAGCGCCAAAATACATGAATGCTTTTTCTTACTGACGTCAGTTTTGCTCAGACGTACACTCGTACAGCTCTGTGTAGACTGTGCATCTATGGTTTCCGGTTGGTTGTCTGTTAAAAAAATTATGAAGGTTACGAAACACTTAGGCCATTAGGCCTAATATTTAAAATGTTGTCAACATTTAAAAAGAAACGCATATTGGACATTGAATCAAAATTTAAAAAGAAACGAAAATTGGACAATGATTCTTTTCGCGATATTGATATGATTGTATTTCTTTGTTGAATACCTTTCACCAACCATGGATGACACGAGGCCTATTAAAATCTACCCAAAAAAAGGAAGCACTATACATTAAATATATAAAAAAAACTACCATTGAAAATAAAAACAAATTTACTACCTACCGTAACAAATATAAATTAATTCGTACAAATATAGAACGTTCTTACTATTCAAGTGAATTCATAAAACATAGTAAGGACATCAAAAAAACCTGGCAGGTTATTAGAACAGTAATTAAGTCAGCTAAGAAGGACACACTTATTAATGAAATTAATCTGGATGGAAATTTAACGAATGACCCTTTAATAATGGCTGAAAAATTCAACTCATATTTTACAGGCTTAGCGAAATCTTTATCATCCAAAATCCCCCCATCTGAGAAATGCTTTCAAGACTATCTCCACCCATCCTCCTCTAATTCCTTTGCCCTACTTTCAACTACCTCCCAGGAAATATTAGCAATTAATAACTCTCTTAAATCGACTCACAGTTCTGGCACTGATGATTTGAATCCTATGATATTATCACCGGTTATGGAACTTCTTGCCAATCCGCTGGCTGAAGTGATTAACTGTTCACTAAAAAATGGTATTGTTCCATCAGAAATCAAACTTGCCAAAGTTCTCCCCATTCACAAACAAGGTGCCAAAAATGAAATTAATAATTACATACCCATTTCTATACTACCTTTTTTCTCCAAATTATTTGAAAGAGTAATGTATGACAGATTACTTTCATACATAAAGCATAAGGACATATTATATCCGTTTCAGCATGGCTTTCAGCCGGGTCACTCTACCTCCATGTCACTGATTGATATACAGGACAAAATTACCAAGGCCATGGACAATAATGAATACTCGATTGGTATCTTCCTTGACCTTGCAAAGGCGTTTGATACTGTGGACCACAAAATACTTTTGTATAAACTTGAACACTATGGTATTAGAGATAATGCACTTCGATGGCTTAGTAGTTATTTGGGCAATCGTCTACAGCAGGTGCTTTGTAATGGAAAATTGTCTAACTTTCAAACTATAGAATTTGGGGTACCTCAAGGCTCTATCCTTGGTCCTCTCCTGTTTTTAATCTATATCAATGATCTCCCAAATTCATCATCCATCTTACACTATATTCTATTTGCCGATGATTCTAATGTATTTTTATCGCATGCCTCCTATGATCAGCTTCTTCAGCTAGTTAATAATGAATTAATATCAGCTAGTGATTGGTTCAAGGCAAATAAACTTTCATTAAATCTATCTAAAACTAATTATATCATATTTCGTTCAAATAAAAAACCAATACCTATAACAAATAATGAGCTGCTTATTGACAACAAAATTATTCCTCAAGTTTACACTACAAAATTCCTTGGCGTTCATGTTGATCAGCACCTAAAATGGAAAGTCCATATAGACGAAATAAGTAAAAAAAAATCAAAAAGCATAGGCATTATTAAGAGAGTCTCTTACTTGCTTCCCTCTCATGTGCTTATCAATCTATATTTCACCCTAGTCTATCCATACCTTAGTTACTCTAATTTAATTTGGACTTCTACCTATGATACCCATCTCCATGTTTTAAGGACCTTGCAAAAAAAAGCCATACGAGTTATCACTAAATCCACTGTTAATTGTCATACTGGTCCCCTATTTGCTGAGCATAAACTCCTAAATATTAAACAGATTAGATTTGAACAGACATCTCAATTTATGTATCAATACATCAATAACGTCCTCCCTTCTTCCTTTGCTTCCTACTTCTCTCCTGCATTGCATCCTGGACTCACTAGAGGTAATAGAGACTTCAGTATTATTTTTGCTAAAACAAATGTTCGGAAATTTTCCATTAAATTCCAAGGCCCTGTCATATGGAATAAAATTCCGATTCACATTCGTAAGGCTACTAACTTAACTCACTTTAAACACCTGTTACGTGTGTATACATTATCTAATATTTTGTGTTAATAGCATGAGGGGTTACCCATGCTGATGCTGATTTATTTGATTGTTTGATTGCTTTGCTTTTATTTTGTTCTTTCTCTGAATTTTTTCCTGTAGTGTTTACTACATTAGTTTTTCGATATTTTTTTTCTTTTTCTTTCCCTAGTTAAGTAATATCTCTGTAATATCTCCAATACTCCCTTCAGCTTTCACTTTCTCACTTCACTTTATTAATTAGGCCCCTGCTTAGCGGGACTTGTCCCTTTTGGTGTGCCTATTTGCTCCCTCACTCTTATAACACCTATTCACTTTGAGTATTTTCTTATTGCGAATTATGTTTATACTTTGTTAAACATACATGTACAATTGAATTGTTGGGAACAATAAAAATATGTCTAAAAATATGTCTATGTCTAATACAACACGTGCTATCCAGTATGTTTAATTTGTTAGAAAAAGGTTAGCGCTGTGAATTCGAAGGAATAAAACCTCCGTAGACATTATGATACGAAGGCACGAAGCATGGTGATATTTGTAATGGGGTCTTAGGCCAGAGTAGAAAAGATAAGATTGAAGATTTGAAGAAGAACGTTGGCCAAGCAGCAGAAGGTTTTCAAGACAATCACTCACGAGTCTGTCTGCTGTAAAAGCAGCTACGCAGTTTCTCGCATGATTGCCACCAGTGGCGTAGCCAGAATTTATGATGGGGAGGAGATGATGAGGGAGGGTTTATGGCCTGGACGCAGGCCCTTTCTGTCACCAACCCAACAGTATTATAGTAAATAAAAAGGGAATAAAGTAACAAATGGAATAAAGTAAGAAAAACAATTATTACTACAAGCAATTGTTTTGTTTTTCTTATTTAAGTGGTTAAATAACCTTTAATAAAATTCCTATGGGGGGTTTTAACCCCTGAAAGCCCCTTGTCTACGCCACTGATTGTCACAGCTATGAAGCCTTTTGCCGAGGGAGACTTTGTAAAATATTGCTTGTTGAAGGCCTTGGAAATTGTGTGCCCGGATAAAAAAAACCCAATGTTTTGCTAATAATTATAAGTTTATCACGCAATACGGTTGCCCAGAAATTGAGCTTCGACACCCTGGCCCGCCACTTGTTAGAAGATCTTCACACTGGCCCGCCACTAAAAAAGGTTTGACACCCCTGATATATGACATTCTTTGACTTTAAGCATAGCACTGTAACACTGTGTACTCCAATATTAGCAAAATGTTAAAAGGTAACTAAATATTGCCATTACAATAGGAAAATGGATAGAGAATAATTATGTTTTAGATTTTTGCTTTGTTTTATATTTTTGATCATGAAATTTGTTATGTAAAAGATAATAGGCACTCTGGATGATGAAGTGTTCAAAGACTTGTAGGAATAATGAAATAAGTGTGATTATTGATTACTTATGTTAGTACTTACAGTGATATTGGGTTGCTAATCTGATGCCTGTAGACATAGTGAAGTTAAGTAATGCCTGGCTTCATAATTTATACTCAGATGTTTGGCTATTAAATTTTATGGAATACTATAATATTTATCTGAGATCAAATAGGGTCACCATAAAGCAAGATTTGGTTTGATTGCTGTTGTCTTGCTTGACCATCAACTGAAAGATCTGTGTGTGTGTGTGCGTGTGTGCACATGTGCGTGTGTGTGTCACAGTCAGATAAAAGACAGACAGAGGCAGAGAGGCGACAGACAGAGGTGAAAAGATCATGATGAAACATGTAAAGAATTGTTTTGCCTTGAATTTTGCAACTTTTGTACTGAATATGACTTTTGTTCTGTGCTATTTCAAGCATCTGCCAGGGTTTATGTCAAAGTCATTGGTACAAGTAAAACATCACCAAAGTTTAACCGTAATTTCACTGGAACTGTTCCTGAAGGATCTGCATACGACACCACAGTGGTCTTTGCAAATGTTACTGTTAACACCACTTTTGGTAAATTTATTCTTTGTGTTTGTCAGAAAATAATTAGACTTGAGGATCTTGTGTGCTGTTTATAAATTGTCATCTTAGGTAGGATGTGTTAAAATAAAATGCAATGTTAAGCAATAGGGGCATGATTGCAATTTTATGGGTATGCAATATGCATACTAAACAGCTAAACACCTGGAGATTTGGAGATTTAGGGAACCAGCATTTGTCATTTGTAAATGTCAGAGTGACAAATAAGCTAACCCTTTTCCACAGGTTATTTATGTGCAATGGGATAGTTTTTTTTATATATTAGATCTTAAAACAGCAACCTGTTTTTTGATGATGACACTTTTGCTGCGCTTACGATTTTCTATAATTTGGCATAAGTTGATTGACCGGGCATAAGGTGATTTCATGTCTTGGTGGGTGCCCTGACAAACATTTTAGAAGGCAAAACCAACTGTGATTTTGGATTAAATGGCAACAAGACCCTGAATTTCACTGTATCTAATAAAAACTGGACAAACAACTTTGCTTAAAGCGTCTGCTCATTCACCGCTGCGATAGCTTCATCAACCGGCATGTGATACATTTGTAGTTTAGTTTTGGAAAGAGGATTGTTGGCTCAGATCACCACTGAATCAAATAGTAGCACCCATAAAGTGCTATTCAAAACCTGTTGCTCACTAGATCCTAGCAGTGCCAACATGCTAGTTTCTTTGTATAATTGGTTGAAGGAAGACATTTGAACTGAAAAACTTAAACTACTATAAACTGCAGAATTGAGCCTTTTCCGAGTGATCTGGAATGGTTCCCACAAGAGCTATCCCTGCTTTTTCTGAGGTTCTTACTGCGGCATTTTTTTTTATTAAGCTTGAAACTGTACTTCCTTGCCTTGCTAGAATTGGGAGCCACTCTCAGTAGTTCCCTTGAAGAAGTGCTATGGAAGTTCCTGAATGAATTAATTCATGACAGGATGACTACTAGCTAGTGTTAAATATTAGTAATAAATATTAATACTGAATATTAATAATGATATCGAAAGATAAACAATTAATAATGTTAATTTTGTATTTGTGATTACTTATTGAGGAATACAATTAGTCAAAGTTAACTATTATTAACATTGATTCTTAAATAGTTAACTATTAACATTTTTAATGATTAACATTCCTAGTTATGAGTTACACTTTTTTTGATTAACATTCCTAGTTATGAGTTACACTTTTCTTATTAACATTCCTAGTTATGAGTTACACTTTTATCTTTAAGTAATTAAATGGATTAGAACCCCAAAGATGCCTGGCTGTGGTTAGAACATGAGGTGAAATTTTCTTGCATACAATCAGGAAGATCTTAGTACTGAGTTTCAGACTGTTTTAGCACTGCTGTTTAAAACATCTAATACATGCATAGTAGTTGTTAGACTGTTTCTATGAGCGCAGTCGATGACGTCATTGCGCTCATACAAACAGTCCCACAGGGTGAGCTCATTAGTATGCATAGCGCAGACAATGGGAAGGTCACTTGGTACACATTGCGCTCATTAGTATGCAGAGCGCAGTCAATGGAAAGCATGTTGCGCTCATTAGTATGCAGAGCGCAGTCAATGGAAAGCACACTTAGTACACATTGCGCTCATTATGCATAGCGCAGTATAACTAGATGATTAAGCGCGCCTTATTGCTGTGCTACAGGCCTAATTAATATTCATGCTGTGACGTCACCATGCTAGAAGCTTCGACACCTGTGGAGAATTCCTATTGGACTGTACTTGTTGATCTTTGCATGTGTGACTGTCATTATACACGCATTAGACAGATGTCCGTCAATTCGTTCAATCCAACCGTTCTTGCATTGCATTAATTTAAAATAGAGATAAGAATTGACAATCTTACCTTTTACCCATTCCTTCACGCATATAGCGCAATCTTCATTCTATGCGTAACTAATAAATTATATGCACTACATAAACATTTATTCACACTTCGGATAGGTAATAGCGGCGACGTTTCTTAAAATTTAAGTACATTCATCCCTGCGTTGTAAGAAGACCCATTAGCAGCACACTCCTCCTTTATGCAGACTTGGCAACTGGCACAGCCAGATAGCAAACGAAGTCTTCATTCTAAGTGTTTCCGTACCCTTATACAGTAGAGGCACCCTCCCATTTATGTAGAATTTTGACTGGCGCTGACAGAGCCGTAAAGACCTTTGTTTTGCCTAAAGTGCAACTCGCAGCCAAACTGGGATTATTAGAGAAGCATTTGGAACACAACGGAATATTATTACATAGGAAATATATTTGCCCTGTCAATTTTGATGCGCGAGCAGATCATGCGTCAACAGCACCCGAAGCCATGCACCGTGACCATACCGGCACGCCTAACAAAGGCGAACAGAAGATCACCGGATATGAACGCCCAAGGCAATTGCTCGCTTGCTTTGTTGTATTCGGCATGTCCACTCAGGCATGTCCACTCAAGCGATATGGTGTGAAATGACGATTCATTCAGCAGAGGCAGAGACATAGGCAGAGACATAGAGAGAGACAGATGTACAGCCAGAGACAGAGACATAGGCAGAGACATAGAGAGAGACAGATGCACAGCCAGAGACATAGTATCATATTCCTACTCGTTCACGATCATTCAAAGCGTAAAGCATTGCGCAGGGCATATAGGCGCTACATAAATTTGCAGTTTTACAGGTATAGACGTGCTTTGTGAACTAGCAATCGTTCACATGTATAGATCACTCTTCATTCCAAGCGCAAGGCGCTACATAAATTTGCAGTTTTTACAGAAATAGACGTGCTTTGCAAACTAGCAATCATTCACATGCATTGATCACACTTCATTCCAAGCGCAAGGCGCTACATAAATTTGCAGTTTTACAGGTATAGACGTGCTTTGCAAACTAGCAATCGTTCACATGTATAGATCACTCTTCATTCCAAGCGCAAGGCGCTACATAAATTTGCAGTTTTACAGGAATAGACGTGCTTTGCAAACTAGCAATCGTTCACATGTATAGATCACTCTTCATTCCAAGCGCAAGGCGCTACATAAATTTGCAGTTTTACAGGAATAGACATGCTTTGCAAACTAGCAATCGTTCACATGTATAGATCACTCTTCATTCCAAGCGCAAGGCGCTACATAAATTTGCAGTTTTACAGGAATAGACGTGCTTTGCGAACTAGCAATCGTTCACATGTATAGATCACTCTTCATTCCAAGCGCAAGGCGCTACATAAATTTGCAGTTTTACAGGTATAGACGTGCTTTGCAAACTAGCAATCGTTCACATGTATAGATCACTCTTCATTCCAAGCGCAAGGCGCTACATAAATTTGCAGTTTTACAGGTATAGACGTGCTTTGCAAACTAGCAATCGTTCACATGTATAGATCACTCTTCATTCCAAGCGCAAGGCGCTACATAAATTTGCAGTTTTACAGGTATAGACGTGCTTTGTGAACTAGCAATCGTTCACATGCATAGATCACTCTTCATTCCAAGCGCAAGGCGCTACATAAATTTGCAGTTTTTACAGAAATAGACGTGCTTTGCAAACTAGCAATCGTTCACATGCATTGATCACACTTCATTCCAAGCGCAAGGCGCTACATAAATTTGCAGTTTTTACAGAAATAGACGTGCTTTGCAAACTAGCAATCGTTCACATGCATAGATCACTCTTCATTCCAAGCGCAAGGCGCTACATAAATTTGCAGTTTTACAGGTATAGACGTGCTTTGCAAACTAGCAATCGTTCACATGCATAGATCACTCTTCATTCCAAGCGCAAGGCGCTACATAAATTTGCAGTTTTTACAGAAATAGACGTGCTTTGTGAACTAGCAATCGTTCACATGCATAGATCACTCTTCATTCCATGCGCAAGGCGCTACATAAATTTGCAGTTTTTACAGAAATAGACGTGCTTTGTGACCTAGCAATCGTTCACATGCATAGATCACTCTTCATTCCAAGCGCAAGGCGCTACATAAATTTGCAGTTTTTACAGAAATAGACGTGCTTTGCAAACTAGCAATCGTTCACATGCATAGATCACTCTTCATTCCATGCGCAAGGCGCTACATAAATTTGCAGTTTTTACAGAAATAGACGTGCTTTGTGAACTAGCAATCGTTCACATGTATAGATCACACTTCATTCCAAGCGCAAGGCGCTACATAAATTTGCAGTTTTTACAGAAATAGACGTGCTTTGTGAACTAGCAATCGTTCACATGTATAGATCACACTTCATTCCAAGCGCAAGGCGCTACATAAATTTGCAGTTTTACAGGTATAGACGTGCTTTGCGAACTAGCAATCGTTCACATGTAGGCCTATAGATCACACTTCATTCCAAGCGCAAGGCGCTACATAAATTTGCAGTTTTACAGGTATAGACGTGCTTTGCAAACTAGCAATCGTTCACATGCATAGATCACACTTCATTCCAAGCGCAAGGCGCTACATAAATTTGCAGTTTTTACAGAAATAGACGTGCTTTGCGAACTAGCAATCGTTCACATGTATAGATCACTCTTCATTCCAAGCGCAAGGCGCTACATAAATTTGCAGTTTTACAGGTATAGCCATGCTTTGCGAACTAGCAATCGTTCACATGTATAGATCACTCTTCATTCCATGCGCAAGGCGCTACATAAATTTGCAGTTTTTACAGAAATAGACGTGCTTTGCAAACTAGCAATCGTTCACGTGACGAATTTCAAAAACTAAAACGTGCAGAATAGAAGAAAAAAAACACCCAGTAAAACACCCAGTTAATTCTTTCATTCTTTGATGCGTGTAATAGTCACCACTCACGTACAATTTTTGGAAACACTAATTTTTCAGGCGTAGAAATACTCGGAGAAGCAGAAACAGAGCTGTGTGAGAGAGACGAATACGGCACTTACACACATTTTCTCCATCAAACATTTATTATTTTGGACAGTAATGCTAGTAAATAGTAGGCTCTAGCGCTTTGCATTGCTACCCAACTAAAGCAGGCTTTGAATGCAAAATAATGAAATCATTGCTATATTCACCTTTCACGTCGGAGTGAGGAGGGTTGAAGGAAGAGAAGGAGGGAGGGAAGAAGGGAACTAAGCGATAAAAGCGAGAAATCTTACGTTTTTGAGAAATAATATGTTTAAAATCTTAGTTTTTTCTAGGTGTAAAATCTTGGGTTTTTTCTAGGTGGTAAACCTTGGAGTTTACTGGGTGTTTTTTTTCTTCTATTCTGCACGTTTTAGTTTTTGAAATTCGTCACGTGAACGATTGCTGCTTCGCAAAGCACACGTATTCATGTAAAGCTGCAAATTTATGTAGCGCCTTGCGCATGGAATGAAGAGTGATCTATACATGTGAACGATTGCTAGTTCGCAAAGCATGGCTATACCTGTAAAACTGCAAATTTATGTAGCGCCTTGCGCTTGGAATGAAGAGTGATCTATACATGTGAACGATTGCTAGTTCACAAAGCACGTCTATTTCTGTAAAAACTGCAAATTTATGTAGCGCCTTGCGCTTGGAATGAAGTGTGATCAATGCATGTGAATGATTGCTAGTTTGCAAAGCACGTCTATTTCTGTAAAAACTGCAAATTTATGTAGCGCCTTGCGCTTGGAATGAAGAGTGATCTATGCATGTGAACGATTGCTAGTTTGCAAAGCACGTCTATACCTGTAAAACTGCAAATTTATGTAGCGCCTTGCGCTTGGAATGAAGTGTGATCTATACATGTGAACGATTGCTAGTTCACAAAGCACGTCTATTTCTGTAAAAACTGCAAATTTATGTAGCGCCTTGCGCTTGGAATGAAGTGTGATCAATGCATGTGAACGATTGCTAGTTTGCAAAGCACGTCTATACCTGTAAAACTGCAAATTTATGTAGCGCCTTGCGCTTGGAATGAAGAGTGATCTATGCATGTGAACGATTGCTAGTTTGCAAAGCACGTCTATACCTGTAAAACTGCAAATTTATCTAGCGCCTTGCGCTTGGAATGAAGAGTGATCTATACATGTGAACGATTGCTAGTTTGCAAAGCACGTCTATACCTGTAAAACTGCAAATTTATGTAGCGCCTTGCGCTTGGAATGAAGAGTGATCTATACATGTGAACGATTGCTAGTTCACAAAGCACGTCTATTCCTGTAAAACTGCAAATTTATGTAGCGCCTTGCGCTTGGAATGAAGAGTGATCTATACATGTGAACGATTGCTAGTTTGCAAAGCACGTCTATTCCTGTAAAACTGCAAATTTATGTAGCGCCTTGCGCTTGGAATGAAGTGTGATCAATGCATGTGAACGATTGCTAGTTTGCAAAGCACGTCTATTTCTGTAAAAACTGCTAATTTATGTAGCGCCTTGCGCTTGGAATGAAGAGTGATCTATGCATGTGAACGATTGCTAGTTCGCAAAGCACGTCTATACCTGTAAAACTGCAAATTTATGTAGCGCCTTGCGCTTGGAATGAAGAGTGATCTATACATGTGAACGATTGCTAGTTCACAAAGCACGTCTATACCTGTAAAACTGCAAATTTATGTAGCGCCTTGCGCTTGGAATGAAGAGTGATCTATACATGTGAACGATTGCTAGTTTGCAAAGCACGTCTATTCCTGTAAAACTGCAAATTTATGTAGCGCCTTGCGCTTGGAATGAAGAGTGATCTATACATGTGAACGATTGCTAGTTTGCAAAGCACGTCTATTCCTGTAAAACTGCAAATTTATGTAGCGCCTTGCGCTTGGAATGAAGAGTGATCTATACATGTGAACGATTGCTAGTTTGCAAAGCACGTCTATACCTGTAAAACTGCAAATTTATGTAGCGCCTTGCGCTTGGAATGAAGTGTGATCAATGCATGTGAACGATTGCTAGTTTGCAAAGCACGTCTATTTCTGTAAAAACTGCAAATTTATGTAGCGCCTTGCGCTTGGAATGAAGAGTGATCTATACATGTGAACGATTGCTAGTTCACAAAGCACGTCTATACCTGTAAAACTGCAAATTTATGTAGCGCCTTGCGCTTGGAATGAAGAGTGATCTATACATGTGAACGATTGCTAGTTTGCAAAGCACGTCTATTTCTGTAAAAACTGCAAATTTATGTAGCGCCTTGCGCTTGGAATGAAGAGTGATCTATACATGTGAACGATTGCTAGTTCACAAAGCACGTCTATACCTGTAAAACTGCAAATTTATGTAGCGCCTATATGCCCTGCGCAATGCTTTACGCTTTGAATGATCGTGAACGAGTAGGAATATGATACTATGTCTCTGGCTGTGCATCTGTCTCTCTCTATGTCTCTGCCTATGTCTCTGTCTCTGGCTGTACATCTGTCTCTCTCTATGTCTCTGCCTATGTCTCTGCCTCTGCTGAATGAATCGTCATTTCACACCATATCGCTTGAGTGGACATGCCTGAGTGGACATGCCGAATACAACAAAGCAAGCGAGCAATTGCCTTGGGCGTTCATATCCGGTGATCTTCTGTTCGCCTTTGTTAGGCGTGCCGGTATGGTCACGGTGCATGGCTTCGGGTGCTGTTGACGCATGATCTGCTCGCGCATCAAAATTGACAGGGCAAATATATTTCCTATGTAATAATATTCCGTTGTGTTCCAAATGCTTCTCTAATAATCCCAGTTTGGCTGCGAGTTGCACTTTAGGCAAAACAAAGGTCTTTACGGCTCTGTCAGCGCCAGTCAAAATTCTACATAAATGGGAGGGTGCCTCTACTGTATAAGGGTACGGAAACACTTAGAATGAAGACTTCGTTTGCTATCTGGCTGTGCCAGTTGCCAAGTCTGCATAAAGGAGGAGTGTGCTGCTAATGGGTCTTCTTACAATGCAGGGATGAATGTACTTAAATTTTAAGAAACGTCGCCGCTATTACCTATCCGAAGTGTGAATAAATGTTTATGTAGTGCATATAATTTATTAGTTACGCATAGAATGAAGATTGCGCTATATGCGTGAAGGAATGGGTAAAAGGTAAGATTGTCAATTCTTATCTCTATTTTAAATTAATGCAATGCAAGAACGGTTGGATTGAACGAATTGACGGACATCTGTCTAATGCGTGTATAATGACAGTCACACATGCAAAGATCAACAAGTACAGTCCAATAGGAATTCTCCACAGGTGTCGAAGCTTCTAGCATGGTGACGTCACAGCATGAATATTAATTAGGCCTGTAGCACAGCAATAAGGCGCGCTTAATCATCTAGTTATACTGCGCTATGCATAATGAGCGCAATGTGTACTAAGTGTGCTTTCCATTGACTGCGCTCTGCATACTAATGAGCGCAACATGCTTTCCATTGACTGCGCTCTGCATACTAATGAGCGCAATGTGTACCAAGTGACCTTCCCATTGTCTGCGCTATGCATACTAATGAGCGCAATGTGCTTTTTCTTGCCTGCGCTCTGAACGAATTGACGGACATCTGTCTAATGCGTGTATAATGACAGTCACACATGCAAAGATCAACAAGTACAGTCCAATAGGAATTCTCCACAGGTGTCGAAGCTTCTAGCATGGTGACGTCACAGCATGAATATTAATTAGGCCTGTAGCACAGCAATAAGGCGTGCTTAATCATCTAGTTATACTGCGCTATGCATAATGAGCGCAATGTGTACTAAGTGTGCTTTCCATTGACTGCGCTCTGCATACTAATGAGCGCAATGTGTACCAAGTGACCTTCCCATTGTCTGCGCTATGCATACTAATGAGCGCAATGTGCTTTTTCTTGCCTGCGCTCTGCATACTAATGAGCGCAATGTGTACCAAGTGACCTTCCCATTGTCTGCGCTATGCATACTAATGAGCTCACCCTGTGGGACTGTTTGTATGAGCGCAATGACGTCATCGACTGCGCTCATAGAAACAGTCTAACAACTACTATGCATACATGTTGTATATACAACATTATACATGTATATGAGTTAAATTTAATTTGCTCATTGGTGTGATCATTGATGCTGAAGTGCTTGTTTGTGAACAGTTTATTGTATACTGAAGCCATGTGACAGATTTCACTGACATTCCTGTGGAAATTTCTTGCTGGCATATTGCTGTATAAATGTTTAGATCCGTGTGTACTTGGAATAATTAAAAAATTATAAATGCCAATAACTTGGTTTTCACTAACAGCCGGCATGTGGGGTTTGAACAGCAAGGAAGGTATGAAATGAAAACTGGATTCAGGCATGCTGATGACCTCTCATTGATTATTCACAAGTTGACTGATTACGATATGCAAGCTTGCATGATTAGTTTCGTCAGTTCATCTTACATTACATTACTTATTATTAGAATATACATATTCTGCTTATTTTTACTTTGCTTTTTATATTTATAAAAATGGCATGCAGACATAAAACTTGCATGTACAAATTTACAAAGTTTCTGAACTTTTTATTTGGAAATTCAGTAATCATGAGCTCTGTGATTTTTGCATTTCCTCTTGTTCCAGTACCCCAATGATTTATGAAAGTTTTTAGAAAAATTGACCAAGACTTCAAATGCAATGTTTCATATATAATTATGTTTCATATGAGATGACGAATACAATCTCATTAATAATCAGTAGGGTTACTGTATTGGTTGGTTAGAACTCAGATTTTTTGTAGATTTGTTGTTTAACACCTTCATATCGAACTGCTTTAAATAGTTTTCCAGTTGTTCTTGGTACACGCTCATCATTAAATTGCAATTCTTTTTGCTGCATTCAAGTTGTTCAAGGATATACTTCATAAGTTTTGAGGAGTTATTGCACCTTCAGTCTTCACACATAGTTCAAAGGTTGAAGCGGTTGATGTACATAGCCTCACTTAGTGGTAAGTGATCAGGGTGTTGATAATGATGAACATCATTTGTTATGCTGATGCTGATTGTCAAATGTTGCTGGTGATTCAAATGAGAATGGTGGTCAGGACACGAATAGTTAATGTGATCTGATGTGTGAAGGAAGTGACCAGATTCGTCTCGTTGTAGATGTGGCTCCTCAGTACGGCATTATGTCGGGCGATGAAGGGCATCGTTTCGCTGTCAACTTCAGTTCTGGTCGAGTTTATGTCGTTGGTGACCTCAACGTCCTCCAGCGTCCGGTAGGTCGTCTTCAACGTTTTGTTAAATGATTTGTGAATGTTTTTTTGAACATTTGACAAGTTTGCTTTTGAAATTTCATGTTTTAAATCTCTTGCCAGCAAATTTTTATTCTTACCTGGCGTAACTTATCAGATAGAAACAAAAAAAGCACAACAACAGTAAAAGTGCAGTCAAATGATGTGATACCATATGACAGTGTAGAAATCAAACTATGCTATCTGCATCTTGTGTTCACTGTATAATACAAACTGTGTCACTCTATACACTATGTCAGTTCAGATTCTTGTTTTAAAGACATCGAATGTTTAAAAAATTCACATTTTTGATAAAATGGCCAGAAGTGTATAAATTGTGAACAACTGGAGTATAGCATAAGAGTTTTTTTATTTATTTTTAATCTATTGTTTTATTTTGTTTGAACAGACTTACACTCTTGGATATCGTGTCTTTGATGGCGCTGTGATAGACACGGCATTCATCTTCGTAACCATCGCCCGGTCAGCAACATATGATCCACCTGTCTTTGACCAAGTGCTTTACGTCAGCAATGGCGCATACGTTGAGAAGGATCCTGGTGCGATTAACAAAGTCATCGCATCGGTTCGTGTTCTTCGTTGCGTTCAATCCTTTTATTTTATCTCTGTTCAGCTGTAAAACATTGGAAACTATATTGCCAGATGTTGAAACAGTTTTCTTCTCTGCAGAAGTGTGACAGGACAACATCTTCCAGATAAAATGTCGAGATCATTAAGCATCCGATTTACAATTTGCCCAGATTATAATCTGTTTTGGAAGCATAGTCAAGTATCCAAGGCTTGACTCTGTTGCAAATAATGTGATTTAACGGGACTTTTATTATTAAGTATTGAATGATCTGGCTAATGGTAGAAATGTGAATAATTTGTTTATTGAAAAAAAAATAATGAGTTTCTTTGCGTAGGTTTAATTGCAATGTTTTATGGCATTTTATTGCTGCTGAAGAGGCATGTGATCATGAACAAAGTGCTTGTCATTAAACTGGTGCCCAGCGTTTGACTTTTGGTGGGCGCCTTAGAAGTTTGAAGCTCTCGATTATGATGGGATTTCAAAGAGTCATGTCGTGTTGATTTTCTGCTAATGGGCGTCTTCAGTTGGATTAATTCTGGGGCTGTTCTCGGTGTGAATGTGCCACATGGTCAATGCACTATTCATCTATTACATTGCTGTCATTGTGTAAAATATGTGGCTTTACGCAGTGGTGTAGCCAGGAATTTTCGATGGAGGGGGTTTTATGGCGGGAAACCCTGTTTTTTGCTATTTTTTCTTACATAAATGGAAAAATAACCTCAAAAAACTTTTGTCCGTAGCCAATGGGGGGGTTTTAACCCCTGAAACCCCCCCTTGCCTACGCCACTGGCTTTACGTGTCATATTATTTCTCCTATGTAATCCGGAAAATGTTTGTCTAGGTGAAAGCCACCAGCCGAGATAATTCAGATGTTACGTACAGTCTCGTGCCACATTCAGATGATTTTAGCATCAATCCTCAATCAGGCAACGTGACTTTGTTGAAGAGCTTGAGCCGTGATGAGCCTCTTGGTCATGCCACGTGGCAGATCAATGTCAAGGCCACAGACAGTTCAAATTCTGAAGGTTATGCTGTGGTCAGTCTTGTTCTGAAAGACATCAATGACCACAGTCCGACATTCGACACTTGCTGTCTCGTGGGAACTGCACCAGAAATTCCTACTCAGAGTAAGAATTCTTTTTGTCATTCTTCTGCTTTGTCACCCTTATTACAAGGATTATAAGGAAAGCTGAATGTTGGCAACATTGATATTAAGTCTATGTTTGCACATTAGATATTAAACCCTGCTTGAAGCAAGCTTTATAAACTGCTTTTTGACACAACTTTGATTAGGTTGCCATCCATTTTGTCAGCCAAGTGAACTTAAATACAGTATCCAGCACTTTGTGTCTACTAGTTTTACCTATTCATTCATTTATTTTAGGGACTTTTTATTACGGTCAAATTTGATTTTGGTTTAATATTGTTTTCATCTGTTAGCGTAAGTGGTGATGGAATTGGCGATGGCAGGAAAGGTAGCCAACTAAATGATCTTTTGGACTAAATATCTATCATGATTCATTTTTGGCTCATCAGAGAAATGAGCCAAATTAAGAGACCTCTGAGACCCATTCCTCCGCTTCCAGGCTGCGACTCAGGTCGCTTGGGAAGACCGACCTCTGTGTACGGAGGATGAGGACACGTTTCGGCGACCGCGCATTCTCGGTTGCTGGTCCCAGATGCTGGAACAGTCTTCCACCGGACATTAGATTGGCCGCCTCAGTGGACTCTTTCAAAACAAAGCTTAAAACTTATCTGTTTGCTAAAGCGTATCCTGCAGTTGGCCGTTTGTGAGGCGCCCTTGTAGCGGTATGGCCGCGTTACGGCACCATATAAATTGTCGTTATTATTATTATTATTATTATTAAGAATTTTTGAGTTAAAAAGTTTCCATTCTTACTTTTTAGCCTTTTATTGGCGTATTGGACTTAGTGAAAAGGAAAGTTGTAAAGATTTCTCTTGGAGTTTGGTTGCAAGAGTCTTTAATTGGTTTCTTCACGTATTATGAAGTTATGTATTTGAGAATATTGATAACATGAAACTTTTGGTTGACAGTGGAAATCTTTTCGTTTTGATAGATTCGTTAATTGGAGATCGAAAACTTTTCTGTTTGTCATCAGGTTCACCTGTCTTGCAGCTGCAGGCCTTTGATCCTGACAATGGACCAAATGGAACCGTAACTTACAGCTTTCCACCTGGCCAGTCTTCTCCATTCGCTATCAGCAATGATGGTTTAATTACTCTAGCTAACAGATTAAACTATTCAGCTCAGAACAAATACACCCTTACTGTACGTGGAACTGATGGTGGAAATCAAAAAAGTAAGTATTGTTTTATCTGTTGATTTTTGCGTGACTTGTTGTTAGAATGTGAACAAAATGATGGTTCATAAATGCAAAGGTTTGGAGGCAAAGGGGTTATCATTTGAACCTTTGGACAAGCTTATAATTGACAAGACACCCACATTTCGAAAGATATGAATTGTTTTCTAATTCTTTATAGGAATTGCATTTGGGTTATCTATCAGAAGCACCCAGACTTCCCACCACACTATCTAGGATTGGCATAAATGCAGCTTTTAACACTGATCTGCAAAGTTAAGCGTACACTTGTCTTCAAAAGATACTTTCAAACCAGTGTTTGTATTTGTCCGTTATGCAATGCTGTGTCTCGTATATTAGCTTGTTTTACAGGAACTGCTCTGGCTGATTCTGAATGCCAGCACAGTTACGATTCCCATATATCTAATTATCGATTGAATATATATTTATGATTTCTTGGTGGATGAATTGACACAACTCTCCAGAGTAGAGCATAATAGCAAGATTGCTATTGTACAGATTTTTTTACTTCCAGGTTACAGACTTCTTCACTCTGGATGATTCGCTTGTCTCCAATCTTTAAGCTTCCACTATGCATTGCTCAGTATTTCTTTAAAGTGATTTTACAGCATGCTCTACATTAATGTCTGCTTACATTGCATGGCTAGAATTCAAAATACAATTCAGCGTTGGTAAATACAGTTAGAAATTACATTTCGTTTGGTTGTCGTATTTTGCAGCGGATCAGCAGATTGTGATAAACGTAGAAGATTCGAACGACAATCCTCCGATTTTTGCGCCACCAAAACGATATAATGCAACAATTCCAGAGAATATGGAAATTGGGTCTTCCGTCTTAGTGCTCACGGCTACAGATGCTGATGTTGGCATAAAAAATAACCAGTTGACATATACGATCAGCACAGGTGGAGATGCGAACTACTTCTACGTGGATTCTATCTTCACTGCTGGAAGTGGGGTTATCAAAATAAAGACGGTAGGTTCTTCACGTTAAGTCATGGAACCTCGGTTTTACATTTGAGTTTCCCTTGAATCAGTCCCAATGCCCCCCCTTCACAGTCAGTTGATTGTTGTTTTATTGCAATTGTGTTGCTCTTGGCTTAGTTTGAATTTGTTCGTATCTTTGAGGTCCTACACTTTAAGTTCAAGGTTTCATTTTGCTATGAATCTTTCAACATCGGCTATATGATTGATTTTTAAAAATCTCTTTATAGAATGTGTTGTGTGCAACTGTGCATGGATGTCAGGTAGATAAATTTGTTTCAAAATTATTTTAAATTCCAGATAATCGACTTTGATGCATCACAAAAGTCGACTTATTCGTTCACCGTGACTGTACGTGATCCGGATCCAACACATGTCGACACGGCTTCAGTTGTAGTCGTTGTTTATGAAGTCAACGACAATGCTCCCGTGTTTTCACCTACAAGCTTCATTCGCAACATCTCCGAATCTATGGCCGTTGACACTTCTGTGGCAAGATTCACTGCAACAGACAAAGACTTTGGAAACAATGGAAAATTTTCGTATGTTCAATTTTTACCTAAAGCGCATTTCAGAACCATAATATTGAATACTATGTACCGGGTAAATGTTCAATTGCTTTAGTGGCACAATTAAATCTGACTAAAAAATAGAACATTTCAAAATCTGGCATTTTAATTAAGTAATTTTCTGTTTCCGGTTGGTATGTCAGCAGAGATTTACATTTCTGTTTGGATGGCATCGAACTCGGCTGCATCATAATGTTTGCCTATTAAGCCACTCACGCATACTGTTTTTGCACTTATTATTTCATTATTCTTTCTTATTTAGTTAAGAGGTTGCTCTGTCTAATTTAGTTAAGATATATTAAGTAAATGTAATCATTCACTGTCTTACTTAATATGAGCTATTGTCGGCCGTTACATCTATATGTGTTTTACATGTATGTCAATGATCCTTCAGGGCCAATCCCTTTGGCAATTCCCCTTTGAAAATGTGATTTGCTATCTATAACTGTAAAAAATGTTAAGTTACAAAATAAAATGATTGATTGATTGAAATGTGTTCTTGGAAGAGTATAATTTGGTTATTGTATTGCTCCAATATACTAGATGAAATATATGAAAAATCTGTAATTTGTTTGGTTTTAAATTGAACCTGTGTGTGTTTCAGGTATTACATTGACTATCGCAACACTGACCCAAAGTTTAACTTTCAAGTCGATCCTGTTACGGGTGATGTGAAAATCCGGAACAAACTGGACAGAGAAACCAGGCGTAGTTTTGAGGTTCACGTGCTGGCCATTGATCTAGGTAGAACTAAATCTCTGTACACTGAAAGTTTGTGTGAGCATGATATTGTAAGCATTCACGATGGTATTTGAATGTCTTATCCTTTGCAATGTTGGTTGTCCTAATTACACTGGTCAACAAATTTTAACTTTTTTTTTGTTTCCGAAAAATCTTTGACTGTTTTCTATAGAAGTTGACGTGCTGAACACGGTGGTGTTCTCAGAATTTTTGTATCACGTAAGGTTTTTGAGAAAACGGGCATGCAAGATTTTAACTGAAATGCTTGTTTATTGCATATTACACTGGTGAACAAATTTAAACTTTTTTTGTTTCTGAAAAACCTTTGACTGTTTTATATAGAAGTTGACGTGCTGAACACGGTGGTGTTCTCAGAATGTTTGTATCACGTAAGGTTTTTGAGAAAACGGGCATCTAAGATTTTAACTGAAATGCTTGTTTTTTGCATATTATCCACTGGTCAACAAATTTAAACTTTTTTTGTTTCTGAAAAAACTTTGACTGTTTTCTATAGAAGTTGACGTGCTGAACACGGTGGTGTTCTCAGAATTGTTGTATCACGTAAGGTTTTTGAGAAAACAGGCATGCAAGATTTTAACTGAAATGCTTGTTAGCCTTGTTTATTGCATATTATCCACTGGTCAACAAATTTTAACTTTTTTTGTTTCCGAAAAAACTTTGACTGGTTTCTATAGAAGTTGACGTGCTGAAAACGGTGGTGTTCTCAGAATTTTTGTATCACGTAAGGTTTTTGAGAAAACGGGCATGAAAGATTTTAACTGAAATGCTTGTTTATTGCCTATTATTTTCAATATACTATAATTTAATTTCATTGGAAAACAAATCTTTATGACAATTCTTCCTCATAATATTATGTGCTGATGATGACTGTATCACTTAGTTTCCTTTCCTATTCTTGCCCGAGAAACCAGAAACATTAGGGAGACAAACTGATCAGCCCGTCACAGTCATAATCTTTCTGCTCTCGCCAGACCATCGGGACGGCATACAGCATTGCTTTCGCAGGACCCCCGGAGTCAAACTCTAAGATCTGCTGCAGCACATCTTCCACAGCAAATGAGAGGCACGCATTCCTTGGCTTTCTCTCCAGTCTTGCAACCAAAGTACAGCTCAAAGCTTTATTGACAAGTTCAGTCACTGCGTGTCTCTGAGGATTACTCATATAGCATAGCCTACTCTCCACAACTGTATCAAAATGTGCATGTATCACATTTCATGCAACACTAGCGAGATATTTCTGCTGCCAACAACCGTCTTAAAATATATTATAATTTAAAGCTTATCTGTATATAAACTGGCTAACTTGTTATACATCTTGCATACATGTAGACCAAACTAAATTTTGGAAATACGACATCAAACTACAAACAAACTGATGTCAACTTCCTCGGTGAGATATACATGTAGGCCTATGCAGAGAAGCGGCTCTAATAGTGCTTAGAACTTTCGGAGGAAGATTCTAACCAGCATTAATGCATATGCAGGCCCAAGTTTATATTTTATTATGCAAGACAAACATATATGTAAACTGTCCTAAGTGCATGCCTGGACATACCTCAGTTACACGAAGCTTATTATAACGTTATATCTGAAAAATGGAAATAAATAGAAAAATTGAAGATTTCTCAAAAACGGTACGTGCTGGGACAATTTCAAGGTCATTTTCGTGATCAGCAGCAGAAACTGCATAAGAGACACCTGAAAGTGTTCAGGAAACAAAATCACTGTTGACCAGTGTTATTAAACCAAGTCACTCATCACTATTCTCTCATATATATATAGGCCAATCATATAGATCTCATGGCCTTACCCAGTTTCTCATTCTTCTTGTGTCACATTTCTTTTCGGTTTTGAGCCAGATGCTTTGCTCTGTGACGGTAATGTTGGTGAGTGCCATCAATTGTGATTTAAATGGAGTCCTTATAAATACAATCACTCCATACTCCTTTGTTGCCTGCCCAATGTTTTTCGCAGTACATTGCCTACTCGGAGTGTGCATGGAAACACGTTCTTAAATTATTCTTTTGTCGTGACTAGTTGTGCATTCAAAGCCATCTGACATTATACACTGTCATTGTAGGTGTGCTTGTATGTGTGCTTGTGTGTGTACTTGTATGTGTACTTGTATGTGTGCTTGTATGTGTCATGCTGCTTTAGCCGTTCCTCTGCCAACAGTTCCCCTTGTCTACCCAGTTTTGTGTTGGTTATTCGTTTGATCTTACAGCAACCAATTATCAATACTTTGTACCTGGGGCATAAAATTATGCGTGACAAAACCATGAGCATCAATCATAAAAGAGTAAAGGTCTGAAAATATGTCAGTTATAGGTTCCTTGCTGTGATATGTGCTGAAATACGTCAAGCATGTACACTGTGCCTGTTTCATAGTATGGTGTTATTCCAGGTGATCCACCACTGACTGGAACGGCTACTTTGAGTGTGAATGTCATAGGCATCAATGACAGTCCACCTGTCTTACAAGTTCTGCCTGACCGAACGGCTGGTGGCCAACCTTATGTTTCTGCCAACACTAAGAAAGGAACGGAACTCATGCAGTTTGCCGCGACAGATCCCGATAATGAAACGAGTTCAACTTATCGACTTAGCTACGATAGTTCCTGCGCACACTGCGGTGATTTCGTTCTGAAGTCAGGCAAGTGACAGATGTTTTGTTGCGTTTAATTTATTGATGAAGATAAAGTGCTTTGACAGCAGCGTACTCTTAGAACTAGGACTTCAAGATAATACAAATAGGGCAGATTTAAAATGTAGAAGAGTGTAGAATGAGGCACTGGTTTAAGGGTTTCAATGAAGGTATCGTCATGTTAAATGTCTTGCATATGAACGCCATGTAATGGATCTCCTTGTTTGTATTAGTGTTATTGCTTGTGTCTGTATTATTGTTATGTTAGATTGGAGAGTGAAAACCTACCTAAAGCAGAATAGGCCTACTGCTGATATATTTAAAAAGGATGATGACACCTTATTTATATTTATATTTTCAATTTAATAGTTTGGCAAATGCAGTGAATCATCATGTTTTAATGAGATGAGTAACATGCATGACACAACAAATGTGTTGTTCACTCTGTTATTATATACTGAAATATGCGGGTTTGTTACCTTGTGCTCTTTGCACTTGGTTTAAAACATTTCACTCCACTATCATGGCTTTTAAGATCACAATACCATTTTCACTTCACTTGAGATATTTACTAGCCGGGCTATATATACAAATCTCATGTTTCCTATTTTGAAAAGACTTGGCAATGATAAAGCATTTGCCTTCTTACAGTTCTACATTTTATGCTTTCTAGTTTCCATTGTGCTTTTTCTCAGAATGCATCTGCATAATTTTGTTTCAGATTCAGGCAAATATTCGCTGGTGGCAAATCGAGATGGTTACAAAAGTTCTGATCTTGGGATTTCATCTTATAATCTGAAGGTCATTGCTAGTGACGGAACAAACGAAGCATCATATCCCATTACCATATTGGTGAAGAGTGAAGATAGCGCCAAGACTGTAATGGTGTACAATTATGCGAGAAGTAACGGACTATACGAAATTATGCCGCTGGGAAATGTTAACATGAAGAATCTTGATGACCAGGATTTGCGATCAAAGACTTTTTCTCTTGCGTCTGAAGATGCCATATTTGTGTAAGTATTGTTCATTTTCATTGTCATTCCAAAGCTGATCCCTCTGACATGGCTTTTGTGGGTGCTGAGAAATTCTCAAAGATTTTGCAAAGCCCCTCTTTTGGGTTGGTGCTGAGGTTTAGAAGAGTTGTTGGTGTCATACCTTAAGCATTTAAATAGTTAATTTCAGACAGAGGCCATGTTTCAAAGAAGCTGAAAATGGATAGAGGAGGTTGCTAATGGTTTCAATTATTAGTCTGATAAAATAATAAGTAATACTAGTAATAATAAAGAATGACAACTTGAGGCACTCTGCATTTACCACTGTTTTCTGATTTTGTTACAACCAATTTTTGCCATTGAAAATATGCAAACAAGATTTTTACTGGTGATAAATATTTGTAGATAAGAAATCATTTAACATAGCTGAAAATATTTCTCAGCAGAGTCACATAAGGTTTTTAGATAAATTAGTGAGCAAGACTGTTTTCACAATTTCATTATTTCTAGAGAAAAATCAGTTGTATGGACTGCATACCAGATGTGTAAGTCATATAAATTCAAAATTTAGAATATATCTGCATGTCCAACTTATGCTCGAATTTTTAACACTTTCCCCAACAGCTTCAATTGATATTTTAACTTATTTGATGTTACATAATTGTTTAGCTTCCTATGGTTACATATTTTTATCACTTATACTTGCACTGCAATTCGGTATCCTGTGTACTCATTCCAAATGCCAGCAACTTTTCTTAAAATTATAGATTGAGACAGAATGGACAACTAGCAATGTATGGCAATGCTTCTGAAGGAAAACATACGGCAACTGTTAAAGTCGATGGTGCGGATCCTGGAACCTTTGATGTGACTGTCAAATTCATCAACGACAGTGCGGTTCAATCATCTGGATCCTTGAGATTATCAGGTAATGAATGCTTCCAGGGAAGTACTACTCTTCGGCTCTAATGCTGTCTCTGATTTTGTCGATGAAAGTCTGTACTTGTGTTACTTTTGGCCATTTATGTTGTCTCTGAAGTCGGCTGATACTTGTTGGCTGCTGCTCTCTGCTTGTACTTTATTTGTGAACTGAACAAAGATGCTGAATCATAATTGGATTATTTCTTCTCAGGAATTGTGTTCTGTAGGTATGACTCATAAATTGTTTACTGTGATTTGAACAGGTCTTGAAGCTTCTGATCTGTTGGTTAATAATGGCAAAACTACAAAGTTACAGATGTTGCAAACGAAGATTGCAGACATCTTGAAGACTAGAGCAGAGTTTGTTGACATATTTTCCATTTCTGATGTCGTGGGAGAAACTCAAATGGTGGATGTGATGTATGCGGCTCATGGCTCTCCATACTATACGCCAGAAAAGATGAATGCGTTGATGTGGAGTAGCAAATCAGACGTAAGGAAGACCTTATACTCAGATATAATTATATACTTGTGGTTTGTAGATCTAGAAGAAACATCCCTAAGAATCTGGTTAAATTGAGTCAATGCTCACTGTTAGGTAGGAGACACAAGATTGCATTTTGACAGTCCCATAGGCCTACTGATCATTTGTCATCAGTTTTTGCTTCAACAAATGGGTGAAATATTGCCGGACAGGATAAGAGAAAGAACAGGACCTGAAAATGCTAAAGCTGAAGAAGGAGGACACTGGCGACAGGAACAAGTGGAAGAGGAGGATCCAAGTGGCTGACCCCTCCCCAGAGAGGGATTAATCCAAGCCTGAAGGAGAGAGAGAGAGGATAAGAGAAAGAACGAAGATTGGCATAATTAGATTTCTTGCTGAGTCATTGTTCTTTCTGGTGGTCTTAGCATCAGTTGTTATTTGCAGTGAGGCAACCATAAATTTCTAACATTACTCAGGAATTATAGGCTGGTAGTTTGTTTAGAGTGCTTAGCAGAATTCGATCGAATTAAGAAGGCATGAAGAGAGTAAGAACTTGAAGTGGTACGTGTGAAGAGAAGGAAGCAATAACTGATAACTGTGGCAAAGAATGAGAAGCATAAATTCAGAATGCAGGTCGCAAGGTCTGAAAACAGATCTACTTTATGTGCAATTGTGCATGACTTAATTAATCCCTTCACAACAACGGAGATTAATTTCCCGTCACTTTTAGTACACTCTTGTAAGTCTTGTTGTTAGAAAATTAATTAGCTTATTTATTAAACTAAGTTATACAGCATTAGAGGCTGATACCTGAGCAAACATTGTAGGTTGGCTTTCCATTTCAAGGCTAGGTCACTTTATTTATGGTTAGTAATTGGATCAATTTCACAATTGATTGACAAGTCAATTTAAGACGTAATTGCTGATTACACTGTTTTATGTTAGGTCATTCCTGAAGTTACTTATTCATTCCAATAATTTATATTGTGGTCTTCAAGACATCTACGGCCAATGGCCTGAAAGCACTGAATGAAAATTACCTAGAGAGAAAAAGTTTTACTAGTTTTATAATTTATGATATAAATTCAGGAGTGTCTTTATTGATTCTGCAGATTCTACAGAGTACTCAGTTGAATGTGACGATGTCTCCGGTTGATTTGTGTCGAACAGAGTTTCAAAATTGTTGGGACAAGGGTTGTGCCACTGACGTAAACATCGGCCCCAATCCGAGCCTGATCAACATCAATGAGGCTTCGTTTGTGGGATTGGATGCTTCCTTTAAACAGCTGTGCAATTGTCCGTCGTCTATGGCTCCTGTCCCTAATAGTTCACCAAAGTGTGAAGCGTACTCTTGCTATAATTCTGGAACATGTATCGTAAATGGAACTGCGATCATGTGAGTATCTGTTCTGTCACACAACCAATCTATTGTTTGATTGCTGATATATTTGAATATTTGATGCTTTTTAAATGCTTCATTGTTTCGTTCAATGCTCACTTTGTAATGTGAATGATGTTGGGTAAGATTGTTGCTAAAACTTTGCAGATGTTTATGCCCCAATAGACAGTGGTTGAAGATGTGACATTGCCACTTAAGTGAAAAACTTCAAATTTATCTCCAACCTTTTTAATCCTGTGTAGGATAAAAGTGTCTCATCCGATAACTAAATTATGGAGCATTTTATAGTTCCCTAGAGCAGACTCCCTTTGCACATACCATAACTCTATGATTATTATTGATTGTGTTGGATCCTGTTTTATTTATACTCTTTTCCTACACATGTTCAAAGCCAACCAAGTGATAGAATATTTAAACAGAAACTCTGCCTTTTATCTTCGTGAAAATATTTTGAGTTTGTATGTTTTAGATATGATTTTTACTCAGTTGTTGCACAGATCTCTTAATTAAGACATTAGTTCAGAGTTGTCTTTGTATTGTATATAGTATTAATTTTATTGGTCGACTATTATTATTTTGGTATGCAATTGTCTCCATCTATTCTGTTTAGCAAGCTGTAGAGAATGGAGCTCTTGACCCTCTTTAAGTTCTGCTGTGTGACCAGTTTATTTCATGTTTTGCAACCTTGTTTCCATTATTGACTTGAAATTTGTTCACCAAATAAACTGAATTGAATTGAGAAAAATTTAGTTTTACTTTAAAATAATTTTCCTGTTCTATTTTTGGTAAATGGCATTAATTGTAAGTCTTCTGTATTTTTAAGAACCCCAGTTAAATGTGTTTTTGCCTATAAATTAGGTGAAGCCTTTTTATAATGCTTAGCTGTATTCTACCTAAATAATTTTTTCACAGCTTTTTATGCCCTGAGGGGTTCATCCAAAGCAGCTTTAAACTGTGCAAGCAGCTATATTTTTTCATTGTGATTGTTTTGGTTGCTGTTGTTACTTTGGGTGCTGTCCTTTTATTGTCTTGCTTTTGTGTAACACTCGTTAAATTTCCTAATTGTTAGTTGTTCTTCTGTTTGTAAATTTATTGTTGTATTGTTGTTTTATATATTTTTTTGCAGTTGCATTTGCCCAGCTGGGTTTGATGGTCCGCGCTGCCAGAAAACAATGATAAGTTTCTCAGGTGCAAACAGTTATATCTTTCTGAAGCCGCTTGAAAGTTGTGAGTCTGACTATTTAAGTCTCGATCTGATCACATCGATATCTGACGCACTGGTTCTCTACAATGGACCGATGTCTGCAGCAGACGCAGTTGTTTCGGATTTCATTGCTATTGAGCTGTCTGGAGGCTATCCGCAGCTAAGGATCAACCTTGGAGATGGGGCTCTGCTGCTGCCTCAGGCTGGGGCCAAAAATCTGTTGAAAGTCAATGACGGAAAGTGGCATACGATTGAAGTTTTTCATGAAGGACAGGTAGTGTTTTTTGCATTGCACTTCTGTGTATAGTATGGCTGTGAGGAAAGTATTATTAGCAGGGTGGAGTAGTAGTTCTCTGCAGAATTACCTACAAAACAACAGATTGTATGATGGTTCAGGTCATGATTGTATGATGGTTCTGGTTATCCTGAACCATGTATGTATATGTATGTATATGACCATTTATATAGCGCCTTAACAAGAATCTCACGAAGGCGCTATCATACATCATACAATCTGTTGAAGTCCTAAATTTTTTAAAGTTTTTTCCAGTCTATGCAAAGGTGGCAATTGTAGGGGCATTTAGCTATGAAAATTTAATCCAATCTTGTACGATCTCAACACTTATATAAATAAGAAAAATATAATAATGACTTTGTAGTAATAGGTAGTGATCATGTTGTTCTCTATTTGCAAATTCAATCAAATTAGAGAATTACTTAATGAGACCAGACAGCTGGAAATAATCACACTGTAAATGTGTTCTTAAGCCAAGATTAAATTGAGCAATCCTGCTTAGGCTGTTGGATTAAGTGCATCATGTTTCTACATGGCAGTTATATGACCCATAAGTACTACCTACTCTGCTGCTCTTGCATCATCTGTACAGGTCTTATGTTTAAAACTGGAAATGGTACTGTTCAGAGCTGCAGTCTTAACTTTTCTTTTGATAATGTTTCCTTAGCTCTTGTTACACATCATTGTCTAGCTCTGGTCTTTGGTCTTGAGACCAAACCTGAATGAAGAATCATTAGGTTGGTGACTATGATTAGAAATCCTGCTTTACCCTACTGAGAAATCTTTATTTGCAAATTTCGTGTAAACTTTTAAAGCCACTCTTTTGCATCTATAGAGAACCTGCCAAACCTTTTGTGCTAGATATTTTGATTTATGTTAGGGTGATGGCTAAATTTTGTTTTGTAAATTGATGTTGATGTTAAGGTAGCAGCATGTTATGTTTTCAGCAAATTCGATTGGTCATTGATCACTGCTCCAACGCACCGTATGACGAGACTCTAAACACTTACTCTATGGATCGTAGTCTGTGCGAGGCATCAGGCCGTGCGCCCAAGGAGAGGTTCCTTTTGAATGTTGCGACCCCGTTGCAGCTGGGTGGACGGTCAGACACGAGTTTTAATGCAGACTTGAAGAAGAGCAGCTTTAGTGGTTGTGTGAGAAATCTCGAACACAATGGGGAGGTGCGTATTTTACGTAATAAATGATGTCTTAAACGGAAGCCTTAACAGATTATCTTGCAAAAATTAATTCCCATTTGGTTTCAGCTTTTAACTACTTCTTAATCAGTTGTTCTTTGATATTTAATATTTTGTCGTCTAACGTTTGTGGAGAACTGTGTTTGGTTTAGTGTGTATGACTGTATGTCATGTGTTTGTTTTAGCTGTACGACATGTCGTTTGATGCAATTCGTACGTCGAGTGGTGTAACTGATGGCTGTTCTCAGGGACAGTGTTCATCCTGTCCTGCTAATGGCACCTGTCATACTGACCCAACTGGGGCTTCTGTCTGCCAATGTCCACCGGGTTTTCGTGGTACACAGTGTGAGATCCGTAAGTATTTAGAACTGATTTTAAAATGTCTGAACAGAACTTTGTATTCTTTTAGGCTTGGAGTGTTGCTGTTAAGTCTATTTTGCATTAAACTGAATTTAGTTAGTAAGATATATTATTTATAGCTCTCGCCACAGATATGCAACTATTCTTCTAGTTCATTGATGATAGCAATGATCCATGGTTACTATGGTTACTAAGCAAGCAACTTTTCGACTGCTTTATGTTGTCGATCGCTTGTTCGAATAACTATTTCAATATTCTTAGCCGTTACTCTGATGTTAATTCCGTCAATATTCCTTGCGGGTAGCAGCACCCAAACCTAGATAAAGGAGCAGGTCGACGCTAATCATCTTCAGTATGACATAAGATGATATTTATTTTAAAAGCCATGAATACTATTTTATATGGAAATGTAAGAGGAAGCCATTTTCTTTGTGTGATATTACCAGAGTGGTATTATATGTTTCAGCTGCAACTGTGAAAAGCTTCGATGTGGGTGGTTACGTTATATGGACGCTTAAATCAGGTTTCAGTTCGTCACTTAATGCCACTTCATCGCTAGATCCATCTCTTCAAGTGATGTTTCGTACACGAGATGGCAACGGAACAATTCTCTTTGGAGACAGCTTCTCTGGTCTTGAACGAAACATTTTAGAGGTTCGTTGTTACTGATGTTTCTTTGTTCATTGTTACCGATGTTTCTTTGTTCATTGTTACCGATGTTTCTTTGTTCATTGTTACCGATGTTTCTTTGTTCATTGTTACCGATGTTTCTTTGTTCGTTGTTACCGATGTTTCTTTGTTCGTTGTTACCGATGTTTCTTTGTTCATTGTTACCGATGTTTCTTTGTTCATTGTTACCGATGTTTCTTTGTTCATTGTTACCGATGTTTCTTTGTTCATTGTTACCGATGTTTCTTTGTTCATTGTTACCGATGTTTCTTTGTTCATTGTTACTGATGTTTCTTTGTTCATTTCAATGCTGCACCGAAAACTTTTGCTGCAGAAATTGCAAGATAATCAAAGCACTTGGTCATGGTATCAAGAATCGGGCATGCATCTTTTTCAAGTTATGGTGTGTTTCAGGTGATACCTATCTTAATTTGAATGTCTCTGCCTAAGTTGTTACTCCATGTACTATACATTAGATAAGTCTGTATGTCTGAATCTGGACACTAAATATAGGACATTTCAAAGTGCCTCATGTTTGCTAAATTCTGTTATATTTTCGCTTGTAATGACACTTAGCATCAACTGGGACAGCGCAGAGAGCGTTGAACGCCTCTGAGTAGGTTTCTTGAATAGGCGCTATATAAATTCTCAGAATTAATCTATCAATATGTGCCTCTGGTCTTACTTAATTGACTGCAGAGGAAACTCCTAAGTAACATTTTGTTATTTTTAGATTGTTAATGGGTATCTGCAGTTTCGCTATGATCTTGGCAATGGAGACCAGATACTTTCCCTTCCAAATGTTCGCGTTGATGATGGTGTTTGGCATACTGCTAGAGTGGAGCGCCATGGCAACCAGGTGATATTGTGGCTTGACAGCGGTGACGACACCTACTTTAACAACACATTCCCAATTGATGCTCGCCGTGTCTTACGCATAGCAAACTTATTCGCACTTGGTGAGGTGCGAACAAATCCTTGGACGAAAGAGATAACTGTGAAGGACAACCTTGCACGGAGTGAGTTATGTTTTCACGACTGCGTTGTTCTATTAGTATTTATAAAATATATTAAAGATCTCAAAAGGTACTGGAGTTCCAATACTATGTTTGTGATCGGTTTTTTTGGAAGAACTTGACATTTAGATGTCTAATAAGATTTTATAGCTTTTTGAAATGTTAATTGTATTGTTGTTCCAATAATCTACAAGTTGTTAAGCCTACATGTTACAGGTAAACTTTTTATTGTGATATTTTTTGTTAAAGTACTAACGACTCTTAAGTTTGTAACAGATTGAAAAATAAAGTTACAACTGAATTGCTTAACTCAGTCAATATTTAGGAAATATCTCAGAAGCAAGAAGCAAATGATGACTGCTGGAATTAATTATTTTTTCAATATAATACATGAGTCTTTTATCTCATTTTGCCGTTTTTGTTTAGCTTGCCTCCAAGACATACGTTTTATGTATCAAACGCTTCCTCTGGACAGCAGTGACGTCAGCCAGATTGCAGATGTCAAAACAAACAAGGACAGTCGGGACTGTTTGAGCACAGCATGTGCAGGCGTCACTTGTGGAACTGGCTTCGAGTGTTATGATCTGTGGAACATTTATGAGTGCAGGTGTGCTTTCAAATCTCATATTATGGCGTGTAGTTATTGTGTACAATTATGCAGGTTCTGTGGTTATATTACAAGTTCTATGGTGTTTGGCAACTTTAGGTTTCTGGCATATTGTTTCTTCTCAGTTGTTTTTTCACGTGTGCCTGATGCCTCTCTCACTCTCTCTATCTGTCTCTGTGCCTCTGTCTGTCTCTTCATCTGCCTGTGTCTCTCTGTCTCTGCTTGTCACACTCCTACTGTCTGTCTCTCACTCTCATTCTCTGCCTGTCTGTCTGTCTGTCTCTCTATCTATATATATAAATATATATAATATATATATATCACACACACACACAAAATTGAGTTTGGGAGTACAATTCTAGGAAAATTTATGTAATGTAACAGCAATGTTTTGTATCTAAAAAGGTCAGCTTTTTTTTAAGCTGAGGATAATTAAGTACTATGGTGCCGTCCTTCTTTATCCAGACTTGGGTGAAACACCATAAGAAAATAGTAGTGACAGTCAGATACTAGACTGTTGTAGCAATTGAACTAACAGAAAAAGTTTAAAACAGCATTTTATCCGGACTGTTCATGAAGCTGGTTAAGATTCTGACTTGATGTTAGACCACTTAAGGATTTCATATACATGTATAGTAATGAAGACTCAGCTCTTGAATTTTGTGTCTTGTTCCGTTTTGTTTTACAATCAGATGCAGTGACAACACAACCATTCTTGACAATGGGCGGTGTGTGGTGCCAAAGACATGTTTCCCAGATCCCTGCTGGTATGGTGGAACTTGTTTTGTTGTGAACGGAGTAGTTGGATGCTTCTGTCCATCCGGTACATCTGGAATCGTCTGCAATGTCACAGGACCTGTTGTAGGACCGGTGACCAACACTGATAACCGTAGCTACAACTTAGTGGCTGCCATTGTTGTTCCTATCATTGTTGGACTTCTACTGCTGCGTAAGAAATCGAAACTAATCTGTAGTCTTCGTGCATTTTTTCTTCCATTTTTGTCAGGGTAAGGTAAATAATAATATAGCATAAAAGTAGGGATGTTAAACGATAATCGGAAATGCGATATTAACATACCTACATAAAAGGTGTCTATTTGAAATCTGTATATTTGAAATCGTTTGCTGATCAATTTTTTTGACAGTTTTTATGGAATTATTAACATTATTATTGTTGTTGTTGGTGTTATTATTATTGTTAGTATTACTGATGTTAGTATTATCTTTCCACCAGGGTACAGGATTGCAGAAGTTAGAGGAGCATTGTTCTGGAATGACTAGTCTTTTTTGGAAAAGATGCTACAAAGCGAATGAAATGAAGCGCTGGATAGCTTTAGATAGGCGCCAAAATTATTATTATTGGGTTTTTTCCGGGGTGGTTTTGATCCCTCAGACTATTAAAATTATGACTGGAGATAATAAGATGGCTGCCTGCGATGGCTTTTTCTTGGATAGATCTGGCTGAGCCGTTGTTATTATTGTTATTATTAATTAGTAACTTCCGCTTTGCTATTGTTCAATGTATTGATGGCATGTCAAATCAAGCCATGATCAGGTAAATTTCCACAGAGAGACCACTTATGGTGGACAAGAAATTTGAAACAGGAAGGTCTTAAGTTGAAGAAAAAGTGTGACACAAGCTACTGAGAAGAGTGGACAGATACAAAAAGAGAATTTATAAATTTTTCACCAACTGCTAATTATTCACCAGGGAATCATTATTCAGCTGCTTGAGCTGGCGC
The DNA here is from genome assembly GCA_949752735.1 of Lumbricus terrestris. Lineage (NCBI taxonomy): Eukaryota > Metazoa > Annelida > Clitellata > Crassiclitellata > Lumbricidae > Lumbricus > Lumbricus terrestris. The sequence goes on from OX457039.1 coordinate 27,135,770, forward strand.
TAACCTCCTGACTGGAAGCCATTCCATCATTTTCCACCTGTGGACATGTTGCGCTAGGAACTCAGGTGCTGCAGATTTCTACTTTGGAATTAAATTTCAGTGTTTTTAATCTGTTTTCCAGTTCTACTGATTCTGCTGCTTGTCTTTTGCCTGCGTCATCGGAAGCCGGAATATCTGTTGGAATATCCGGATGAAGATGCATCACGTGAAAACATCATCGCTTATGATGAAGAAGGAGCAGGCAAGATTCTTCATATGACTGTGGTGGTGGTGTGGTGGTGGTGGTGGTGGTGGTGGTGTGGAGGTGGGGTGGAGTTGGGGTGGGTGGTGGTAGTTGAGTAAAGAATATCGCATTGCAGTTGAATGTCTGCTTTCTCCAATGACTGGCATTGCAATGAAGCGCACACACCAGAAGTTAATAAGTGTGTGGTATGCGATCCTAAGTTGTTCTCACGCTAGACTAGATTCTTTGTCGCTATAAACTATGTCAGGCAGCAAAACTGCATCTGACCAGCTCAACTCCACTAATGCTCCTTCATCCAGCATTGTATGTTCGGCCTGCCCTCTGTATGCCTGGAATGCCATCCCCCGCTCTTCACGTGTTTAAATTATGTCATTGGAAAAAAAGAGGAGATGGCATAAACCTCGAAGTAGACTGCTATCCAACTGTGATGTGCTTGCACATTTGCCGTCTGTTTTGCCTTCGGTGTATTTTCTTCATCGTCTTTTGCATATGGAAATATGTTCTACTTATTTCCTGCATTTGAGCATTCATTCATTCAGTATTTATATAACCCCTCTTCATGGAAACTGCTCAGAGGTGCTCCCATTTTCAGCACCATCAAAAAAAGCACTTATAGAATATGTGAAAGAGTTGCCTAGGAAAGAGACGTAACTCAAAAGGAAGGCCATTCCATACTGCAGGGCCAGCCACAGAAGAAGCATAAGATTGCATGATGGAGGCATGAGCAAACTGAGAGCACACCCCTTCCCACTGAGCTTAGAAATTGACTAGGCTTTATAAAGTTTGAATATATACATATAACATGTAATGGATATATATATAATATGTATATATACATGTATCTGTATATTATTTGGTGTGTCACAGGCGAGGAAGATGTGCAAGCCTACGATCTCATGCGACTGCAAAAACCAGTTGATCCTAACCTGGACCCAAGGAATGAACATTATGGACTGGGCAGCCTTTTGAAGTCTGGTAAGGACAGTATACTGCAGTGGCGGGTTATGGCCTGGCCGGATGCCCTTCCGGACACCAACCCAACAGTATTACAGTAAATAAAAATGGAATAAAGTAACAAAGGGAATAAAGTAAGAACAACAATTGGGTAAGAAAAACAATTGTTACTACAAACAATTGGGTTTTTCTGATTTAAATGGATAAATAACCTTTTAAAAAACTTCCCTAAGCCAATGGGGAGTTTAACCCCCTAACCCCCCTTGTCTACACCACTGGTATACTGTGAAATGCATTACTTCTTAGAAGGCCGCTCAAAAGTTTCTATCCTCTAAACTCGACTGTTTTTTTAAATCAGAATTCATGTTAATTACACATCTATGTTGAATGGCATAGCATGTCTGGATTCAGACTTGAACAATATTATGAAGATCATGAAATCAATTTACTTGTAGAACTGTGAATAGAATTTGAAACAATAAGGAAGCTCTAATCTGATTTTCAGAATCATCCAGCTCCTCTATAAAAACACAATAGGTGTCAATTCATTGTTGCCTCCAGCTAGAACTGCTGTCCATGGCTGTGTATTATTAATCCATTGAACTGGCAGGTGGTGGCGTCGTTGAACTTCCTTTGACTTCTTCTTCTTCTTTGGCTCAATGAAAGCTTTTGTACGTCCATCTCATAGAGTCTATCCATCTCCTTTAGTTTGATGTAACTCTCCTTCCTGATTTCATTTGCAGTTCTACTTAGGATAGATAAAGAGGTGTATCCTGTTGCCTTCCTCCCTTTTTTGTATGTGACACCATCTTGTTGCATCATTGATTTCTAATTGCTGTCCTGGTTTCTTTATCCTTGGGCGCTTGCACATAATAATAATCTTTTCTTTAATTGAGCGCCTGCAAACGCACTGCGCTTTACATTTACAAGTTATGCAGTAATCTTAATAATTAAACTTAACTACTAACTGAACAGACAGCTTTGCAATTACACGGCGCTAATAGCAGCCTACAAAGCAAATCCGCCCAACGGGGGCTCGAACTCACTACCTCTCGCACTCTTGGCCAGCGTGTTAACCATTACTCTACTGGGCCCCCCCATAGGACTCGGTCGTCCACTGTTCACTGCTTAAACAAATAGGTGACAGGTGATCTCATGAAAGTGGCTTTGAGCAGCACAGGCTCTGTTAGGTGCTTGCTGTTCCATTGTCCTCCCCCTTTGACTTTGGCTTGGTTATTTATTTTCTGCATGCCATGGAGATATCATCAATGTAAAACTATCAAAGTACATACTTATGTGAGATAAATTTTTATGTATGGTACCACTTGATTGTTATTTTTATAATTATTATTGTAGTAATTTATTGCATGTATTTCTGTGTGTTCAGTCATGTTTGTTTACATTGTACAATATATATTTAACCATTGTTCCCGCAGTTGTGGTCTATTTCATTATTTAAAGGTAAAAATGCTTTATCAAGTCAACCACTAAAGTCAGAGTTAAAGTGGGAAGATGAAATCATTTGCAAATGAATTTGAAGAAGTCTGTGCGTCATTTATTTGTTTGTTTGTCTGCTCATGTTTCATAGATATGACAGATGGAATGTGATGTGTAGAATATATGTTTCACCACATTGCTTTTCTACATTCTGCTGATGTTTTAAATAGCATTATATGTTATAATAAATTGTTATTTAAGTGCTCATGTAAGTAGTACCTCTTCAAGAAAACTCAACAGAGGAGCTCTCAACCTAGCTAAAGTGCAATGTTTTTCAATGCCACGATTTTGCATCTCTAGCATACAAAGGTTAATTAATCAAATTCAGTTAAACTAAATTCCATCTTTATAGATGCATATAATTAAGACAGTGAACAACAACATTAACAAGTGTGCTTGCGTGTATCTTCACAGCTCCAGAGCCGATGTCAAATCGCAGACGACTACCCGGAGATTACCCGAACATTGGAGAATTCATCAACGACCGGTTGAAGGACGCGGGTGATGACGACATTGATCAAGACAGCTTGCGTGGCTTTGACCTGGAAGGTGGAGGGAGCCAAGCTGCAAGCCTTAGTTCCATTGGTTCTAGTAGCAGTGGCGATGTGGACTTTGGCTTTCTAAATGATTTTGGTCCACCCTTCAAGAAACTTGCAGATCTTTACGGTGATGATGATGAAGATGAAAATGAGCCAGACGTTTCAAATGTCTGATCTTGCCAGACTTGCATGCTGCTGCTGCATTCCAAACAGATTTAAATTAATCAAAGAACTCTTTAGCAAGTTAGATACAGATGCCATGAAGATCTTGTTCTAAAAGCATGAAATTGCGTCATATTTTGTTTACACGATTGAGCAAGACAAACAGTTTGGTCTGAATTGGAAAAGAAGCTGAGCACCGATGATGGCACTGTCATTATCAGATTAAATTGAGCTAATTTAAATGTTTTATAGATGTTGCTTTATGACTTTGACCCGGTTGCATGCTAGACCGATCAACTTACGTAAGGTTGACTTTATGGTTGGAAATAATAATTTTTTACATGAAGCAACACTTTTTAACTGATAATTTAACTTTTTTGATGATTTTAGCCTTTTAGGCAGAATCTGAATGCACAAAAACCAATTTGTCTTAACCATTCAGATATATCAGTCATTTAGATGAGTGCGTAAGCACTGGCACACGAACATGATTAAGATCAAGTTTTAAGTGCATTTTGCAGTATTTTGTGGAATTTTCCAAATAATGGTTAATGGATTCAAATGCAGTAAAGATCTCACATCATTAGTCTCAAAATTCAATAGTGAGTTAGGTGAATTTGAAAAATTAGGTGAATTTGGGAAATTCTTCAACGTGTTGCCAGGTTAGAGAAATCGCTTAGGTTTACTTTTATTTTTCATCTTCATGCAAGCAAATGCCAATGAACAAAGGACAATGAAGAATGGACACTGCTTGTAGTAATTCTGGAATTGTGGAAATCACATCAAAGCTATCATATTTGCTGTTACTTAAGCAACATTTAGGCAAGTAGATTTAAATACAACAGCCTTTGCTAAGTAGTAAAACACTAATTATGTTAGAAGGCTCGAAAGTTGTATAAACTCGAGCTATGGTTTGGCTCTGGCGTAAACAGTGGTACCATGTTATCTGAGGTACATCTGCCAGGCACTGTCATATAATTAGCGTATAGGTTTAAGTGATCTGAAAGGACTGCTGTACTGCATAACGTTTTAAATGCGTGTTTTTATCGTATAGAATGAATTTTTTTCATTTACTCTTGATGATGTCAGCTTTAATACTCATTTTTGTGCAAGTTCAGATGAAACTCAAATTGATGTAATTTATAATGACCCAATGTAATACTCAGCACTGGCAGTGACTTGTGTGCTTTTGTTAAAGTAACTATAAGATTTTTCTCTGTAGCTATTTGGAAATATGATCAGATTTACAGTTGCTAGTTATTTGCGTTCGCTTATTTGCCAACTTTATACTCCGTTTCCGTTTCTACAGATTTTGTAATGTTGTTTAGTATGGATTTTCATGTACCTTAAATGGTGTGGTGCCCCTTCAGATAAGTAGTGGTGGTTAAGGGTCTTGCCTGATTAATTCACTAAAAAATGAGTGGGGTCGGGATCACAAACGATTGCTATATAAAAACATGTGTGTTTATAATTACACTCATACAACAGTTTCTTTTCTTGTCCTGCATTTCTTTGTTGTATTGTGCGTTTCATTCTTGGAACTTTTTTGCTTGCAGTTCTTCAATTTTTTTTATATTTCCAAATCATTGAATGAATGTGTTTTAGTACCATGGGTACTCACAGAAAGTTTTGCAAGAGGGACAAACACACAATGGTTCATTGGTTGCATCTTAATTTTTAGCAAGAGCCTGAAAAAGCAGGAAATTAAGATCATAGTATTTTTATAGAGTTTTCTGAATGTTAATTTCTCAGTTTGACTTTATATATTATTTTATCATTAGTGCTTTAGTGCAGAGAAATTTGTTAAAATTCAAATATTAGCTAAGAAATATATATATATATATATATATATATATATATATATATATATAGTTAAGAAATAGGAGTCAATTTTCTAGGGAGGGCAAGTGCTCTCTAGAGCCAAATGTGCATGCACCGATGTTTAGTACTTCTGTATGCATTTTCATAAAACCCTTGAGTTCAAAACGTAATGTAAAGCTTGAGTTAAAAACGTAATGTAAAGCTCCATCTCTTCATTTCATTCATTGTAACACGATTTATTGATTGATTGCTTGATAATTCTCCGATTTGCATCTAAGGTTCGTTTTTTGACACATTGTTTGAATTGTTGATTGGTTGGATAAAATTGCAACATTTCCAGTTGTTGCATTGTCACTCTTGCGTTTGCTTTCAACAAAGATCATTCAATTCCAGGTTCATTTTTCCTTAGCACTGCTGCAGCGTAGCGATTACAAATGAGTGATTTGCTTGCCACTTCATAGTATTTCTTCCAATGTATATATATATGCTTCGTTTATTCAAGAAAATTAAGTTGACAGACTGCAACTTATTACATGAAGAAAAATAAGAAAAGAAATGGACTAAAATAACAGTGTTTGCAGAAATTCAGGTTGGAAGCATGCGAAAGATTGATTACTGATTCCTAGAGTTAACACTGCAAACAGTCTTAAAAAATTCTTGAGAGATGAGATTAAATTCATTTTTTCTTGGCAGTTCAAAGTCATGTGGTGGCGAACGTGGAGCTTACAGCCTTTTAACAATAGGTGGAAACAAGCCTCCGAGTGCCTCTGTACACGAGAGCAACAAATGGGATGTACTCGAGAGAGTAATCCCATTTTTCTTGCAGTGTGTGGTGCATGTGTTTCTTATGCAGTTTAGCCTTCGTTGTAGCTGCATATGGCAGATATGAAAATGATCTAGAAGAGATGTGCCTTACATGAACATTGAGTTCTTTGTGTCATCAAGTCTAAAATGAACTTCTTTTGTGTCTATTCATGTACCGTAGTTTTAAAACGGTTAACTTAAACTCCTTGCATTTCTGTTGTCATATAATTATGCTACCAGCTGTAGATAACCATGTACAGCATATTGTATGGACGTATTGTGTGATTTATCAAATAAAATTCTCATTCAAGTGTTGTCTAATCTAATTGCATTTTCTTTTCGGATCTTAGTGCATGCAATGTCAGTTGTTTTGAAAGTCATATATGTGGGTCATTTCTTTAGAAAAGTTTTATTTCTTAATTAAGGGTTGCTTTGAAAATCATGAAGCTTGGGAATTTTGAAGATGTATTTGAGTGACCTGGCAAGATACATTAAATGGCAAGTTGCTGCTGCTTTCGGGATGCAGTTTACTTGAAGTCTTGTTCCTTACAAAGAAAGCAAAACTAACCTTTTTACTTGTAAATTGTTTTAAAAGTTCGAACTGGGTAAATAAAGTGCTTTTGTCGTATTTTCATTTAATTTTTATTACAGCTTTTTATGGCTAATTGCTATACAGGATTGTGTGAAACCTTTCCTGTTCAGTTTTGCTACCATATCTTCATCTGATTTTGTACTAAAGGGCCATCCATAATTCCATTATTATGTATGCAAAAAACCGTATTTTTTACATTTTTTTACTCCCCTATGCATGCGTACATTGTTCAAATAAGCTTCTCTTCCCCCCACCCTTACAAAGTCTATTTAGCTAAAGTCATCTGTGAAATGTGTATTTTACCATGGCTAACATTATTTTTCTCAAAAATCATATTTGCTAGCTAAAATTTGTTAACTGTTAGGCAGTGCATGAAGTGTGGAAAAATAAGTGCCTGGACGCCTCTTACCTTCCCAAAAAGAAGTGCCTGGACGCCCCTTACCTTTCCAGGCTGTCCTGGCCAACAAGTGGCAGGACGGCATTCAGATTTTAAAAGAAGTGCATGGACGCCGTCCATGACCGTCCAGGCACACTTTAAGCCCTGCTTTTAGGCTATGATTTATTGTTTAGATCTGAACAGAATATAATTTTAATGCCATCAAACAATTACTATAAGATAATTAATTCAGACTCCAATTTATAAAGCACCATTCATGATCGAGCGAATGAATTGATCAAAACAGGTTGATGTCATAATTATTGGCGCTATATGTAGCCTACGAGCACTGTCATACAACAATCTTTCATAATTTGTCTAGAGTTGATCATGATGTTGGCCTTAGTGCATGTGCATATGATATGAAGCTGGTATTCCAGTGTAATTTTTGGAGCCACAATATTTCAACGATTTTTGTAGAGTGAATGGAATTTTTGAATTTTAATTACGTCGCGCCCTGCTAGCCGGTAAAGGACAGTGAAAACTAATTCTTTGCCAGCAACAGATAGATAGACCTAGGCTATTATAGTTAGTTCAGTTCACATTAATAAAATAATCTTTTTCTCTAATTCAACACCTGCAAACGCACTGCACTTTACATGTACACGTTATGCAATAATCTTCATTAACATCAAACTGAACAGACAGCCTGCAATAGCCTATACGGTGCTAATTGCAGCCTACAAAGCATGTCCGCCCAACGGGGGCTCGAACTCGCTGCCTCTCGCTCTTTAGGCAGCGTGTTATCCATTACTCTACCGGTAGTCTAACTGTCTGAGACAACAACCTCATAATTAAAATTATATTGTTTGTACTGTGTCTATACTGCGATATTACGGTCGGAGACTGTCTCTTAATGTTCTTTGACATGTAATTAAGTGTTCAGTGTCACCCGGATCTGTCTCATTTTTCAATAAACGGGCATATAATTATAATCAGAGTTCTTTAATAATTATAATAATATTCTCTTTATTAACAATCCGGTTGACACACCGCAACCGGTTACAATGTACAATTATGCAATTTAAACAATTCACAAGAACGAAGATCACAGAATACACAAATCTTAACTACACCAACTGAACAGACAGCTTTGTAATTACAATAAATATATTTCGTTTATTCAAGAAACTGACGTTGACAGACCGCAACTCGTTACACGAAGAAAATAAAATATTAAAGCGTTATATAAATGACAAAGGTTGTGATTGGCTAATATTTTCGCCAATCAAAAAGCAAGCCACTCAAAAGCGCGGTATTGATCTAATTTCGGCGAAGGTTTTAAAATTGATGAAGTAAAAAGTGTTATTAATAATATAAAAAGTCTGAATCATTTCGTTTACTTGTTTACACGCAATTACATGGTTAGTAAGCATCGAATTAGGTTTAAATGCGAAATTTGGTGCTGTCTTAACGTATGCTCGAAGAATTGTTTCCAAGGGATGACACACCACTCTCGGTCACCTGTACGCTTCTAGCACGGATACATTTTTTGGACGTTAAGCGGTATTTTACGTTGATAAAATGATAAATTAATACCATTTTTAATGGGGACAACCTGGAACCTGAATCCCCGAAAACGCTGAAAGTACACACATGCCCGATTTCTGGAAAACGGTTTCATAGAAAGCGGCCGAGCTCCCGAAAAACTATTCAAGAGTTAAATTAAATACACGACATAGTGGTTAGTGTTGTTGATATCACAGTTTAGTGTCAACAGATTCGGGTTGCAATTGAGAAAACCGATTTCGGGGATCCGGACGATATTCGTATTGGGCCGTAGTTTATGTTATAAAAACCTCTGGCTCTTCCTGGCGTAATTGGCACTAATTGCATTTAGAAAATTATTTAGCAGTGTTGGCTAGATTTTTACTGTTGTATTGACAACAGTTATCCGGGACATTTATTCACTTTAAAAGCTGTCAAAACTGTCGAAAGTTTTCTGATATGTCGCATGTTCTCCCTGGGATTATGTTCTACAGACGTTACCATTTGTTTGACTTTAGACTTGAAAAATGGCATCAGCGAAGTCGCAACGTGCAAACACATTACAACTGGATGACTTGGTGCTAGCTGCTTCAGAACTCAAGGCCACAGTTGATGACAAGACAATTTTGAACACACCTATACCCATTTCAGCATCCACATTTAGACAACCGCTTCAGGAGAAGGAGAATAGGTAGGGTTTGACAGTTATATGTGGACTGAATAAGAAACAGGACAATTGTCAAGCATACTGTTGAGCTGCAGTGTTTAATTGAATTTTTCTTTGTCAAAGTTTGGAAATACATTCGTATGGCTAGTCAAATGTTAAAGTCTAATATACAAGTCTCAGAAGGTGGGTAAAACCAAAGTTTATTTGAGAGTAGTTGTCTGCCTTTTTGTTGCTTACATTTATATTGTCTCTTGTTAATGTTTCTGCTCCTTGCCTTTTATTCATTCCAAAACTTCACATAGCACCTTTTCAAGTGGCCTTCTCAGTGGCGCTTACAACCAACCACAGCTGGAAAGTGTTATTTTGAGAGACTATAAAACAACTTGCGAGTTTAACTGAGGCATCAATCCCACTGCTAGTCGGAGGCCATTCCAGACAGATAGATCCATAATCAAGAAAGCTTGATGCTGTCTAATAGAAGTTTGAGTTTGTTGGACCAAAGCTTCCCTTACCAAAGAGTTCAATGCACTGTTAGGTCAGAGACAAGTCGAGAAAGATCAGACAAGTTGGATATCACCCAACCGAAAAAGCAGCGCCAAACAAATTGCAGCAACTTGGTATATGTATTGAGAAACCAGTGAAAGACATCCTGCATATATTCAATGGGAGAAGCATATTAAGGAAGGCGGCTAATTGGGCGAACTGCTGAATGGAGAACTGTATGAAGGCTCCCAATGAGGTCAAGTACAATATTATCGAAATTCAGTGATCGATTCTACTATTGACAAAGTCATTCATAAGAGCCGCATCAGCAATATGAGAGAGGTGTATTGTCAGACAACTTGAGTTGAAGTTATGGAAACAGATTTGCCACTGGTTTTGCATATGCATGGCAGAGACCTCGTTTATTCTTGAACATGGATCAGCTCAAATCATTTTACCTGATTTCTGGTGCATCAAGAGTCTTTAAGTTCAGTCATATGTTCTGCTGCTAAGTGGTGCCAGCAACCGTGATTTCCATCCTGTTTTTAGTGGAGCAGCTGCACTTCTTAGGTTGTCTCTCAATCGCTTTTTTGCTACTGACATTGAAATAAACCATGGTCCAGTCAGAGTTCAGAGCGTGGGCGATTAATAGTTTTCGTTGTGAGCATTCTTTATTTTTTACTTGCCAAAAAAGCGATACTAACTTTTTTTGCAAATCATGTCTGCCGCTGCATAAATTGGCTGTAGAGAGTGTAGGCCAGAGGTTCCCAACCTTTTTTGACTTGAGGGCCACTTTTTCTAAGTTGGAGGACACGAGGGCCACTTTTTCTTAGTTGAAGGGCATTAGGGGACCACAAGGTAAGAATTGTATTAACTAAAAGCATATAAAATTGTTATAATTGATTCAAACTATAATGTTTGATGTTATTTATCGACGTTAAAATAAAATCATTTGTAATAGAAAATAATAATGTGTTCTATCCTGTCCAAATTGTTAATTTTTTCATATATTGTTGATAATTCTTTGAGAGATGAGGGCCATTTTCTGAGACCTGGTGGGCCACTTTTGGCCCGCGGGCCACGGGTTGGGAACCGCTGGTGTAGGCTATCTATTGCAGCTCCCAAGTCATGGAAGGTACTGCCTACAACATTAATTTATGGTAACAAGCATGTGTTGATTGTATCTTAACAAGCTGATCTGGATATTAACCTGATTATGGTTTTACTTTTTTCGTGCACCACCATACTGTGCATCTGACACAATAGATGTGACTGATTACAGTTTAATTTTAAGCGCTGTTCACTGAGTAACCTTAACTTCTTTATAAATTTATTATGCATCATGTGTATCATTTTAGGTGAGGTTGCAATATTGCAAGGATCCATTCTAAAAGATAGACCATGAGATTAAGTTTTGGTGTCTTCTGACTTTGTTATGTATTTGAACTTATGTTAGGCCCAAAAAAATAATGTTGTGTTTCCGGTAACCCGACCGACCCTCTTTTATTGCCGCGACTCAAATAATTTTGTAAAATATTTTTTATTTTAAAAAAAAGTTAATTAAAAAAAATTAAATTTTTTATTGACATAATACGGTGACATTGCCTTCCGCATAGAGTTGGATCTTAGGCCAAAAAATTTTGTAACCCGACCAACTCACTTTTATTGCCGCGACTGGGAAAATTTTGTGGGATTTTTTATTTACAGTGACATTGCCTTAGAGTTTCACGCCTGCCTAACTACTTCCTGGTTGCCAGTCTTGAGAAACCTCTAGCCTTATCATTCTCACTTGAGCCACCTCTAATGGTGACTAGGGAAAATAAATCTAGCAACCTCTAGGTGTAACTAGTTACTGGCTCGACTGGCTCGGCCAGTCTGGAACGACCCCTAGCAGTGATGTTCTGTTCGCACTAATCTTCCCCTTCCCTTCCCACTTTATCTTACCAGAAAAGATGTAAACAAAATGAAATTAATAGAATTGTTTTCTAGAGCAATTTTAGGTGCAGACAGCCGGGAAATAGGCAGTTTGTACTTGCTTAGAACACGTACTTTGTTACAGCGTGTACCTTTATGCAAAAAGAGTAGTTGGGTATAATTTGTCGGATAGTCACTGTATAAAATATTTTACCAAAATAAAAATATTTTTCGACCTACCTACCCAATTTTTTAGAGCTCTGTTACCGGAAACGCAACATTATTTTTTTTGGCCTTACTGAGATTCTGGTATGTATAATTAAGTTTTTTTTGTAGTGTATCATTGTGATTTGTTGAAAAATTAGGCTAGTTATTAAATTTTATTTGTTCACTACAAACTTGCAATAAATCATTTGTGTTTGATAGATGCTTCATTATTAATTCAACAAGAAATATTTATGTTTGTGTACAGTTTAAATTTGTCAGACAATTCATCTTTAAAAGTGTCACAGCTGGCAAGTTTGACAGTTTCGAAAATGTCAGCAGATCAAAGTCTTTCACTGAGAAATTTTGTGACAGATGAAAACCAGTAAGCGGCTGTTTTGATTTTGTTGAGACTAGCAATGACACAAATAGCTTTGAGAATAACAATACAAGTGGATATAATTTCTTGTTCTTGTTCAACAAATGCATTGTATGACCTTTGTAAACTTCTCTTTGCTACAAGTTTGTTAAATGGTATATTAAGTTTAGGAGTGTGTAGTCTGTGTACCTTGTTTTAGAGATCCAGGATACCAGCCTTCTATAATATTTTAATAAATTATGCTAACTCTCCTCGTTGCTCTTCTGGTACTGGTATGATGGTCCTCTGAATTTTGACTATAAAAAAGTTTTGCTCTGTCTAATGTTTAACCCCCAAATAATTATGTATGCCACGTACACCGTGTCACAGGTGCTGTATAAGTCGACATTTCATCACAAGATCAATGTGCGATCTGCAGTGTTGTACCCGTATACATTTACTTTTAAAAACTGGACAACTTCGGTTCTGGTTCGTTGGTCATCTCTTGGGCCGTCATCATGGAGTACTGTTGATCCTAGTGTTTTTCAGCACTTGATCTTCTCAACATGACGTGCATCAGAATTAAATAAAATAATACCTTTTAAAATACTTCACAGACTTCCAACAATAACATAAAATTCGCCTGAATGAAAATTAACTGGACTCTGTTATCCATTGCTCTGTTATGTGTATCAACTGTATTTCATTTCATTGTACCACGTGTGTAAACCAAAATGCAGTTAGCAATTGGTGAATTAAAGATATGTCTTCTTTGTTTTTAGCAGACCACAAGAGATTTCTGCTCGTGAAATTCATGGGTCAATTGACAGTATGAATTCAAGTCGGATATCCTGGGGCCTTGTTCCGGAAGAATGTATGGCTGGTGTGTTTCATTGTGTTCTTCTTTGAAAATTGTATTGTATTTAATCATTTATAAAATGCCTGTAGTAGGATGAACCATTCAGAGGTACTCCCAGAGTGCAAGGCCATGTGAGAAGAAGTAGGTTTTGAGAAGAGACAAGAAGGAAGAGACACTTTTAAGCCAGACAGAATTGCAGAGCAAACAGAGGGAGAAAATGCACTCCATAGAGAACAACCAATTGAGGCTAATGATCAAGACTGAGCCATAGCAATTCTAGAGCAAGGAACCAAGAAGTCAAGGTTGTTTGATGAACAAAGTGGATGATGGGAGGAAGCTGAGTGAGAACGAAGTATAACATCAGCAAGATATTTCGTGGCAAGGCACCGCTGAGCCATGTTATTGTAATTCTATTAGTGAGCTGGTTAAACCATATGTAGCTAGTTTCTGTCCTTCTGTTACTGAGTTGTTTTAGTAGATGAAGATCTATTTTCTCAGATATTTTAGTCTCGAGTCAGTCTTTTTATTCATTGTTGCTTAAACTTTCGTAAAATTATTCATTTTTATTTGGCTTAGACTATAAAGTTTTGAAGAACTGAAATTTCTTGTAATGGTTAAGATTTTGACCTTCTGATCTATAGTTGTATGGTTTTGCAGCTTTTTATTTTGCTTTTTATGTTTGTGCGTTTGTTTATGGTTAGAACTATCAAATGACGAGTTGTTACCCTCAATGTCAAGTCATATGACATCTTATGCCTCTTCACAAGTGGACATGAGAACAATAGACCTAGCAGAGTCTCGTGTACTATCGGTGTCTTCTTCGTCAGTTGTCTCATCCAGAGCAAGCACGGTTTGTGACGTTGGTCACATGAACAAAACTGCAAAATCGGAAAGTTCAACTCTGTCAACTTCCAGTGCAATGCCTCAGAGTCACCAGGGTGGATGTTCATTTGGCCCTTCTGGTGCAGTACAGTCCAGTAAATCACCATCTCTCTCAGTCAAAGGTGATAACCTCATGATGTTAGGTTTACATCTGCTATAATGTGGGTCCGGTTCTCATTTTCATGCTTTTGTAATGATATTGTAAGAACTTTGGGTATTTTCACGCAGAGTTGTATTTTTGATGTGATACCTTTTGAGTTGTTTTTCTCTAATCATTTTGTTTTTGCTCATGTTTCACATAGGACGTCATAGGCGTCTGTTTATTTCTTTAATTTTGAAAGGTGAAAAGAGTAGGCCAGACAGCTGTGCGATAATTACTCTGCCATATTGTTGTCATTTACTCTTTATCATTTTTCATTTACTATCACTGTAATTGATTGCGACATGAATGGTTGTTGTCTGTAAGGTTGTTTGCTAGCAGTAGATTTGGTCTATACTGAATTGAGATGGTGAAAAGGTGTAAAGTAAATATACTGAGGTCATTGACTTTCATTGTTTCTAAGGACTTCATTGGCCATTGGCTTTCAGTGCTCAAAATGGTATACAGAGTTGACTGGTCATTAATAGCGGAGGTCAGCAGCTTGAAGTCCTGTTTTTTTACAAATTTTTTTAGAGCTATTGAAAACAATGTTGCTGTGGGTAGGTCGTAATGACGTTGGTTGTATTATTGTAGGAGGAGTTGTGGCTGTATTGTCTGCAATGCTTGGAAGTGGTGGAACAGGTCAGGGGGACTCTGAGTTTGAAGACAGTTTGCACGAGGTTGTTTTGAACGAATCAGATATCCGGCAGTTTGACGATGAATTCAGCGACCTTGAGACCACGGCCGACTTTGAAGAGGAAGAACTTCGTTGTGAAGGAGACTTGGAGTTCAGTTCCTGGCACTGGAATTTCCTCGATGAAAAATTTCCTCCACTCACTGATCATCGTCTGGAGCCAATTAATGAGGAGCCGTACGGGAGCGAGGTGTTTGATTGCAGCTCGTCTGAAATGGGTAATCATGCATTGTGTTGGGCCTACTGTCGAGCCTTGTTTCGAAACATGTATGTATGTTTCTGATCATGTGCATTCCAAAGTGGTTAATATTTAAGCAGAGCATAATTTGATGTTTGTGTATTCATTAGTGAAGTTCAGCTGAAGACTGCAAGGAAGAGTCAATTCTAGGTAATGTATTGTAAAAATGGTAGGTTTTTCCAGGCCACAGTACCGATGAAAGCAAAATCTTTTAGAATTTCTCAGTGCCCACAAAAGCCATGTTTGGATGACCACTTTAGGTAGGGTAGTTGAAATAATTGAGTTAAAACAAAATAGATATGAGTTGCGGCTGTCAGTACCGATGAAAGCAAAAGCAGTATTTGTGCAACAGCTGACTTGCTCGGCTCTAATTTATGAGGAAAGTTTTTCCAGGCCACAGGATCGATGAAAGTACTAAAGCTTCTGTGCTGAGTTGTAGTGAAATGAGCCGAGAGGACAAGAAGAACCCCTGATGACCTGACTGAAGGGACCTGCGAAGAGGAACTGATGAGGCAGAACTTCATTGTTTACTTAATAATTACTTACTAATGGATAAACAAGGAATATGTAGCTCTCAAGTTAATGCTAATTATTCAACATTGTTATATGATTTAAACGTTTAATTGAACTCTGTCTGCAGCTGAATTTGACAAACAAGATCGGCTGGCATCACTCTACTTCTGTCCGACTTCTTCTTTTCTAAACAACGCTGATGGAGACGATAGTTTGACTGAAGTCTGTCGTCGGACATCAACGGCTGCTGCGAGCTTTCAGCTGAATGGCTCTTCTGGTAGGATCCTGCGGTGCTCTTCTAGCTGGCTTTCCATCTTCTTAGTCTTTCTGCACTACTCCATTACCCTATTTACCACTTGAGATGTTGCATGAATCATCAAAGTAATCTATGTTGATTTCATGAGCTATTCTTAGACTCCTTGTGGGTAACATATGATATAACATTTTATTTATTATAGTACAATTAAAAGTCCATGACTCTTCGCTAGTTCATTCTTGAGTGAAGTTGACTTTCATTTTAACTGTAGGTCGACTTCAGTGATGCTGATCTTGATACCATGGATGTAAGAAAAGCATCTGAGAATGGCCGTATATAAGGAGAGATATAGGAGATGAATTATTACATCTTTGGCTCTGCTGGCGATAGTTTTAGTGCTTGGAATCTCACACACACCTATCCTAAAAGATGCAGTTAGGAAATGAGATGCTGTTCAAAACTAAGTGTGTTTTTGTGCATGATAATCTGCAATAGTAGAGATGCAGGATAGTGGTTGTACATGGTCACTGTTTAAGTTTATTGAATAAAGTCTTCATTTTTGTCTCCTGGGAATGCCTCTGCATTGGTCGGCAACCCATTCAGTTTAGCTTCAGTTACTGCAATGGCAAGTTCACATCTGTTATGACCTCACTGTACTTAAAACATGGGACCAGTCATCATTTCACAAATGCTTTTTGTCTGAAGTTTATAAGTTTTTTTTGCAGACTCCTTCCAGCTGTCTGTTGATGATAAGCATCATTTTGAAGCCGACGAAATAGAGACTGCTCGACAGGTACGATTCTTCTCCTTAATTTGTTCTATCCATTTATCTGCATTCTTGGCGGTTGCGCAGTTTTCTGTATTTGGCATTGGTGTTGTTGTGGATGACTAGTTAAGGCACTCACCAATGTCACCATATAACATGGTGAGTTTGGGTTTTGCTTGCTCTGATGTGGCTGCTGTTTAAGGACCTTGGACAATTCCTTCACTCAGCTGCTCATCATCTAATATTGAAACCTGTAGAGTGTAGATAGTAGCTCGTAAGCTTTATCTGTAAAGGATTTATATGTTTGGCCAGAAATGCTACCCACAGTTTCACGGCTATTGACATGCAAATGGACACCTAAACAGAGAACCGATAGAACCACACAGCAGAGGTGTTGGTGAATCCCCCGTTCAGTGGGGCGGGGTGCGGGCGTTAATGCTTCAAATCCAAATGTAATTCTTTTTTGATATCTAGTACTTGGGCTAAAAGTTGACATTTTAGGCGACCTAGAAGTAGCTTGCTGCTGAAGTTGCAATATAGATTGTACTCGTGACTTTACATTATTTTGCGATTTTTGCTTTGAATAGTGAACTCATTAAATACTTCAGTTTGCGTAAAAGAAACATGGCATTGCTGACAAATTGTGTTTTCTCTGAACAAAATGTCAATGCCACTAATTCAGCTTAGTCAACAAATTATTCCTACCATTACCTAGTAGTTTCTGAGCAGTATATTAATTGTTTGCACTGAAAGTGAGTTTCTCCAAATTACGGGATTGACGAGATACATAATCTTGTTATTGCTGTCATGGTGTTTCACAAATGCTTTTCACTAAAGGTCATTCTTGCCATAAAATGTCATCTGAAAGACTGGCAACACTATCTGCTTTATCAGAGCGTGAACTGTGTTATGCTGAAGGTGTTTTTACACTGACAAGTCTTGTCATTTGTTTTCCTGTATATTATGTCTTTTGTGCAATTTCAGGATACCATGGTGCCAGGAGCATTGATGGGTAATGGAGATGGTAAGTTCCTGTAGAGCTGTGTGTATGTCAGAATTTTATCAGCTTTAAAAGCATGTTTTGGAGATTCTATGCAAAAACAGACTGCTTGCATTTCTAATTTGTACATGTGGTGTAGCCAAAATGGCTGCATGTTTCTCTAATGTGTCTTTTGATCAATTGGTTGGCCACAGGTGGATTTGCTGGATAATTTTAAATCATTCAGACTTATGACGTATGCTAGTATGCATTATGACTGAGGTGCTGTGGACTTTTGAGGCATAGTGAAGTGGTCTTTTGTATATATTATATTCTTGTAGAGACATAAACGTTAGAAGAGGCACTACAATGATTTATTGCATAATTCGACTAACATAGACTTTCTGCTTGAAAATTATAAATTATACCTACCCAATAAAATTATGGCTAACCGTTCGCCCAACATTTTGGACTGGCAAAAGCTTACTTATATGTGACAGGAAACTGAAATAGAAGCGAACTGTTATGTCTGTGGTTTATCGATTTCTATTCACTTCTGTTATTAAGTTTCTAATTAATGCGAGTCTTGTATGGCATTAATGGTATTTGAGTTGTCTTTTAATGTTTTTGATGAGACATTGTCATTCCAGTTTTGCGTTTTGGTTGATGCATTCAGTGATGTCAAAAATAAAATATAGGTTCATGCATAAAATAATATTAAATTTTTTAAAGTCCCTTTATCATTTGTACCATTCTTAATTTGAATTTTCAGCAGGAGGTCGTTGTCAAAGCTTGTTTCAGATCGTACAGCAGAACATCACACGAAATAGTTTAGGTGATTTATTAACTAATTTTCTGCAGATTAATTACTCTTGAGTCATTATTATTTGAAAATGTTTCACTGATGTTTATCTTGACTTTGTTGTGCCATTGAAAGGTACTTCCCAGGGCGATTAATTATCAGCTATGCCATCTACTTTTAAATTATCTTTCGAAATGTGCGGAAGAAATCACTTCCCCTCATATTTTATCTTTTCACGAAGATCCGAGCAGTGACACTCAAGTCCTTTTCCTTCGCTGGCAATAAATGCGTTGTTTTCCTCTTAAGGTTTTGTGATGTTTTCTAGTACCTGACCTCTGGGTTTTTGTGGTTGCTGTCTAGGTCAGTCAACTGACATATTACAGCCAAGTGACACTTCTGACAGCAGTTTGATTGACATGACTCTGCTCCGTTCTGCAGATGGCAATGGTGACGCTTGTGATGTTACGATGAAGGATGTCTCAAGTGTCGACCCCTGGAATGAGTGAGAATTATTCGTAATCATTGTGATGCAAGAATTCTCCTGAATTGTAAATTACTTAAGTTGTAAAATATGTTATTTAAAGTTCTTTTATTTATAGAAATTGTACATTTTCAGATCAATTATATTTGTCTCGAGTTTTCTTTGATATCTCGAATGAACAGGATTGAGAAATTGAATTGAGAAAAGGGTAATTGAATCAGATGAAGACAAAGTATAGATGAATGGTGTTCTTATTAAGTTGTAGCACTGCCATGTGCAAAATGTCGCTGTATTTGCTGAACTAAATAATGTGTTACAGAGTGTTTCGGTTGCCTGAGTCAGCGGTCAATTTATACTTTATGCAATAACTACATTGTAGTTCAATGTATGTTATTTATATCAGTTACTTAATCATCAATTACATGTGCACATTGCAGTGTTCCACTATATACTTGCTCAATTTTAAAGTCTGATGAGTGCATATTAATGTGAGTTTTCTTTGCTATTGTGCAGCATGGCCACTCAAGATCAAGATGAAGAGAGTCCTGAATTATTCAATGTTCGATTCTCTGACGTCCTTGAATTGGCTGGAGGTGATGGCTGTCTAACTTTAGGCAAATTCAGTGAAACCAAGGTTTGTACATAATCATTCCATAATATATATTCATCACTTTCATGGAGCTTTGGACTGAAGTTGCTCAAAGGCATTGCGAATCAGTCGACTTGGTTAAGAGCAATTTCACTTTATCCATTTACTTACTGTAATTTCACTTTGAAATGATGACTAATGTGCTGCCTTGCCTAGTACTATATGTCACCATATATGTAGAATAGGGTGACCATTTTCTGGCCGTCAAAAACTGGGACACTTTTTGGAAAATATCAATCGTAGGCCCAATACCTTAACTACGGGGTCATAGGTTTATGATCGAAGGCCTATATAGTCTTATAATTATGCTCAATTAAATTTAATGCAGAACATAGATTTCAGTGTAGAAATCTACAACCTGCTTAGTCGTCAGTGCACTGAGTGCAGTACTCTTTTATAATTGAGAACATTCTCTCAATCGGTTCACAGTGGGAAATCTAGTCCAGAGGAAGTTTAACGTTTCTGTGGCGCACAGGACGACTGAGCGCCGAGCAGGGAAAGGGTTTTTGGAGGGAATGTGCCCCACACCACCCGATTTTTTTATTTCCACATTACAATGACAGCATTTTAGGTTGTCGAAAGAAATTGCAGTATTTCAGTGCTGTCATGAGCGGTCAAACTCACATCACGACCCTGGCGCGACCTGCCGAAATCGATATAGATCTTGGGCTGCCATTGAAATTGTAGGCCCCTTAGGCCTATTATGGAAACTATCTCGTTATAACCTTATAATTCTTTAAATCTATTAACTAAACTCGTAAGCCTACTAAAGATGTATTTATAATATTCCATATGCCTATAAATTCACACCTTCTCTTTAGCTACGGCTTTTTTAAAGGTTAGGCCTACAGACCACTTTGTTCTGTGATTTACATAAAACTGACGTCTTCAAGATTAAAATTTCCTCCTTACCAAAAACCGGGACAATTTCCCCATTTTGCCTAAGTCGTCGGGACACCGGGACGCATCACGAAAAACCGGGACATGTCCCGGAAAACCGGGACGTATGGTCACCCTACCATAGAAGCATAGAAGTGTGGATGGGTCTGGTCAATAACTGCGAAACTTTGGACGTGTAAACAGATACACAGCCGCATTCTCCTTCACTGGGGTTTCTACACTAAGCGAGCCTCTGAGTAACTTAGGTAATTAATCTGAGAGCGACGAGAATGCCATCAAGATATGACGTCCTGTCGTCTTATAAGCAGTGGTGATAGTTAACGTTGCAACGGCGAATTGCTTCTTAAATATGTAGGCACTAATCGCAGCGAAATTTAAAATGTCCATAACTCGGGTTTTAAAGTGAATTGAGAGCTGAAAATAGTCGCGCTGACCTACAAATTCGTATGAGAAGATAAAAAATTTGTTTAGTAGCCCGAAATGGAGTTGTTTCAGAGCCTTTCTTGGGACAGACATACAGAGTGACAAACATTCTGCTTTATAGTATAAGATGATGAACATGTATGTTACTGTAATTGCTTCATGTATTGTCTTGTGACATTGATAATTTTGTGAGATAGAGTTTTCTCTTGGCTTTGCTGTTTATTTTTGAGATCTGTGTGTTGCTACAGTTTTAGGGCCTTTGAATTTCTTTGAAGTTTCAGCTTCTTGCCCTGGTCAGCTATCAGCGGACTATTGTGCCTGTGCTGGAAACACCACTGAAGAGGTGAAATACAAATTTTTTTAATGAATTAATATATTTCTTGTTATAAGGAGTTTAAGGCTAAAGTATTTACATGTTATTGTTATTGAAGAAAGAAGAAAGAAAGTCAGGCCAGGAAGAAGCGTTTCCTCTTTGTATCAACAAGCAAACTGACAATGGTTAGTCAATGATTTCTGAGTATTTACATTACAGCTTCTGTTGTATTTGTTTGTATGCTGCGGCTTGACTTTAATTTCTCTGTTCATGATGTTTTGAATGCCACTGACTGGTAATGAGCTTAGTCAACATAACATATTAAGATACGAGAGAAATTGAACTATTAATCAAGTAGTATGATTTGAATGGAGGTACTGGATGCAATGGGTAAGAAGTACATGGAATGAGCAGGGATTGCGTGAATAGAAGCCATGCAGGAGTTGCTAGGAATGTATGAACAGGATTCAGTTTGTGCTTAGTAAACATGCACCTGGTGTGATCAGAATTCAGGGTCACTACTGCAATTTAAGTGTCCAGACTTTTTAAGCATAGAGCAACGTGATTTTTTACACTTCAGCAACGACTGCATTGGTTCCCCAGTTTCTTCTAGTACACTTTTGTCATTTAATTGTTGAGACCAGGCTAGAGAAAGAATTTGTCTTTGTTAAAAGTTATCCTCAGCATTGTGTGAATATTATTATTATCTTTCTGAATGCTAAAGAGCAGAACTTAGAGAAGTGTGACTAATAAATGTGAATCTATGCATTTTGATTAATGTTTGATGACTTGTATGTCATACAATGGTTGGTGCAAAAATAAAAAATTAGATTTATTCATTTCAAGAATTTATATAGCACACCTTCTAGAAGCCTGCTCAGAGTTGCTCCATATTCAACTGTGTTGATGCAAATAAGTCTTGAGGAGTCTGTAAAACACTGATGAATCATCCGTAGGTGACAGGCGTATCTCCATCCAACATTCCAGACAGCTGAGAAAGCGCAGCGCTTAATTTATTACTTAATTGTTAGTTTTTCGTGAAAATTTTCTGCAGAATTGGACAATGGATATATTGTTTCAGGTGCTATGGTTATGACGGGAATTTGGCTCGCATATCAAACATAAAATTGCTAAGGCATGGCCTGGTTTAAAGGCCGTTCCTCACATAGCTTCAAAGACAGCTTTGTAACAAGTGTCTTGTGTACTTGCTAGCATCTGTGTGGTTATTATGTTTTACTGCCCTTCAGTTTGCTTGACTTGTACTCTTTAGGCATGGTTTGTTTGTAGATGGCAATAGTCCTGTTTATGTAAATGAAGATGGCGAATGGGTCACTTATCTGGCCTACTCTCATCCTCTGGGAAACCCATTTGAAGAATCTCATGTGGAATTTGGTGATGGTGCCAACTTAGAGAGTTTCTCTGATCATGAAGGCACCATTAATCCAGCTGAAGTCTTTGGAAATGAAGACGAATTCAAGAATGGAGGTAATGAAGCTTCCAGTATTCGAGCATGTTGTCAAATCATGGCAATTGTGTACTTGCGAGTAATTATTTTTTTAATGTATTTTTTCTATGAATGGCAAGTACTGTTTATGGTTGGATTACTGCATTGCACCAATCAGGGCCGACCCTAAGCTGTTGAACTTAAGTACATGTTTCACTCCTGCGAGTATGTATTTGAGCTGTGTATGTATGAAGATGCCTAATAGAATGCCTCTACTTTGATACTCTTGCTGTGTTTCGCAGTGCCTATAATAAAATTATTATTCACCCTCAATGGAAATATGATATCAATAGATTATTAAGTATTTGTTAATTTCTTTTAAGAAGAGTGTGCAGTCTAATATATGTAAAATTTATTATACACATTGTGTCTATCTATTCTAAGGTATGCATACTGAGCTTTAAGTTCTCGTTAAAAAAACTCAGTGAAATATTGTATACAAGGGTGCACCAACAGAGGTTTTTCACAGAATTTCCTAGATGACTAGGCAGATGACTGGCCACTAGGGAATGTAATCCCGGGATCCCGAATACCGGGATCCCGGAAATCCCGGACATTCTACAATCCCGTAATCCCGGGATTGACAAACATGGAATCCCGTTTTTCGGGATTACCGAAAATTCGTATTTTTTTATTAAATCACTTGACCAATTTTGCAACAATTCCTTGGTCAATAGACGCCAAAAACGACAGATAAGCACACGCCCTAATGAAGGTAAGCTGGCGACCAGCAGAGAACCCAGAGGGGTGACTGGAGGTAGGCGTTTCTCAGTGATCACGCATGGGATTTGGCTTTCCTGCCTCCCATTCTTTGCTTGGTTCATGTATACGGACTATAGACTCCTCCATAACAATGACCCACACACCATTCAGTTGACTGATAGAACATAAACAGATGTCAGATGCCAGCAGTGCTGGCCGACGAGGCACCCAGCGCCCAACTCCGATTCACTCGTGTTGATGATACCCCCCACCCCAAAATTGCGCCTGGACTTGACAGCATGCAAACGGGCTGTGGCTGCCTTAATATAA
Source organism: Lumbricus terrestris (assembly GCA_949752735.1). Taxonomy (NCBI): domain Eukaryota; kingdom Metazoa; phylum Annelida; class Clitellata; order Crassiclitellata; family Lumbricidae; genus Lumbricus; species Lumbricus terrestris. Next base: position 27,159,363 of record OX457039.1, read on the forward strand.
GATGACTCACTGGTTAATCTTGGCTAGCCTGCTACCTTATTGTGGTCCTCGCGCTGTGGTCAGTCGGTGCATTAGTCACCTCGTATCGTCTGACCTAATTCCGGGTCGTCGTATGCAGAAGTTAGTTACCCTATTCAGAGAGATTGCAACTTAAGCCCAGTTAAAGACGGGAATCTGAAATGAGCTAAACTCACGGCAATCTAAGTCAAAGGAGAGACACGAGAGGGCAGGCCAGGGCGGAGAGGAGAGGGGTCTAACTTGTTTGCTTAGTGGGGATAGAAGCCACTGGTCGTAGGCCTATCACTATCAAGTTTCAAACAAACCCCGCTGTTGCCAGGGACCAATGACTAAAGCCCTTGCCGCGAGTCATAGTTGATCGCCGTTGAAGTACTTGAAGCAAAGAGAAGGCTGTACTGTATTTGGCCTACTATTATACTATGTCTAAGAATTTTTTAAATTGCCATTATAAGCCAATCCCGGGATCCCGGTATCCTGGGATTGACTTATTTATAATCCCGGAATCCCGGGATTGAGCAAGTACCCCGGGATTACATTCCCTACTGGCCACCCATCCTCACTTACACTGCTTACAGAGGCTAAGAAAGTGGAGTTGCTGATATTCCACATATCCTGGCTGCTTTTGTTCTTGCATCACAGACCATCTGAGGCATTTCTTTATGTTGTCGACTTATTTTGGCCCTTCCATTAAAAACCATTGTTGAAACTTTATATCTTCCTTGCATATTGGAATATCCTATTTTTATATTTTGTCTATCCAACTATATATCTACATGTCTGCTTGCATATGTAGATAGTACATGCACACAACTGGATGGATTAATTTAATTTTTATGTATTTTAGCGTATCCATATGAACCTTTGGTATTTAAGCATTGCCTATATTGTCTAGCTATCAACTTTGTCATAATTATCCATTATGGTAAAGGGCCTGCTCTTCACAGCTTTGCTACTATATGCAGTTTTGTTTGAGTATTGATGACTGTTGTCTTGCAGGATCGTGTTTAGATATGTTGGATATGGCTGAAAAGAAGTTTGAGGAAGAAAACGTGTTTATCCAGGTTCGGTATTTCCAAATTCCAGTTACTTGCATTACATTGATGTTAAATTTTTCTTCGTTTTCAGTTTTTGCAAATTAAGTTGCATTGATTTCAATTTCCAAGATCTATATATGTGCCCTGATGTAAGAATATAATAATAATATTATTATTATTATTAAATGATTTTGTAACGCGTGCATTGTCACACAGAAATGTGAATCTGAGGCGCATATAGTCAGCCGCCAGAGTAAGATGCAATTAGATATCCATGTGCTTGTAAGTAGTGAGGTTTGAGCCGCTTTTTGAAGGAAGGAAGGAGGAAAACTTCTGATTATTATCTGGAGAACTAATTGATTTACTTGCTTTCCCACATTTGTTGAGATTTGCAGTTAGTTTTTGTACGCCATCAGCTTAGTGCCTTTTATGTGTGGGGTATAAAACTATAAGTGGTTAAGAAATTGTTGATTTGTAATGAAGTCTATGGTTTTTGGCAGGATGCCCTTGTTCTACCATCCAACACAGCCAGCGATTCTCGGGATAGCTGGAGTTTTCAGTCACATCTTTCACACCTCTTACATGAAACCTCCGACCAGGCAGAGGAGATGGAACCGTACATGCGCATCTCAATTGGCGCATTCATGGGTCTGCGAACAGAGACACTTGGCTCGCTAGATGGCAGCACAGATAACAGGGTAAGCAATTCACATCAAAATGTAATAAATACTGCATATTACAACAGGCATACAGTTGCAACTTTGACAAACTTTCCACATCAGTCATCGGTACAAATTGTGACATTATTGGTGTGCTTACCAAAGTAGTTGTTAGTTTCCTGTACACTGCAAGAGGTGATGTATAAGTTTATGTATTCATACAATACCGTACAATACGAGGGCACAAATGCATATGACTTCTGTCCCACAGAGTTATTCATTTATGTTTTTTGATGGCTCCTTCCCTCCTTGCTACTGATGACTGGCTAGCCGCCATAGTTGGTCACAGGCTATTCGATCCACCACTAACTTGACTTAATAACCAACATCTCCAGCACCAAACCTTCATGTATACCCAGACTGTTCTGCATTTTACTCAGACTGTGCTGATTGATGATTGATTGTAAAGCAGGACCTGACTTGGGCGAGCTTAAAACAATGCAGACCAAACCAAAGTGTGCAGTGCTTTGCTTTGAGTGTTACACCATTTTCTGATGACTGATAAGGCTTACAAGTGCACTGCAATTTACAGTACGGCTTTTGAACTTTGGCTTAGCACTGCTAATTCAAGTAATACTTCATTGAGTAAATGCATGTTTGTATAAAACTTGAGCAGCTTGTAAAAGAACTTACATGCATAATCTTCATTTTGAGCCTTTGATTTGATTTTATATGAATTATTGTGTTTTAGCCAACGTTTGGAGCTAAGTTCACGACACCACCATCCAACCGCAAACCAGTTGCTCTGCTGGATGGAAACATCAGTGCCTCAGAGCATGCCCAGGAAGACACTGTTGAGGACACTTTAAAGGCTGTTGTAACAAACATGTTTGGAGGTACAGAGGTGTTATGTGCTTTATACTATGTGCTTTGTACTGTTGTATTATATCCTTGTGCTTGCATATGATTTTACCTAATTTTTGGCTGTTTGCCCTGCAAAACCCTGGTTTTTGAGCAACTCAGCAGTGTTGTACTTGAGGAACTAACCTTTAACCTTTCATTGCTTTATTTGCTTCTTCAGGTAAACATCCAAATTAACAGAAGCGAACCCACCAGGGCTTACTTTTGATGTGTGGCAACATATGGTTTATATGGTAAAAATTAACGTCTATTTCTCATTTAAAAGCACGACACAGAAATAATTGTAAATCAAAACCGATATTTGACAGCATTGGATACCTTGATTTAGTTTAAGGCAATTTTATTTAATTCTACCAAATATTTTGTCAGTATTTTAATGAATATTTCGTTTCCCTCATTAAACCTAAATATATCTGACATTGTATTATTTGCTTATGCCATTATATTTTTTCTTCTTTCCCATGGATGCTTCGGGTGCTGGATGTTGTCATTTTGACTTGTCCTTTGTATACATTGTGCTGAGAGCGCCTCTGAATAGCTCTGCTGCGAGAAGTGCTTTACAAATGTTCATATAAGATTAGATAAGGCTACCTCCCAGGCGTTTGAAGGCGTTTGATTGCATAGACCATACACTACTGTGGAGGACACTAATCGAGATGGGAATTCCGAAGCATCTGGTTAAACTACTGAAAGGCCTTTACGTGGATCAAGAGGCGGTTATAAGAACTGAATATGGAGACACAGAGAAATTTAAAATAAGGAAAGGAGTGAGGCAGGGGTGCATTTTGTCCCCTTTCCTGTTCAATCTGTATGCCGAGAGAATTATGAGGAGGGCTGGATTGGAGGAGGCAACAGAGGGGGTAAGGATAGCGGGGAAAATACTGAATAATTTGAGGTACGCTGATGATACGACATTATTGGCGGGTAAGAAGGACGACCTGGCCGAGTTAATAAGAAGAGTCAGGATGGAAAGCGAAAAGGCGGGACTATACTTCAATGTAAAGAAAACAAAAGTTATGACAACTGCAACATGGGAAAACTTTGAGGTGGATGGAGAAACGATAGAGGTAGTATCGAGCTTCACATTCCTGGGATCTATGTTAGAGAAGGAGGGAAGATGTGATATGGAAATAAGGCGGAGGGTATCAATGGGAAAAACGGCAATGAACGGTCTGGGAAATATTTGGAAAGATAAATATGTGAGCAGGGAAACAAAGAAAAGACTGGTAAGAGCACTGATCTTCCCGGTCGTCCTATATGGATGCGAAACATGGACAAAGACACTGGATATGGAAAAGAAAATCAACGCGTGCGAGATGTGGATTTGGAGAAAAATGTTAAGGATTTCATGGACGGAGAAGAGAACTAACGAATCGGTGCGTGAGGAGCTCGGAATAGAGAGAGATGAGACACTACAGCAAACAGCGACTTGGAGGAAATTGAGCTACTTCGGCCATGTGATGAGATCTAACGGTTTGGAGAAGGAGCTGATGACGGCATGCGGTGAGGGAAGGAGGAGACGCGGAAGACCAAGGAAGAGATGGTTGGATGAGGTACAGGAAAAGTCTGGCATGAACTTGGAGGAGCTGAGAGAGGCAACAAGAGAGAGGGGACACTGGAGAGGATACATCAAGAATATCGCCAGAGCTCCAAGAGCTGACGGCACCAGGTGACCAGGTGACCTCCCAAATTCAAAATAGCCCAAATTATTTGACTTGCATGTGTGCTATTGTGCATACAATAAGACTTTTGTATTTCAAACTTCTGGTTATATTGGCAGTCAAAACCCCGGCCACAGCCAATGCAAATGTACAAATATAATTCATAATTCTGTTTCATCAAACCTGTTTGTATTGAAGTCTTGCTTATTGCAAAGGTGCTCTTTTATTGATTATCGAACATATTTTTGGAATGAATGAATGAATATTGTCTGGCAGATATATTGAAGCTCCAGCAGTTCTGCAGTGTAAGACTGTTGGCCTAGTTGCAGCTGACTTATGAATAATCAACTACTTGTGTTTGCTGAATGGCAGAGACGAAGTCTGACGTAATGTAGGTCTGGTCATTGTGAGGAATAAGCCATTTGACGCGGCTATGAGTTGTCTGCTTTTGCCTTTGTACTGCAGTCTTGTTTTATTGACCTAAATCCTGGAGCTTCTCAGAGTTGGAATGATGATGCTGAGTTGGGTTCTGGTGACACCATTGGTGCTGGTGTCAGCTGCATCAGAAGTGCTGAATGATTGGTGTGCTTATTAGAGGTTGTATAGAACGTTTAGGAAACTGCAAAGGGGTCTATTGTTCAGTTGGCTAAGCTGGTTGTTCATCAGGCCGGCTCCCTTACCCATAGAGGCTTCAGAGTTCATATTCTGCATGAATATCGACCCTGCTCAACTACTGCAGCTCATTTGAATGAGAGCCACAACTTTCAAGGTCCCCGTGTTTGCTGAAGCCCATATATATATATTTGTTATACAAAGCATGCAGTCTTCCATTTGCGTAGAGTTGCTAGAGCTTGATGTCAAATCTGTCGCTTATTTGTAGCCTTGGATTTATCACGCTCCCAATGATGGTCCCTGGAATTTTGATATTTGCAAAGTTTTGTTGCTGTTGTGTCGTAGTAGAACTAGTCAGTTTAGAGAAGGGTCTTAACAAATGTGTTACTTGCCTTAAACGGTAATCTTTAACAGTAGGGCTTCAAGTTTACAATGTTGCTGTTTTCTTCTGTCTTGCTTTTAGCTGCAACAACTTGTTCCGATGCTGACGATACGCTCACTGCCTCAGCGCTTGTCAGTTTGGGTGAATCAGGATGCAGCATGAGCAGACCAATAAGCAGAGGAGCATCTAATGAAAACCAGACACCAAGAGATGAGCTTAGCGGCTCAATCTCTCAAACGTTGTCTTTAAGTGAACTTTCGTCAGCTACACCTGAAGGCGAAAATCATTGGCTATCTTCAAAGCCAATTGATCGTTACGATGTGGCCGCTGATCCATCAAGTGTTAAGACAAATTCCAGGTCGTCTGGACTCACAAAATCTCTCGTGACTCATTCTGGAACTTCTTTGTCTGAAGGTAGTTATGCTGCTTCTCTTTCAAAGAGCGCTAACAAATCAAAGCCTGATGTCATTAGTTCAACTGCTTCGACCAACAGCCAACTAATAGCTTCATCAAAACTACCAGATACCAAAAGGTCATCAATCGTGAAAAATCAGTCAGGGGTAGATGATTCAAAAATGCGTTTATCAATTTCATCGAAAACTGCAGTGTCGAACACTCACGCTAGTATGAAACACGTTGAAACTGAAAATGTTAAAGTCTCAGTTTCCAAAGCTTCCTCAATTCTTAACACTAGCGTAAGAACTAGCACAGAAACTGTGAATTCTACAATTTCAAAGACTTCACAAGGCTCTGATTTTGACAGGAAACTTGGTTCACTGGAATCTGTAAAAACTGGGATGAAAAAGTGTTCCTTATCGTCAGAAAGTACGAGATCTCTGGCTTTGCATTCTTTTTGTAAAGCAGATAGTGCTTTGCATAACAAGCAGGACTTGAATTTATATTCATCAGTTCATGGCACGAGAACTGGTTCAGGGGTGACTTTTTCAAAGTCGGACTCTACACTTTCGTCCGCTAAGAAATCGATTCCTGTTTCAGTTTCGAGGACCAAGAAGATGCAAGACTCGAAGCCTCACTCGTCTGAAACATCGTCCAAAAAACCTAAAGCCTCATTGTCTCTTGAAATTCTGCATAGCAATGCCACGGTTGAGCAGCTGCCAAAGACTGATGGAGGAGAATCCAAGGGTCAGCAGGCATGTCTTAATAATACTCAAGGTCATTTTCCAATGCAAAGAACAAGGATGGAAGATGTGCGTCCAGTCGTTAATGTTATGGAAAACTCTTCTGTTGAGAATTTGACAGTTGCTGATGGAAATCTAGTGCACTTCAATTCAAACTGTGCTCCGGTTCCTGTAGTTACGTCCAATTCATCTAATGACATGCTTCGATCAGGCAATTCTTCTCACGTAAGGAACCTATCTTGTTCCACTCTTGCGGTGGTTTCAAAATCAGAGTGCCCTCCAGACACAGTTGTTGAAACACCTTTGACTGACAGCTCTAATGAAATTCCATCTACATCAGATTATTTAAAATCTGGAACAACCTTGACTGAAATTGGGATGCAGACTGCAGTTTCAAATCCATTGCGACCTGTAGTGGAATTGGAAGGTTACGCAGGTGCGAAAAGAGGGCTGGCAACAGAGGGAAGAATTGGTGGTGGTGATGCCAGACAAAAGTCGTTAGAAGGGTCACGGAATTCTTTGGCTGATACATCATCTCATTTGGGTTCACTGGACCAAACAACGGTCTTTAATATAACAGACATTGTACGCAAGATTTCAAGGTCTTCTGAGTCTGAAAATCCAGAGGATCTGGCAATGCTCATTGCGACTATCTCAAATTCCAAGTGGAATGAGAAGGATCTTCCAAAGCATGGTGCCAGAAGTGACGTTAGTTCAGATTTGAGCAAGTCCAAGAGGTTAGAGGTTACCAAAGCTGCACTTGTGAGCAATTTTGACAATACACTTGTGAGCAATTTTGAAAATAATATTGACAGCAATTGCAGAGATCTGGCAGTTCTCTGTGAGACTAATGCTGCAAAGATGGATGTGTTCTATGAAAAGTTGAGAAACAAAACCGATTCTGTGAATGCTGTTGGGGTTACTCCTAGCAGAATCTTACCTAACTCATGCAGCATAAATTCTGAGCCACCAAGTTCAAACAAAAGCATTTTTAAACTTCCAGAAGTTTCGTTGTTACAAAAACAAAAGCCTCGTTTGATTCAAGAAAAGATCCAGACACCAAAAGCAGAGGAAAACTTGAAGTTCCGATCTCCACGGCCAAGTTCTTGTTTTTCACATTCAAAACGTCAGGAACTAGAGCAGTCGGTGCTGGTTAATTCGTACATAGCAACTGAAGTTAGTTTCTGCAATCATCCGTCTATGGTGAATGAAGCTAGTCAGCCAGTGGAATGCTTTATAAATACAGCTGGAAATACACTTTCTTCTGCGATAGATTCATGGAGTTCTGTCGATATCTCTGCTGATCTTGGTCAGACTGTCAAACTAGGTCCCTTGGCCGTTAAGTCGACTGTACCTGTGGCCGATGCAGGTGATGCAAAGCGAAATTCAATGGGTAAGGTGGCAAGATCATTTTCATTCCAGCAGGCAGTTGCTGCTGGAGAGTTTCTTAACAGAGGCAGCAGCAGAACAGAGTTAGACGTTGCAAGTGCTGGGTCAACAGTCGGAGCAGCAAATTGTGCAGTTACAGCCGATGTCTCTGAACAGAGGAAAGATAAAAGTAAATCTACGGTTGACAAAAGCTTTTCAGCTTTACTGCCTCAGTCCAGCCAGTCTCAGATTTCTGGTCTTCTGGTTCCTCAGTATGAATCGTCGATTATACCATCAAAGACTTCTGTTGTCAATGCTGCTGGTGCAAAGTCAGCTCGACTTTCTACTGGACTCATGGGCGACTCCTTTTTTGACGCAAGTCGGATGCTTCCAATTCCAGAGGAGGAAAACACGTCGCAGCTGTCACAATATCCAGCAACTAAACCTGACCTGAGATATGCGGCAAATGTGTCGCTTATGACGTCTGCAATGAGTATGTCTGGAATGGATAACAGCCTTGCTGTTGATCCATTCAGCCAGAGCACGCCGATGGTTAAAACTTCTGTTCAGCCAAATATATACGAACCGATGTATAATGTCCCAGGTAAGTCAATCTTGCTCTTGGTTCACATAAAAGTTGTTACTTTCAAGTGATTGCTTCCTAAAACCAGAGAACTGTTTAAATATTTCTTTTGTAACATTTTCATCTCTTGTCTGCTGCACTTTAACAAACTGCTTTAGAAACTACTCCAGGATTATTTCTGTTTAATGCAAAATTTTCTGCTCGTACTTTTTTAAAGGCTACCAAGGTGGAATGAATCAGACGATGGCTAAGCAGAAGATTGACCCGGTTCGTTTGGGCTCACCTTCAGAGCTGTCTTTCCAGGAAGTCTGTTGTGTTGGTCTGGCCGTTCATGATACTCTAAGAGTTACAAACCCTTCACCGTACTGGGTGCACACTCACTTCTGTCTTCTGTCTCTGAGTGTTGATGGCCAGAGGCTCGATCCATTCTCTGCTTTGCCGTTCGTTGTGAAGCAAAGACTGATGCTGCAACCATTTGGCAGCGAAGATGTCAAGGTGAGCATCAACACAGTCTAGATTAGACATTGACGGATGATTTTTAAATTATTGCCTCTGTGTAACTTAAATTTTAAATTATCGCTGATATCACTAAATTATAGCATTTATGTCACTTTTTAGAATATCTGTCACTTGTAATATATGGTCATTGCATGGCATTCCACTTTAAGTTGTTGCAGTTGTGAATGTATGTCAATTGTCAATTCTCTTAATATTTTAAGGATCTGATGAGACTTTTATAAGATCCATAGAAGATTCACTGAATGCCACATGTGCTAAGTGAGTGTATTAGTCTCTTATTAAGTAAGGTCCTGTACCAACAAAAGGTTAAGGATCCTTGACCCGCGCCATTGCTCGCAGTGACCTGTTGTTCTATGCCGATCCTCTGGCTCCATACAGCCAAACGAGGTGTCTGAAATACGATTTTTGCATACGTTATATAATATGTGGAATTGTGGATAGCCTTAGATTGCTGATGACTGATGAGTTCTTGCAATTACAAGTTACAAAATGACTACATTGTATTCTAACGTGATTTAAATACACCCATAATTTCTATGTTTTCTGTATAGATTTCATTTGCTCCACGACATCCAGGATCTTACGTTGCCCAGATGACCCTTCTGGTGGATCAACCACTACATGCCGCAAACATTCCAGTTGCGATCACTCTACGAGCAGTGGCAGAAAAACCTTCAATACAGGTTTCTTTCTTTTTAAAACTCTCTATTTTTCAGTAAATTTATGACGGTGGATTTCGTTAAATTGTGGCTTTGAAGTATGAGTCTGTAGAGCAAGATTTTTGCTCGGATCTGTTTAGTGGAATTAAAATAATTGAACTCATTTTTAGTTCTGTTTCTCTGATCAGCTTTATTGTTTTTGTATAAAGTATTGACATCTAATTGAATGTTGGCTAATTTCTTTTGCTGCATTTTCGCATGGTGAATAATATAAATGTGACTGGTCAATGTTATTATCGTTTCAAATGAAATTTGTCATGCCACAACAGAAACTTTAAAAAATGCATTTTTGTATCATTCACATAATTTCTCAACCTGAGGCATGTGTTTGTTATCGTAGTACAAATTTATCAACCTAAATTATGGTTTTCCATCCCATTTATAAATTAGCGTACACTGCTGATAATAATTTATAGACATCATTATTATATTAAATCTTTATGAGAATTTTTCAGTGCATTAATGTAAGAAATTCAACTGTCGTTTGCTCAAATGTGTCGGCGCTCTTTTGTCAGGCGCTCTTTTAATGGTCACTCTTTTAACGGGTCACCCTATGACAGCAGTAGTCTTAAATTCTTCTGTCATTTTGTAAATGATAATTTGTGTTTGGTGTGTTTCTTTAGATTATAACACCCGTTGCTGAGCTGCTTCTTAACTTTGGCGCTTTGCCTTGGGGAAGCCACAAGGTGATGCCGCTGACGCTTGTAAATAAAGGCCGTGCAATGGTTCCTGTACGGCTGTTCATATCCTCCGTAAGTTCTTCCTGATTTTCTTGTCTGGTTGCTGGTTGTGTTTTTCAAGTCTCCACGATTATTTTTTTAAAGGACATATACATACTGTATATTGTGATAAATGCTTTAGTTTTGCTAAAATAAATTTACTTGATTTCAGACATTATATTGACTGTTATCGAATTGCGTGCACACACTCTACTATTTTCATTTATTATTTATTTAGTTCTTTTTATTCTGTTTGTTGAAGTATTGAAGACTGTTATATCAATCATTTGTAATTTCAGGCCAATTTGTTGTCAAATAGTTGACTCTAATAAGCATGGCTTCAATCCCTTCTAGGTCAGCCCTTTGTATCTGTTAAACATATTTCTTCAATGTATTATCTAATGTATGTGTATTTTATATTAAATGAGAATGGCATTTAGGTGAATGATAGATAGCGCTCTGGCATGAAGACCAGAAGATGAGCATGGAATCGATTTCCACTACCTTTCAAAGACTGATTGTATTCGCTATGTTGTGGTAGAATGAGCATTATGATTCAATGATGGACACCTTGCATGACTTCCATGCAGTTGAATTTGACTTCTGTAATGACTTGTAATCATTCGTTTGTACTACGACTTGTGATTATGCTGTGGTTTCTTAGTTTGAATTAATAATAAACATGAATATATGTTGAATTAAGATAAAAATTTAATTATTTACAGTTATGTTTCATACAGACTGTTTTTAAAGATTAAATGTAAATATTTATTTTGCATGTTTAGTGCATAGTTTTACTATTAAATAGGAGTTCTTGCAGTCACCAAAGCCATTGAGGTGCAATGAAGAATGCACTGCATGATCTTAATTTTATATTTGATGGTGATACACACTTTGTTTATGTGTTCACGACTAAGATGTATATAGATCCATTGGCTTCTTAAGTTTATAATGCACTTGGTGATAATTTTAGCCAAAGTCTTCGACCTGCTGCTTTTCGTTTGCCTATTATGATGGTGACCTGACAAATGCCAGCATGAATGTGTCGGCACAATGCAACTGTATTCTTCGTGGTATCGATGCCAACTCAAAAGAGTTTCCTGTCTCACTATTGGTTGTCTTCAGGGCACCAAGCCAACAATCATCTCAAGGTAACAATGATGTTTTCATATAGGGCTAAGTCTGTTGTGTCTTGATTTTATGTTTCACTGAACTCCTGGACTGATATGACTTCAGTTGATCTTTACAGATGGCGTTGTCATTAATTCTAGGGCAAGTGGTTGGTGTAATTTATTCAGAATGTCACATTCTGCCGAGCAATTAATGTAACTACAGGCATCTATAATTATGCACTTTTTCTGCATTTGTTTCGTCCCACCCATTACTGTTTTTAGATATATATATATCCATTAGAGAAATTATTTTAGAGAGTTTTAATTTCTGTCTTAGGTCACATTATGAAGAAAGGAATTGATCTCTTTCATTTACTGAATGATTATTGTGATGTGTATGTTGATCTTGAATTGTTGAGCATGTCAAAAGATATATGAGTATACATTAGTGGGTAGGAAGAAAACCAAGAAGGAGCCACAATGATTCTGTTTTATGAGTTTCCTGTTACATCTTCTGAGTTTAATGTATACCGATGATGCAATTATTCTTGTCAGAAATGGTTTTTACGCCTTTGTACTCGACAACAGATGTGACTGATGAGCCTAAAACTTAAGTGAAGGAAGATATTTTCCTCTTTAATTTATTTGCTTTGAATTGTTTCATTGCAGGACTTGTTCCGCTCCACGAAGCATTAGGATTAATTGCTTTGGAGATTGACTTATCTGCAGTCATCATCCCTCTTGGTTCGGTTAGACTGAAGGGATTGTCAGGAACTGCTAGGCTTCATGCTCCAGAACAGATGGATGTGAGCAGATTTACTTTCATTGATGAAGTATCGCTATGAACCTATTGTTATAAATGCACCTCAGATTCACATTTCAGTGTGACCTTGCGCGCGTGACAAATTTATTTAATAATAATAATAATGTTATTCATGACACTAACAAAACTTATGGTTAAATTATATTGAACAATCACATGATAAAATAAAATACAAAGTCTTCCTACAAAATATTGTATTTCATTCATTCATTCATTACGAGAAAGAAAATGGAGCCGTACTGAGTCGATGTTTGCAAGCTGTAACGCCACCTTCCAAATGTTATATATATATAATTAATATGTCAATTATCTTCGTTTATTAGAACGTGAGTGACAGATCACATTCAGTGACAATAGAGATGAATAATTAACATAAATAATGATGAATAATTAACATAGATAATGATGAATAATTAACATAGATAATGAATAATTAACATGAATAATGATGAATAATTTGCATAAATAATGATGAATAATTAACATGAATAACGATGAATAATTTACATAAATAATGATGAATAATTAACATAAATAATGATGAATAATTAACATAGATAATGAATAATTAACATAAATAATGATGAATAATTAACATGAATAATGATGAATAATTTGCATAAATAATGATGAATAATTAACATAAATAACGATGAATAATTTACATAAATAATGATGAGTAATTAACTTAAATAATTATGAATAATTAACATAAATAATTATGAATAATTTACATAAATGATGAATAATTTACATAAATAATGAGAGTTGGCCAAAAGTTATCGTCTGTAAAGTAACCTACGTAGTAGGTACATAGTTGGCACTTTTGCATTGGTTTCCCATTCGCTTTTTGGTGCATGCTCGTCGCTCAGCCATAAAGTGGCAAGTGAAGCTCAACGTTTGCATGATATGATATAGCAAAGTACTTCATATATCACATTTTAGTACATCACAAAGGCATTGTAATGCTAGTACAATAGACAATACTTAGTATAAGTGACCATAGTTTGAACAAATCTTTGGAGGGGTCAGGAACATTAATATGCAAAAGATGCAGTCAGAAGGTGATAGGCATAAAATGTGTCAACATGAGATTTCTTTCATTATTTGTTACCTTGTGTATCAGTCTGTGTAAGTGCTTGAAAAGATGCTGTATTATCTGTCAATAGTTTTTTTTGGTAAGATATGTCTGTGACATATTGATTGTACATGTGAATACCGTATATTGCAGTATTAAATCAGGACTTCAACTAACGCTTTTACTTTTGATTGTTTGGCTTTTTGTCATATGCTAGCAAGGCTTTATTAAAACTAAATAAATTTTAATTGAGTAGTGACAAATGTATAATTTTGTACTTTCTGTGTATTCATAATGGAGTTATGTGGAGTCTTTTTTTTAAAGTTAATTTCAGTCTCACTTTTATTGTGTGCACTTAATATCCATGTGTGTCTGCTGTTCAGCTGTTGGTCCTGAAAGCAGAGGTTGGAACTGGTCCTCAGACGCAGGTGGTTCCACTGCGCAACGCTGGTAACATTCCACTCGATGTCAGCCTTGAGATGGCGCACTGGACAGATCTCTTCACCGTTACTCCGATGCAGGTGATGATTGAACCGGGAGGTCAGTCGGAGGTCTGTGTCCGATTTGAACCAACTCCATCAGCTGTGAAAGGAGTCAAGTTTGAAAGGTAAAGTCATATGATGTTACCAGGTGGCAGCAATGTTCAAATTTTAGTAAAATATGGCCAGGGTTTTGGGAACTTTATTACATTTCACATCCCTTAAGCATGAAACTGTTTACTCTATCAAACACTGAAGATCAAGTTAGGATGGTAACATGAAGCTTGTTTTACAATTGTTTTATATGCTTGCATTTATAGCTTACACCTTTCTTTTGGCATTGCTATTTTGTGGCGTTGAGTGAGTGTTTTTCTTAAAATTGCTTAACACCATCAACTGGCACTTGCTCAAATACTTGAGAGCACCACTAAGATGATGTTATCTGGGGACACATATTGCGGCTTGTATTGTTGTGTATATACATCGGTTTTATACTTTCAGCCTTCTCTTCATGATAATTGAACCAGATGGACCTGCTTATGAGATTCCTGTAACGGGAGAAATTGTGTCAAAAGTCTCATCACGAGAGTTGTCAAAACTGTTAAGCAACAGGTCTTTTGTGGCATGGGGTGGAATGCCGGTTGGAAAAACTGGGTAAGGATGCAATTTCTTTATTAGATATAAAACTATCAAGATGATTCTTTCTGTATATTTTACTAAGATTTATCTATGTGACAATTTTGCTACAAGCCTTCCTTTTATTTTCAGATAGTTGATAAGATTCTAATTTTGTGTAAAAAGTATTATTTTTTGTTGCATGTATTTTTTATGCCTATAGTTAGCTTTACTTGCTGTAGTTTTTTTTTAATGTAAATGTGAAGTAGTTAATTGATATAATATTGTTATTAGAAACCAGATGGTTACACTTAACTAGTTAATTGATATATTATTGGTTATTGGAAACCAGATGGTTACACTTAAGTAGTTAATTTATGTTATTTGTTATTAGAAACCAGATGGTTACACTGAAGAACAACTCAAATAAGATGTTGAAGCTTCTTCTGGAAATTCACGGTTCACCAGAATTTAAGGTGAGGGATGATTTTGTGCTATGTTCTGTTTTGCTTTTCATCATCTTTTTATGTCTGTGCTGTATTAAAAATGTTCCAATATGCATATTTTTCATATAAGTAGGTTTACTTTTATTATTGTCATGAATTACCTTCTTACAGTATCAGGCAGCAATGTACTGGTATAAGAAATTTCCCATGTAGTCGCTTGAGCCAATGTATTTGAAAAGGCCTTCAAGCAAAGCTGTTTCATCATTCTTTGCTGGCTTTTGCATCAGTATTATTCATTTCCACGGGCCTTCTCATTTTCAGTTTTAGCTAATGTTGCAAGCAATTTTGAATTTATGAAGTGGGAACAAACACAAATTAACAAATTTGGCTGCCCACCTGTTGCCTTTTATCACAAAAGACATGCTTGTTTAAGTCTTTAAATGCCAATCCTACCTGCTTATCATGGCTTTGCTTATCATAGCTTATACATGTAAATTATGTGGTTCCTGTGACTTGGGTTTTTGGACACTCTTGAAACCTTTGGATCACTTTCATCAATTTCTTATATACATAGATTTTAAAAAATTTGTAAGCGTGTTAGAGGCAGTTTTTGAAGTTTAACAATGTACTTCTCATTTTTCCTTGATCAAAACATTTGAGTTGATGAGAAACCATATAGACCTAAATAGCAGAAAAAAGTATTGGTAAATTGAGTATCAGTGGTTTGCAAGTATCAGTGTTGCCAAGTTATTCTGATGCTGTATCGCTATCCTAACAGTCCTGACAGAATGTGATGTTTACTTGCAAAGTATTGTAATGAGAAATTTAACTGAAGCCTATGTATTGAAATTTAGATTAAGCCTTGTGTTTTGCAGAGGTAGTTACATCACAGTATCATTTCTTGCTTAGCAAGTGTCTTTTGAAAAGAAAGATGACTCAATAATTCACACCTGTTGTGAAAGCTCTTACATAATTTTTTATCAGTTCTTGTGCATTGTTCATTTGACTGTTGTTTTATGCACTGCTGTGCAGTTTGTGATGAATTATGGTCGGAAGGAAAAGCTGACAACAAGCTGGGAAATTGTCGTCAAGTCTTCTGATGAATTTCCCATCGGCCTTGCATTTACACCGACTGGAGTTCGAGGATCGTCGGCCAAGTTACACATTCGACATGCAGGAACATCGATTAAATATTCAGTAAGAATTATTTTCATCATCCTACGAGATTTATCAATGTCTGTGTTTTGACTTCAAAGTTGTTGTCTTCAAATACAGTGCCTGGTCCAAAGCTAATTTTTTACTTTTTAGCATGCATTTTTAAAGAAAACAATTTGTATTTGTCCTACTGTGAGATGAATTACATACTTTGAAAGCTGGCTATTTATTGCCTTCCTTGTGATATTTCCTGCGATATAATTGCTGTGATATATTTGCTGTAAATTTTCTAGATTCCTTTGAGCGGTTATGGAGGTCAGAGCCAGGTGGTCTTAGATGGTATACCTTTACGTCCTGAAGGATATTACCTGTCGACTGCCACTTATAATGGAAACCGAGAGGCCGTTGTTATGGTGACTCTGAGGAACACTGGAACCAGAGCTGCGTTCATAAATGGCCAGAGCTTTCAAGGTAAGTTATTAAACTGTATTGACAGTTTGTTTTCATGAGCATAAGTATTTTTCTGTCAGTGATGTGTAGTTTAGTTTAGTCCAAAATTCAAAAGTAGTGCGTGAATAGATAAACTAGGCTTGCTTATTACTTATTACTTTTTCCTGTGTGGGTCTGCACATTGGACATTACAGATTCTCCACTAATATCTGTTCTCTGACTGCCTTATCCCGCACAGCATCTCTAACCAAAGAGGTCATGTTTTGTGTAATTACAGAACTTCTGAGAGATTCTGTACGACTGTACATGTCCTTTATAAATGCTGAGGTACATGCATATGTATGAATAAAACCATTTGAGAATATATTTGAGAAGTTGAAACAAGTGAAGGACAGCATTTCTAACGAAGCATTGCTTACCTGTTATCGCCATCTAACCAATTTGAGCCTTAGCAAGAGCCCTGTTGCACTGCTCTTAGTGCCCAGGGGCCACCCCACTCTGTTCCTGAAGAGCCGTGGTTGGACTGTAAGCGCTTCTTAGTGACCTACTTTGTCAATGTATACAAATAAAAACTTTTCCCAAAATTATCCGAGTCGCGGCCATAAAAGTGAGTCGGTCGGGTTACTGGAAGCACAACATTAATTTTTTTAGGCCTAACTTAATGGCATTGTTGTAACACTGAAGCTGCATGGTATAAGTGAGTCTTTCAAAAGTTTTTGGCTAAATATTTTTTATAGTAATCTGTCACTGCATGTTTGTATTCTTTTCTGTAGATATGACTTGCGCTGTAGCACAAACTGCAGGCAAAGTCAGCATGGAGCCGAATAAGTTTTGTCTTCCAGTAAATGAAAAGCAGGTTGGTTTATTTTATTTTGATTTCTCTCGAGTTTATTGTGATTCAGATGATTAAATTCTATAATTGTAACAAATATAAACACTGGAGAGTTTAAAAAAATGAATTTTGATTATAAAAACCTGTAGTATCTCAGAGTTATTTGATATAAATAAAGTCTTTGATTTAATTTGACCTTCAGTCGCAAATGTTTCCTGCCCTTTGCAGCTGAAACGGAATGGTTGCTTTTAATGCAGCAGGAGAAACTACTTTTGCTTCCAGTGCAGATAGTTTCTGCTATTTTAAAACTATTTATATAGCATTCTGTTGGTGACGCAAGGTGGCATAGTATTCCAGAATATGCAGTGACTGTGTAAAATTACTCAGCCATATAAAGAAGTTTTTGTAGCAAGTTTGCATTTTAAGCGTTGAGGTCACTTGAGGTGAAGTTGGAACTCGTCACATAAGGAACCAGTGTACATGTTTAGAATTAGCCTAACTTGTTTCAAAATGGAAATTTGTGTTTAGAATAAATATTTCTGTGCTCACAGTTTTAATGTTCTGCCATTTGTTAGAAAAATGGCATATTATGTGCATGGTTGTGGTTAAGCTGGCATCTGTCATTGCGATTTTGTTGCCAGTGATTGAGGCAGCCACCATTGGTCAAGTCCATATTTTGCTGTTATAATTATAGAAAATGTGCACATTTACATTTTTTCCCTTTCACTTATGTTCAAAAGCAATGACTAATTTTGTGTGTTTAGGATGTTGCAATAATAATTCGGCTATCAGACAAAGATCTGTCTTTGTGGGAGAAGTCACCGACGTCATTTGTGACTGTGCTGAGTTTCTACTATGGCGACGAAATCAGTAGACGACTCTATCAAAAGTTCGTATTACCTTCAATCACCACTGAGCATAGGATATCGAAAGAACGCTATTGATGATTCTAACAAAATGTAGTTTTTGCATCCAATTAATCCATTTGTAAAAGGCAATATAACGGTTGGTAGTAGCCGGTATCAGAAATAGATGCTGAGTTCTTCTTCAGTACATAGTGAAAGACAGTGATATTAAATAATAATTATATGATAGGTCTACAAGACAGGTTGACAAGCGTGACATGCTATTCAAGTGGATCTTGTCTTCTTTAATCAAATCCTGTTTTGAACCGTGAAGGTTGTTGAATGCATGCTGTGACATCAGACCTTCTATTTTTAACCAACAGCACTTATTTAGCTTTGGTATATTGGTGATTTTTTCGAACAATGCAATATTGGTTTATTAAGTAGTCAATGTTGTCACAAGTGCAACTTTATTTATATACATTACTGCTTCTAGTGAGGCAGAATTTGTTAGATATCTAAGCATTTTTCATGGGGTTTACTTTGTTAGATCCCTGAGTCGTGGTAATCGGCCTTCACAAGACTTTCTCACAAGTAACAACCCACTGAGTAAGATACAATTTGATGTCCACTACCGAAATGAAAATCTTGTCAGTGAAGGTCAGTAGTTTATAGTATTCTAATAATTTTATAATGCTTTTTGTATAGAATATGGAGTGCATTGCAAATTTTAAAGGCTTCTTAAAGACTACAGTGACTGTTGCAAATTCTTGAGGCTGTTTGAACTTGTCTTTCTGAGGTAATAAAGATATACATGCTGCAGTTAATCTTATTTATTGCTGCTCTTAACTTTAGGGTAAATATAAAATAATCGAAGTTTTACCCATGTTTTTGTAATAGATATCGCAGCCTTACAAATAAAATGTCTACTGTGATAGGTCAAGAAGTTTCTGAAACAGCAGATGACATTTCCCTCTTCTACAAAAACATGACGAAACTGACTGTAGCGGTCGGCCTCAGTGGTTCACACGGCCAATCTGCTTCAGGCAGCCTTCAACCACTGATTCCTGACGCAGCTTCGAGATTAACTGCTCCCACAGTTGCTATGCAGAGGCAGGTGACATCACCTAACCAGGCAGTGCAGTTGTCAGCTGATGGCAGGGCTTTACCAAGGTTAGATCTGGACACATTTTCCGCTTATGCAGTTTTACTTTCGCTCAAGTCTAATTAAAATGACGTAACAGTAATTCATTACGAGCATGACTGATCTCAAATAATACTTTTTTTCTGATTTAATCTCTAAACCATTATATGGTGCACTATCATAATTTAATGCATCAAAAACTTTCGATATAGTTAAATGTCATCATTTCATGTTGGACCTCAACCATCCACTCTGTGTCAGAGTTGTATAAGCTGCTATCACCGTGGTATGCTAGTCCTGCATTGCATGAAAACGATGTATCTGGGGTCGTCGGCTACTCAGAGGCCGCTCAGTCTTCCCTTCTGCTATTTATTTCTAAGCTATTATGCCTTGGTCTTCCCTTTCACTATTTATTATAAGCTACTATGCCTAATTCTTTTTGTGCCCTTTGAAAGGTCATACCTTCGTAACTGAGTTCATTCATTTACGTAATGAGGAACTTTTTGCAATCTGTCATCACCTAATTTGATTTAATTGAAGGGCTTGGAGCAATAACAAGGTAAGTCGACATACCTATGTCTTGCGAAACAGTATGCCACCGTGAGCGGAAGATGGTAATCTATAAACCCTGTGAATTTGGTACAGATCTGAATAGTTTTGAGCGCTGTTTTTCAAAAAACGTTATGTCGACATAACATGTTATTGCACACCCGACAGAGTTCGACCATAACTCTAATGCGATATCAGGGTATGACAACATACACTGGCGTGTTTTTTTGCAAACTTTATATTAGCGCCGGTGCAATAATGAGGTTATTTGACATAACCTGTTATTGCTCCCACTTTCGTTTGAATTGGGCTATGTCCGTGCTATCAAGAATATTGTATGTTGCGTTACCGTACACCACAACGGCGCACGTGACAGTGAATTTCATAATAATCCGACATTTTTATTGAGATCAGTATTGTTGTAACTTGTGCGAAAATGAATCGTGAAAAACTATTAGCTTCGTTAGGTCGTAAATTTTTTTAAGTCTCTAAAAAAACAACAGAGGTTGGTAAGGTGTAGTTTGAGATACTATGTTTGATGGTTTAGGCAATAGACCTACGTTTAATACTCAATTTGGCATTGTGTATCGTCGACTTAAATCTACGCTCGACAGTCTAGGCTTCCCAGAGCTGAAAGTGATTTGGAAAAGTTGCCGGGTCTGAGTAAAACAACGGAATTTTTGGTTTTACCTAAAAACTTTTCTGACGACCTTTTTTAGTCAATCGCACCGAATTTTCTATAAACTCATTAAACTGTACCAATTTCTTTCAGGATTTCGTAATTGGTATAGTCACAGTGTGACTTAAATATTTGACTCGGCTGACGGGCTGAGACCCGACAGCGGCAGGTCACGAAAATCGATGCCGGGTCGCAGACCCGAATTGACACGGCTCACTTTCAGCCCTGAATCTACCTCATGAAACGAAATGAGTCGGCCATATGTCATTGCCAAATCAACCTCCTCCTATTAATATCTCGTCTTAATTTCACACGACCATGATACGAATCAACCCGAAGACGCTGAAGATGAGCAAAATCCTAGGTCTAACAATCGTCCCGAATTCGCTGGGACAGTTCCAGAATTGACCCTTTGCGCCTCATGTCCCGGATTGATCCCAGATTGCCTCTGAATTTTGTGTAGATTTTATCTTCACCAACAGTACTTTTTTTATTTTCGCACACTTAACTGGCGCTGGGTTGAAGTATTAAAAACGCAATAACACTTTACTACCCACTCCCTAAACGTAGGTGCTGTCATTCCAACGCTTTTTGACAAAGATTGTTATAGTATTAAAAATGATTTGCGAGTCTCACAATCGCAACAGCCTAGCACCAAGTGTATTAAAGATGAACAGTTGGCAAACGTTGATTTCAACACAATATGTGCTGCTGAAAGATAATTTTTTTCTTTCTCAGCTTTAGAGGTTAAAAAATCATTACGAGAAGCAGATGCAGTTTCGGTTTATCAAATTTTTTATTGATGAATCCAATGAAATGTTGAAACAAAATGATGATGGCTCTTATTTTGTAAAAATGAAAAGTCTGAACCGCGATACAAAGATCTGATATTGCATACAATTTCTACGGTTATGTCATTAAAACGTCATGTCACACTGCTTTTGAATATTTTATATCTCGACAGTACTACAGTTATGGTGACTTACAATCTTCTTGCACGATTCTCGAACTGTGTAATAGAGACAGTTTGGTGCAATAACAAGGTATGTCGACTTATACCACATAATATGTGTGGTATTGCAGCTGCTAGAAAACACTTTGTCGACATAACCTGTTATTGCACCAGAAATTATACCAATGACGGAGTATTCATGCTGCAATAACACGATATGAAGCAAAATGTGTAAAAAATAATAATAATTTCATATTTCGCACTGTATAATGTGACAATTTCGTTAAAGACTATTTTAAGGTACATATTGCTCAAAACAGCTTGTTGATATGTTGTCAAATGGCTTAGATACAGCAGTTTGAAGTAGTAAATCTTTGAAGTCGATTTCCCAACATTCATGATTTTCGACATACCTTGTTATTGCTCCAAGCCCTTCAATTGTTTTAATTTTTTGTTGTTGCTATCTTGTACAATATTTCTTGGTATTTTTTTCTTACTTCGGTGACCCTCCCCAGCGGGATGTCAATCCCTTTAGGGCCCCCTTTGTAGCCAATGCATGCATATTTTCTGTTTTTGATGTCATCTTGTTTTCTGGTTGCAATAAAGCGAATTGATTGATTGATTGATTGATTCGTAAACTCAATCTCCTAAAAGTGCATAAAACTCTTTCTGTTCAATTGTTGCTTCATATTGTCAGGTCCAAGGCACCTCTGACGTATTTCTGTTGAAGAGGTGATATATCAGTTTGAAATACAGTTATGGTTATATTATCTCCTTGAAATCCACATGACGGAAAAAGGAAAGAGAGGCTATGGAGAATAAGCGATCAGAAAAATATGAGACCTAAGCAGCATTGGAAAGGAAGACAAATTTATAAAACAGTTATACTCTATCTGTTGTTACATGACAATTTACGTAATGACTTGATATGTTTTTTTTATTTCTCGCAGTTGGTATAGGGCCTCTTCATTCTTCAAGCTCTCTACTCAGAGGAACTCCTGACTACAGTGCAGGCAATGCATCGGAGTTTCACGCCGAAGCGCACGAGCAATTGCAAGTGAAGGACTTGCTCAAAGTCCCTACGTGGCGGTTTGAGGTGGATTCAAACCTGGAACCCTCTGGCTCCAAGGCATCGAAATCCACCACTACACCACCGCGCTCCAAACTTTCATTCATGTAGAATAGATTTTATTTTGAAATTGGATTCATCTGTGATAAGTGATCTTAGTAAAAGAAGTGAAGACTTGCGTTGTTTCATGTTCTAGGTCTGACTCTCCTCCAGTCAGAGGTCCTTCGCATTCAATTGTTCCAACTGTCAACAAAAGAAGCGTTGCTTTTGAGGATAGGTTGGAAGTAATTGAACAACCTGCTAAAAGATTGTCTGAGCCGATGATATCTGATGATTCAATACCTTGGAGAATTGAACCAGAGGAACTTTGCATAGCACATGGTTCTGGAGGTGAGATACTTTCATTGTTAATTTGCTGTGTGAGGCAACTTTGGCATGTCAGCCTCCCACAATCAGCAACCAGAGTGAGTCTTATTTTGGACTATGCATCAATTTCCTGTATTTTGGAAGCAAATAGAATGGAGGTGTAAACGAAAGTCATGGCAGATTTCTTCAGCAAAACTTACAGCTTGTTATGACCTGCACCACTTTGCAGAGGTGGCTAACCCACAAGGTAGCAAGAGTGCTACTATGGCCATGTTTCAATTGCTCAGATCCTTAATCAACTGCTGCAATACTATTTTTCTGCTGCTGCTGCACAAAATGCTCTTGACCCTCAGATGAATCTGCTACCACATCTGCTGCTTGTTGACATAGGGGGGCAGTTTTGTGCAAGCAATTTTACCCCAGTTGACTGATGGCTTGAACTTGGTATAATCAGGCAGACATGTTGCTGATTTCTCTGCTGTAAGACTATGTGAAATTTTTACAGCAAATAATTAAGAGGTGGACAAAATCCAAATTTGCTTTCAGTAAATCAGAATTTATATAGCACACATTAAAGATTCCTACTTGGAGGTGCTACTGATCTAGTTCAAGGCAGAGAAAATGTATCAAATTAAACTGACCACAAGCAATGTTAGGAGTTGGCATATTGCCTGAACGGAGCTTGTTCCACCAACTACAGACAATGAACACCACTGAATTGTAGCAGTTCGGGCAAATAGGACTGTCAAGTAGCCATGAACAAAGGAGCTTAGTACACAATGGCTAGTGCTAAAGTACACCGGGTGGTAAAGTTCTTGTAGTAAGATGGTGCAGAACTTGAGAGACACCTCTACGCCAACAATGAAATGTGATGCAGGAAGTGAGCCATTGTTGATTTTTATGCATCTGCATAAACTGTTATTTCATGTTGACTAACACAGTTGTTGAAAATGGTTTAGGGTTTTGAGAATAATCTTCGCTTGGTTTTTTTAATTTCTTGGTTAGCTTGTTCACACATTCGAATTCAGCTATTTGAAATAAGAGCCTTACATTTTCTGTACTGTTGGTGGTTTAATTGCAGATCAGAGACCTGAAGTAAAGCATTTGTACATTGTTAATAACCGAGATTCAACAATCAAGTGAGTTTCAGGTTCTTACCATAAATTTTGATGTTGTACCAAGCAAGGGCTTCTTATAGAGACAGTGTAGAAGATGCTGTGAGAGTTGATTGTAACTCATTTGCTTGCCATTTAGAAAATACTCAGAAATCTGGTCGTTAAGTTGTAGGTTCATTTTGCTGACGCACAAATATGCCAGCAATGGACGAATCCCAAGGTCCTGGATATGAGGTCAGTGTATCGCAGGACTTGCCATTTACTTCCCAGCTAACGCCGATACCAAATTATACTGCTTGGTGACAGAGGCAAGTGTGTGCAAACAACTTGCCCACGGTTGTTACCCGATGTTAAACCCGCAACCGCATGCTCCGTGAGCAAGCGCATTACCGATAGGCCACCGAGTCGCACACATTCTGTAATGATGGTTTACAATTTACATACCAGACCTGCAAACTGCAAAGACAGTTTCCCCGACTTTTTGTGTTTAAATGTAGCTTAGCAATGACTGAAAAAGCAATGTTAATAATGTATTTGTACTACATTTATTAGATGCATTTATAAATTTATTTAGAACACTGACAACATTTCAAAAGACAATTTAATTTGATACGACACTTGTGCCACATCACCACATTTTACCTATCATACTTATTGCTTGCAAGTGCACACAAACATTTAAATGACACGAGTTTATTTTCAATTCATTTCTGAATCAGTTTCATGCATGCATTCCAATTCTACTTTCCAATTCATGAGGTTCATGAGATATGTCTTGCTGTTAATGGATAAAATTGACCAAAATCCACAAAATATCTGCCCAGAGCCAGAACAAGGGCTAAAAATAGCAGGCACATTGTAAAAAACCAGTTGCTTGTGTAATCTTGTTCAATTGAGAGTAATTCTGAAATCAAGGAGACTTAAGTCATAATGAATATGTTTTGGGTGTTTGATGTAGCTGCATGTTTGTGAGTTTCAGGTTTGACGTTTCCTGGCCTGCACATTGTCTTTGCATTACTCCTGAGCATGGAATCGTGTCACCAAAGTGAGCCAAATGCTTTCTGCTATTCTTTTTTTTAACAAGTTTTGCTGCAGCAGTGAAGTTCTTGCTTTTAGAAATTTTATTCGAGTCATATGTGTGCTAACTACAAAAATTCTCCTAGGCAGGATTTGAAAGCATTTCGAGAAAAATGGGAGACATTTTCTGTAGATTTTCTAAACTATAATGAAACTGATTTGACGTCAACGAGCAGAGGTTGAAGTTGTAGTAAAGACACATGATATGTTTTATTTTTGTTTTGTCTGTTTAAGGTCTTCACTGCAGCTGTGTGTTTGCGCGAGTGATCGACTGAAGGACAGAGGAATTGCTCTGCCGTGGAATGGCATGCTACACATTACATGCGAGGGACAGGTCAAGGTAGGTCCTGTCAACGTGCTACCTACATTGCCTTCCACATTTACACTTCTTTGGCTGATGAAGTATTGAGCCCTATCATTTCTGTATGTTGTTCCCTTGTGGCCCATAATATTGGACTCAGCGTCCATGCATTGTACCAGGGTCTATTATTATGGCCCTGGAAGGTCAGTAAAAATAATTCAGTTTTCAAGTTTGATGTTAGTTCTAGTTTTAGGGTTTTTTAAAGTTTAGTTTTAGTTAGAACGTTTCAGTTACCTGAAATTGAACTGTCAGTTAATGATGAAGTTACTTTCACTTTTAGTTAACTATATATAGCACTGATTCTGTATTAGGATGCCGGTTGTACCTTAAATTGGCTGTTTAACAATTATCAGGTCGTTCGTGTTCAAGTAATGGAAAGTGTTGCAAAGTACAGTATGGCAACAAGTGGAGTGAAGGCTGTGCAGGCAAATGCTTCTGTGTCAGTTGTCGATTCTGTGCGGCCAGGAGACCAACAGTTGGTTGTTACTATCACATATCCTCCATCAGTGCTGGACGGAGAAAGCGGCCATGGTCAAACAACGTTCAAACAGTCACTGCACTTTCCAACAACTCCAGTGGGTCAAGCCCAAGGTTAGAATTGTGTCAAATTCCATTCATTTTATTTTTTTTTGTTTTCGATGCATTTGTTTTATAGAGCTCTGTCTCTTTCGTAAAATCGATGAATTGCGCTTCATAAGATCTGCGTGTGGATTTACTACTCTGGGTGTTGTGTGATTAACCAAAGGACAAAATATCATTGCTTTTTTAATTTATATTTAAGGAAATTCTTTATAATTTTGCTATGGTACTAACATTATTATATGAGACTTTAATTAAGTGTAGAACTATCAGTGAGTGTTTTGATTTGGATTAAGCTGTCATTGGAGAGGCAGATTTTCTCAGTCGGGCCAGAAATAAAATTTAATATTTTTTAATACAAAGTTTAACTATTCAATTCTGATGAGTTTTCCAGCATTAAGGCAACAAATGACATCATTGGTTTACTTAAGATTCTGTGCTGTGATAGCGTAACTGAAATTTTGCTCTTATTACGTTGCAACTGTACATCTGATCATATAAGAATTATCAAAGGCACTGAAGAATATTTCCACTTCACTTAGGTTCTGTAAGTTGCTGAGATGATGCACAGAATTGCAAATTTAAATTGCATTTCATTGCATTTTCCAGATTTGCCACTGATTATTATGAATGCAAGCATACATCGCGTCAACTGGGTTGTAGCTGGTTTTACCCCTCCTTATCTTAAGGTCAGTGAGTCTTATTAGACACAAGTATATATATATATAATATCTTTCTTTCTCCTCCGTCAAGTGTTCACCGACAATGAGGCTCTAACAAAACTTCTCCATTTCGGCCGGTCTATTGCCTTTTTTAGCTCCAATCCTCTGTCTTCTATGTCCTCCAGTACGCTTTCTATCCATTTCTTCTTTGGCCGTCCTCTGCTCCTCGTTCCTTCCACTTCTCCGTGCAGCGCCTTTGCCGGCATTCTTCCGCTCTCCATCCAGATCAGGAAGTGATACTAGTTTGCTATATATATATATATATATATATATATATATATATATATATATTATGCATAAGTTTGTATATATATTATGTGCCTTTACTATGTTATTTGTCAGATTTAATAATCTCTAATCTTATAACAATGTGGTTTTTAAAAGTAATTTATCTATGTTTTTGCTCTAATTTCAGACCATGTGACCAGATTACATAAATAGTCGTGGCAAGGTGCCTAGGGTTTGATTTACACTTCATCACTTTGCTTTATGTTGCTGCTTAAAGATTGGCTATCAACCAAACCACCTGTTCAAAATAGTAATTTTAAATCATGGAAGTGATGGACAAGTGGAGAAATTGTCTTTGAACAGATTAAGCCATTTGTGTGTTTATCATATAATCTGCTATTCAAGTAATTCAAGTTGTCTTGTAAGTTGTCAGCTGCAGTACATGATACTAGTTTGCTTTCTATTTGCAGCCGATTGCACATACTGAAAGGGCAGATGAGGATCAGTTTCGTATCTTGTATACGGTGTATTCGATGCACGAGTCAATGGGAACACTGGAACCTGGACAGAAGACGAGGGTATGCTCATGAATATTTCGTAGACAAGATTTAAAGCTTAACTTTGCCCATTCATAAGCGCTTTCTTTGGAAGATTATAAAGCAACTTTTACGGAAATCTATAAGGCCTGAATGTTGTCTTGCATACGACAACATTCAGGCCTTAAAGATTTCCGTAAAAAGTTGCTTTATAATTTTCCAAAGAAAGCACTTATGAATGGGCAAAGTTAAGCTTTAAACCTTGGTCTTGCATACGACGAAATACTTTGATGGAATATATGGTGATCTCTTGTGATATAAACTCGTTAGTTTTTTCGATGGCTGAGACTAATTAGTTAGTTGGCAGCGAAATTTTCAGCTTACATAAACTATTTGCAATTCTCATTGGCAGAAACAGTCATTGATGAGCACTACAAGTAGCATCTTTAAATTGTGCAACTAATGCAGATCTTTTGTTTATGTACTTCTATTCTTGTGCATATCGCACCGATTGCCTTAAGTTCCACCAGATTTGTGAATGAAATTTAACACTGTTTGATTCCTTATATTTGCGACAAATTTGTCATACTTAAGATGTCATTTAATTGCTTGTATCTTATGCTTTGAATATTTATTAGGATGTTAGATTTGTGTTTAATATGAGAACTAAGACATTGGATGCTTATTTAACATGTTTTATGAACTCATTGATATTTGAAGTTACTGTCCTCAACGTAATATATTGCTGAATTTGTATATTTTGTAATGACTGATAGATTGGTGTCAGGTTTCGTCCGCGTCAATCTGGCAGTTATTCTCAGTACTACGACGTTAAGTTTGAAAGATTGGATGTGCGTGAAGAATCATATACCTGCAAACTTGAATTGTTCGGAAAGGTGAGTTTTTTGCTAAAATGTTTCAGTTTTGCACATTTCGGTTATTTGCAATGCCTTAAAATAGTTTCTATGTTGCTTACGCTACCTAGAGCCTTTGGGTTTAGGTTTTACATTCAAAATTTTCTTATTTTATCTGAAGATGCTTTATTGTACTGATTTTATTTTAGAGGTTTAAAAGTAAATATGTCTGGTTTTTAATGCTGTGGTTCTTTTCTGTCACACTCTTATCAATTCTGTTAGTTTTCAAAGTGGTTTTTATTGTTAGATTGTCAGGACCTTGTTTTAAAAAAAAATTATGAGGTAGGGGAGTTATTTCCTTACAAAGTGTATGAATTCTTTTTGATCTTGCAGAACCACTTGGTTGTTATTTTCAGAGTACAAAGAATGAGTTGCTGGGTATTTCCAATTCAACTCTTGGTCTGCAGGGCATCAGCGCAGTCACAGTGTCCAAGGTCTCGTCTCTGTCTTCTAACAGCGTAACTTCTGATGTCTTCAAGGACTCATCATCATCATCATCATCAACATCGAAGTATGCATTTCTCTGCTCATGATCTATGTAGGAAGTCAAGAATGGTTTCTTTAAAATGAGCTGTTAAATTGGTTTTATTTCTACTTGCTTGCCAGGTCATTTGGGTTTAAATATTTAGTATCTATACTCTATAGATTGTTTTAGCACCTGCACTGACTATTGATATTTTTGAAGTGATGCAGATATTGCTTGCTATTTGCATTGCTGTATAAATTGCAATGCAAGATGCTATGCTAGAAAAGGTATTAATTATAATTATTATTACAGTGAGAATGCTTGTCCTTTTCTAGACAGTTTGGGTCTAGAAGAACAGCACTGGTCCCAGTTGACAAAAGTTTTGCTGCATTAACGAACCTCAAATTGAATTATTTTATACAGTGCTGTTTATTTAATAAACTCTTTTGCTGTTTTTGCAACTTTAAGTAATTGATATTAATCTCTGGTTTATGTGGTTTGCATGGACTATCTTGATATGTGCAGGTCAAGATCATCAGATGGTTGGCTGATTTCTCGTCCTAAAGCCGTTGAGTTTCCAAAGTCATCAAGCCTCGAACCATGTGTGCAAAAAGTGAAGTTGAATAATGCAAGCTCTGTTGAACACAAAGTATGTGGGATTCAGTTTTCATATGTCCAAGATCTTAATAACACCTGTTGCTGTTTATTGTGTGAATTCATGGAATACAGACCCTCATGTGGGGTCTTATTGACTCCACCTTCTTTTGGCCTTCAGTAAATGACTTGCAGCAGAAATTTCTAAATTAGAAAACTGTTGTGTTGGAATTGATGTAATCACGTTACGCAGCATTTATTAGGAGTTTCTTGAAAGTCATGCACGTTAGTTTATTGCTTTCTCAATAGCTGAACTTATTCAATGAAGGAAGGATGCTGTATGTGTTTCTGAGCATGTTCCTTGAGGACGAATTGTACAGAAGGATAGTTATGAATATTCTAGAGAAGAACATTTAAACATTTAACAAGTATACTACACAGTCACATGTATAAATTGTCGCCATGTTAATAATATTACACTGTTTTTTGTGTTTCATTTAAGATTGACATCCTTTCTCCAGTTCTTCCTTTTGTTGTCAGCCATTCTCAGATTGTTATCAAGTAAGTCTCATTCATTTAGCAATTAGGTAACACTTGATTTTAAATCATTGAGCAACTGCAGATTTTGGTTATTCGTTAGACCTTTGGTCTTGTATCTAGTTTTGTGCATTTTATTATGTGGAATTTTTTAATGCTTTTTATCAGTCCCATTCTTTTGGCATATTCTAGACCAGAAAGAAATGTTGCTATTTAAATGTAAACGACTGGATATAAATGTTTACGATAAATTGACACCGTTGTGTTTCATTGGAATAATAGATGCAATTGAGATTTTTTATGAGTCTACAATTTGTCTTCTACCTTACAGATATAAATAGAGCTATAATTATGTGGCATAGGGTGTGTTCTCTTGTGTGGTGCAAACTAACCACACTTGCTGTGAAAGATCAGACTCATCGTAGTTTTGCAGTTTCAATCTGTCGTAAAATGGACTTCTAAGATAGTCATGTATGCAGCACTTTTTGATACACTTGTGAGATGATTATATTTAGTGTCTTGACACACACACACACAAACACACACACTTGTTATTCTTATTTAGTAAGATTCATATAGCACCTCTTCGAGGTAGGCTATTGAGAAGCGCTATACTGGGCTCCAGTGGTCAGAAATAGGCTCCACAGTCCACATGCATCCTCGAACTCTTACTGGAGCTTATTTATTCAACTCAAAGCTCTGCTTTTTACTGTGGGCTCCAGTCGGGTACACCTCTTTAGTCTCCTTGAAGAGGTGCTGGGGAAATTTATGAATGAATGAATACATGTATACTTACATCAGCACTAACATACACAGTATAGTTGTGCTTTTTATCATGTGGCATTCAAATTGATGTGTGCTAAAGCATTTTATAAGGTTTATTGCGATGAGTTGTTTTGTCTTGTAATATAAATAAAATTTTGGCAATTCTGTGATGGCTGGACTTTAAGTGTTTAGTAAAAAGTATTCGTTAAAATGTTGCAGGTCAAGGCATTACCTTCGCTTACCGATTGAGTTCCGACCGACAAAGCCTGGTCGTTATCACAGTGTGCTTGTGTTGAAGGCTGACACTGGAGAGACTTTCATGATTCAACTGTGGGCGGAGTGTGTCTGACATGATTGTAAATAAGTGGAATTGGAGTCATACATGTGAACTAAACGACTGTGTCATTGAATGGTTTCTTTCCATCTGCATGAGCACATCTGTCTGGATATTTATGCATTTGTTCTGTATAAACGGTTTGCATTATAAACGATAAAGACTGTATTATAAACGGTTTGCATTATAAACGATAAAGACTGTATTATAAACGGTTTGCATTATAAACGATAAGGACTGTATTATAAACGATTTGCATTATAAACGATAAAGACTGGCTTTACTGACTCGATGCATGCTTCATGCTCAAAAGAATTTGCTGAACAACTTTTCATTGAAGTGTTGTATAGGCCTAAGTTAAAAAAATGTTGGCCATTACATTTGTAGTGTTTGGCAAGGAAGTAATAGCAAATAACAAATCCGTTGCTTTTCGTTGCTCTGTTCCTCAATACAAAGGTCAAGCTGTAATAACTAGATTTGACTCTTCCAGCTCTTCTTGGATTACAGGATATTATTTATTTTTGCTCCTGATGTTTTAATTTTATCAATGCCTGCAGCTCTGCTGTACACTTGGTTAATTAGATGGCAGTGATCTGCTCAGAAAGTGTGGGGAAAATTGAAAGTTGAAAACCACTAATATTTGAAAACATTGTCCAGCATGCATGGCTTAAAGTAATTTAATATATTAGGTCATTTTTGCAAACATTTACAGCTGAAGCAGATCCTTTCAGAATGAATGCAGAGTGATGTGCGAATTGCGACAAATTCTGACAGTAATGGTTGTGTGGAAATTATTTCTCTGTCTTTGATGTTTGCTTTGTGAATTTTGTCAATGACCTCTGTATGAAATTTTGATCCTTTTATGGGCTGCTTAAACCATTGACCAAAGGATGGTTAGTTTTTAGGTACTGAAACATGACTGGCTCAGACTGGACTTAAATGTTTTGCTCATTTTGCACTTTTTTCATTTCTTTAGTTTGCACATTTGTGACCCATCATGACGAAATGAGTCGCTAAGGACTTTTTGAGCATTTTGAGTTATGTATTTCACGTTATTCTATGTTAAATTACCTTCAAAATGAGCTGTTATGTATCAAAATTGACCAATTGTTTGTGGAGATATAACATTTTTAATCGATCGACCTGTGAAATAAAATATTCTGAGAAAATGCGATTTTCTGAATTTTTATATAGGTTTTTAATCTTATTGGCCATTTAATTTGCAAAATAACATATTAAAAATGGCAAAATAAAATAAGTTTTAATATTTTATTGATTCATTATATAATGTAGATAAAAAAAATGCAAAAATAGCAAAATCAATGATTTGACGGTTGCACACCTTTAAAAGCGATTTGCGGCGTTCGGCATTGTGCGACTTCCGGCTCATTTCGTCATGACGGGTCACATTTATTGAAGACTGTGATTTTTCTTTGCATACATTGTTTTTAATTGTTGTGTTGTATTCTTACTGGTTTAGCATGCCTGGTTTACTTTGTAATGTTCGATGCACTGATTTGTCTATTCCTCAAGTGATAACTCACTGTTGATCTGCTTGAACACTTCACATTACTTTGCATTTACAGACTAAAGAGACCGATGTAATGTGTAATCAGCTTATGATGAATAGTCTCTTCTCAGTTATATATGAATATTTAAAATTACCGGTTTTATTTGAATTTGACCAGGCGGTCACTAGGGAATGTAATCCCGGGGCATTCTGTCAATCCCGGGATTACGGGATTAAAAATAAGTCAATCCCGGGATCCCGGGATTGGTCCATTTCGACCAAAAAATTTCACTGCCTATTTCCTTAGTGATTTAATGCTGTTGTAGGCTATATTAAAGAGAATCGTAAAAGCCTAATAAAGTTGTGGAGTTGTGTCATTGGCTTGATACTGATAATAGAAGATATGCAAATGTTCAATGTTCGTCTTAATCGTCCATAATGAACACCTATTTACGGCAAAACGATCGCAAAAAACATAAAGCATCAATCGTAGAGTCTCCAAGCCGTGACCGTATCTTAGTGCACAGAAATCCTGCCACTGAAAACGTCCGTTTCGTCTCAACTGACGTAGGCAGGATTGACAGTAGACCTAAGTAATTATACGAAAGTGCCAAAAAGTGGCCTCGTATGTCTGTTGATTCAAAAACTAGCCTACAAGTGGTCTCCATCAAGTCCTCAGTCGGAGTGTTTGCACTTGAGAATACGCGTTCAATTAAATTAATATTTTAGATATGAACTAGGGTGACTGGTAAAGAGGTCCTAAGTCTTCTAACCGAGTGTATAGGCTTTGGCCTACTTGATCTAATGCTACGCAGTAATTTTGGCCACAGAATGATTTGACCAACAGAGCGGAAAAGTTTAACCAGAGGCTTAGACCTTAGGCGTATGGAGACACACCTTGTGAAATTAGCTGTATATATAGTTGGTGATCCCAACGCCTAGACCCTAAGCCTGTTCACTCTCCTTTCTTTTCTATATCAAGACGTTTAACCTGCAGACTAGCTAGGCCTATAGGCCTACACCGAGCTGCAGCTAAGCCCGATTGGTTCTGCTCCTAAGAAACGAGCACAGCCTGCATAGGCATATAATACATATGCCCTATAATACTAAGTAAATTATAAACTAATTACAGAAGCACAATGTTTTTTTTAAATAATCTATTTAAAGTAGCCTATTACGTTTCGAGCGGCATAACTGACACCTTGCTCGCTGCCCATTGTTCTCTTTCAAAATACTCCCAGACACCACTTTTGGAAGAGGCATGCTAAATCTATCAGATATTTTACCTAAAAATGCTAAAATGAGTTTGGAGTCTTTTCAACAATTCTATGTAATATGATTGACTTCGTGGAAGACGTCGATCGTATAGCAGTGGGTCAAATTGGTACACTTATGGAATAGGCTACGCTGTTTACTTCAACCTTGATTTCGAAATGCAGCAGCTGCTGATTACTCAAAGCAGAGCCATTAGGCAGTGACCGGTTGGCAGCAGCAGAGTTAATTGATTAATTATGATACAACGGCCCGGATTCAGGTCTGAGGGCAACAGGGTCCAAATTTATGGGAGGTGACTTGGCTAAGACACCACTTAGCGCTAGACAATGGGCTGTCTGCGTATCAAAACAAACAAAGACGTTGCATCGCCCGCGGAAGATATTATCTTCGGCGGTAGATTATATGCGATCTAAAATGCGTTTTGTTACACATTAATGGTATTTAGTGACGGCGAAAACCACAAGCATAAATCAGCTCATCGTCCCACATCCAACGGAATTAAATTTGGTGCCTCTGAAACACTCTTTAATAGTTTAAACCGCGTCGAAGTGGACGAATCGAAGATGTCCCGCCGGCCATGTTTACCTTTACGACAGCGACTAGTAGACTTACACGACCCTCATAGGTCGACTAGCGTAGTTGTGTCTTAGCTGGCTAAGACGTCGTTGTGAATTCTGATTTATCCGTTAGTTGCCCGCTAGTCGCAACTAGGATCTAAGACATGTCTGAGATACCGTCATAAATTTGGCCCCAGGTGATCAACGCACTTAGATGCTGGCAGCCTGGCACGGACTGACTGACCCAAGACCTCTGCACAATGAACCGAAGCAGCGAGAAGCTAGCAGCAGGGTTCCACCGCTGTATGTTACTATGTATGTATACGTCTTTATCTGTCTCTGTACGCCAGCCTCTGCCTGTCGAATTGGCGCCTTCCGAGCATTGACCAGGAAAGAATTTAGAGCTAAATAAAGTAATTTCAATGGAAAAACTGTAGTCCCGGACGCACGGGATTTCATCTTTGCCAATCCCGGAATTTCGGGATTGAAAAAAGTCCGGGATTATCGGGATCCCGAGATTCGAGATCCCGGGATTACATTCCCTAGCGGTCACAGAGACAGTTATTGGTATAGGAGGCCTGCATGTTCAGTTGCTCCTGTGAATATTTTCTGATGATTCAGGCCAGTTGAAGACATGCAGTATCCCGCAGGTGTGTTCTTTTAAAGACAATAACAATATTATTGTGTTGTGGATGGATTGATTGTCTCTACATTCGTATAAATCTCTCTTGCAATTCTCACTTGTTTGCTAATCTGTACAGGAGGCTGTCTTTTCTCAAAATTCATATTCCTAGATTTCATTTTTATTCGGGAGACTAAGAAGCAAAGGAAGGTCTGTCCATATATCGCGTATGCATGGAGGGGGAGGGGGTGACAGGATTTAGGTAATTTGCGTATGGAGGGGTAAGGTGTCGGCAAAATGTACGTATGCAAAATAAATGTCTAATTATGACGTCCACGTTAGCATATTTATAATGCTGCCTTATAGCCATACGATGGCATTTGACTACCTACATTAAAATTAAATTCTGTTCAGATCTAAACAGTAAACCATGTAACTGTTAAATTTTTTTAGCTAGCAATATGATGTTTAGCAAAAATATTTAGTGGCCTGCGGTAAAACACATGTTACGTATAATTATGACTTTAGCTAGATTGCCTTTGTAAAGGGGTAGAGGAGCTTATTTGTACGTACACATAAGGGGGTTGAACAAAATGTAAGGGGGAACGGAAACACTTTTTCACGTACATAATATATATGCAAATCGGCTGAACGACCAAAGATTTCTGCATTCGCTCTATCTTATAAGTTGCATTTATTTCAGGTTGTTATGATTAAATAAATAAGTATTATTAATTGATCATTCTTGTCATAAGACCGTAAAGGACACACAGTACAAACATGAGTGTATAAGAAGAGGTCTGAAAGGATTTGCTTAACGGCAACAGGTCTTCACGATATTCAAGTATTCGTTGTTACAAGTTTCTGTTAATTAACTTTGCATCTTAATGTGCAATCATTTAATGAAAGATCCAACAACAGTGTGATTCGGCTTCCTTGTGGGGGTCTTTGACCTTGTTTGAGGTACCCGAAGTGATGTTAGTTGTCTCATTCGATTGAAGTGAGCACTGCAGTGGAATGGAAGAAGTCTTTAATCTCTGCTGTCGTTCATTCAGATTGGCAACACATCTGGTAGGCTATGATCTGGCGATTAGTTGGTTAAAGTGAAGCAGATTGCCAACAAGGATCATTCATCTGATGCAGAAGGACAACCACTTGATGAACGCACAGATAATGGAAAGTATACCTGTAGAGGCGATTGATGTATACAACTATTGACTTGATGATAATATTACCACGCTTGTTATTTTTCGGCTAATATTGGATGTGCTTGGGATCTGCTGTGCAAGCTGTTTACCTCGTGTAAATTTAGCCTCTCATCGCCCGTCTGTCGGTGGTAGCGGTGGCTGCTTAAGGGGAGGGGTGGTGGGCTTGGAGGGAGGGAGGACTACGGACTGATGGCATCTGGTCCTGTCGTGGCGGAGGCGGCCAAAGAAGCTCCAGGCGTTGGTCGTGTAGGGCGTTATTTTCGGCGGACGTTCGTTCACCTAGGAATTGATCGGAGTTTAGTCGTCTGTCGTCGTCGTCGTCGTTAAACAGGTGAAGGAAGAAGTCGCTGCTATTTAGTCGGGCGTCGTCGTCGCTGCTTTCGGATTCGGCTTTAGTCTTCCAGATATTGAATCTTTTCGCCATTCAGCTCTAACCTGTAAGTCGAATTCTTCCATGTAGGCTGATAGGCTAATACAGGCGAATTGGTAATTTTTGGCCTGTATTTAATAATGTAGCCCAAGTTATTTCTTTGACGCGATTTAGGCCTATTTATTATTATTGATGCACTTGCCATTAGACCCCCTACGTTTGATTATACCATACCGAAGTCGCTGGGCGAGTCTTGACAACCTCACACCTAGGCTACTCTAGGCTACTATTTGTCTTGGGTTTCGGCAGTGAACGACAAGTAGCCTAGACACACAGGGGTCTCTATGCGCGGACCCCTACGTTTGCAATTCAAATTCAATGTCTGGGCCAATTAAGTGACTTTTAGCCTAGGCCTCAGGTTCGCAAACCATTTATGTTTGTTGTTCAAGTATTTCTTGTCTGCGTTAGGCCTATTTTTATTTAGCAGTAGGCCTATCATCACGGCTCTTTTAATTCAACACTAATCAGAAAGAGACCCTAGTCCATTACTGGCCCATTAGTAACCATTAGCCTACAATAATGTGAACAGCAACTATAAGACTTATCATTTTATCAAAGTTCTCTGGGGGAAAGTAATTTCTGGTTGGAAACTCCACACTGGAGATGCCTAGATTAAACACTGTCAAATACTGGCTCGACCAGGCCTATAAAGGGCTGTCTATTATACAATTACATAGGCATAATTATACAGGGTGGCCCAAAAACGTAATACCCTACGATGTTCTGCCAATAATATTGGGCCCTATTATCTTGGCCAAAAATAAGAATTTTCATATCAAGTTTTACGGGCTTAAAGGTAATTCATGTCCATGTAGGCCTATATAAGAGCCAAATTTTACCACGAAATTTCAAATAGAACAAATGTTATCACTTTCTGTGAGCTCACCCACTGTTTTTGGCGATCAGAAAACAATAACAAATTAAGTACTTCATCTCAAATAATTGCAAACAGTGGGTGATATCACTAAAAGCGATTATAACTTGTGTTCAGCTTCAAATATTTTCATCAAATTTGTCTTTAAGCCTACTCCGCATGCAGGGGAAATGCTTTCAGAGTTCATTGACCCCAAGAGCGGATACAGACATTTCCGAAGAGTGGGGTCAAAATTTTCGGTCTTGAGACAGAGGAATTTTCCTCTTGGTCGGCGAAAAATCTGATGACCTTTTTCTAAATGGGGGGCCATGGCCGGATTGCCCCCTGGATCCGCCCCTGATTGATCCAACGGGATGATCAGAGTTCCTCGTTTATTCCTCCATTTCATACGCATTAAAGTAGCCTGCGAGTAGCGCGTGTGCTTTTAAGAATCAATAGGCCTGCAATTATGTCTGAACAATACCGTTGCTATGTCGGCATTTACAGGACTATAATATTATTACACTCGCTTAAACGATGCATAGAACACTCGTAAACCCAGCATATGTCCATTGGCCAATGCTTCTTAAAATAAATACGTTAGATCATCCATCTGATAGTCGACGTTAGCAGGTGGGAGAATAAATGATGTGTTGATGTAGCCTAAGCTATATGCGGTATACTTCGGAAGCACATGAGGACTGAGCTCGGAATTAGCGCCTCGATCGGCTGTTGGCGATTTGTTGACCTCCACGGGCGGCTAAGCCTAGGCCTATAGGCCAGACCTATAGCCACAGCCTGGAGAGAGATGCAGCATTGGAAAGTATTCTGGAAACATACGCAACATTCTGTGCGTTTTAACATAGGCACGACAATTAGGCCTAAGACAACACGTTGTAGGCCTTTAATAACAGCACACGGTGTTAACCTACACAGTTAGACGTGGTCAATATTGCTAAACTAATAAAGGTCAAGTCTCGAACTTATTCTGAATAGTTTGCAACAAGATTCGTTGATATTCGACTATAAAATAATTTGCACACACGTGAATTCGTTAGAGGCCTACCTGTATAAGGTCAATTTCAAGTGAACTATTGCCATGCCTCTGAATGTTTCTATATATCTATAGTGGCAACTGCATCACTTTATCATCTGCATACATTAAAGCATAGGCCTAGGCCTAGATGTATTCTGTGTTACAAATGGCAGTAGGCCTATATAGTTTAAGTGTTCATCCTGATATGGTGGATCTCTAAAGTTTTATTAAGCTAAAACCTCGGTATTTCTGTAGAATCTATATATGTAGGCCTAACCATTCATCGCTGTAGCAGTACGTGTAGCCTGTAGGCCTATTCGGGTAAAACTAAAATGCATGAAAGAAGATGCATAGGCCCTAATCGACCACCGGTATTGCAACCACAGATAGCCTGCGATTAGGTGACCTTTAATGTGATATGGTTCTCAGAGGTCAGATGATGACTGATCTCAAATCGATCAGAGGTAGGCCTACACACAGGACCTTACACGATCCAACGGGAACCATGGATGCAGCTGAACTAAACTACTGGCAAACTGAACAAATGATGGCCAGACCTTTGGTTGAGCTGTCATTTGAGACTTTTGAGTTTTCAATACGGAGCAAGATCATAGGCGGAGTTTATCAGGGGCTAGGAGGGCTAAGCCCCCAAGAAGACTCAAATTCATTTTTTTACCGTGTAAATCGTACCTGAAGGCTTTAGCCCAAACAAGAACGGAAACTAAACTCCGTCCATGAGCAAGATGTATGCCTATATTGAAACTTGTCCTTGGCATAAGATATTAACAAGGTTTATTAGGCCTAGCCTACTTATCGTCTGAATCTGGTTTCTGGGATCAGCGCTTACTCTCCCATCTTCAGCTAAGAGACCCACTGCAGCTGTTGACGAGAGAAAGACCGACAGATTGACGGATGATCGAGGAGAGGATGAAGTGGACGGATCTAACGCTGTGCTTAGCATGATCAGTATTTCCAATTCCAGCGGATAGCAGCAGATCCTGTAGGATATGATCTATAAGTGTAATATAGACCCACACACACACACCCACACACACACGCACACACACACATATATATACATATAGGCCTACTATAAGCTTACAGGAAGTGGCAAAGCTATAATTTATCAGGTGTAAAGAATCCGACCGATCAACAACGCAGAGATCGTCATGCATCATGTTTTTCTCCCCACCCACATCTCTGAATATTTATAGATGAATAAACATGTCAGAATGTGTATCTATAGGTCTATAGGCCTACGTCTCATGCAATTTGATTATAACTAGTTTGCAATTAAGTCGCTATAGAGTTGTTTCAGTTCTTCTTGTCGATCCTACCAACAACTTTTACACTTTTGCCTATAGAATGCAGATTTTGCAGCTGCAAGGTGATAGGCTACCCCGTTGACGAGAACACCGAATAGAGTACGTAGGACATTTCTGCATTGAAAAAGACTGATATGAGAACTCATCATATCAGCTACCCGATACGGCACTGGTTTCTGAGAATAAATTTTCTTTTCACTAACAATTTCTGTAAAATAAAAAATATCAATCATGCATAGCCTATAGGCCTAGTCTAATTGATTTTACGTAATTTTGTTGCAGTCGAAAGTTTTCTAACAAATATTATAGGTCTATTATTTCTATTTGTGGTTTCTTGTTCAGATCCGTACTTTCTTCGATCCAGATAAAGTCAGAAAAGGGAAATAGTTAGAGAGGTAGAAACGGAGATAAACACTGGTTTAAAATTAAGACATAGCTAGAGGTTGAGACGGTGAAACGGACAAAGAGAAAGAGAGATAGACAGACAGAGAGAAAGAGAGAGAGAGAAAAGAATTGCGCCTTTATCTTGCTTTAATAAGATCTTTTAGTAGGTCTAGGCCTACATATAGGCCAAACGAATCCAATCCATCAATAAAGTAGAACTTATTGGAAAGTACATGTGCACCTATTTTAGCAAAAACATTTCTATAGCTTCTATATAGAACGAGAATAAAATGACATTAATTCTCAGAGCTTTCCATCTGCTGCATGATCTGCATCTCATTATTATCGTGTTGTTCCTGCAACATCGGCATCAATGGATCGAAGGCCTATTTGGTGTTACAGCATTTGTTACAAATGAGTCGTCCTAAAGAAATCGGCTTGAAGACAATGACTTAGAACTCACGATAGGCCTATGTAGTTCCAAAGTATACTACAACTCAGATCTCTTAGCCTAGTATAGGTTTAGGCCTATAAATAAGAAGAAATTTGATGAAGAGTTGAGGACCATTAGATTTTGAGCTTTGTCATAGCTTGAAATATTTGTCTAATAGGCCTACTATATCAGTTTATCGCTAATCTGATAAATACATTTCTATATCGTTTTGTATTCTGACGTCAAAAGGTAATTCTAATTAATTGCTTGTAGGCTATGCTAATTTTAATTTTTAAGTTTGAGCTAATGCTAATTTTAATTAATTAGTAGGCTAACAAAATAAATCTTAATTGCCCATCCCTGGATCATAAGAATGAGAGTAAAAGTAGGCCTACTGCCTCAGACAAGGTTTGAACTCGAGTTCATTGCGTTAAGAGTAGGCTACTCTCGGCTATAATTAACGCAGTCGAAGCTAATGTGTCATCGGTGGATAAAAAGCCAAACAAGAAGTGCCATATGGTAGGCTATAGCTACCTTTCCAGGTTGTTCTGGCCTAAAACTTGACAGGACGACGTTCAGATTTGAAACAGTTTAAATACTGCAGTGTACCATGCAATCAGTCACAGGTAAATAATGTCGGTAGCGGAATGTTTTTTGGGCTATGAATTCACTGACTCAACACATATTGTCGGTGGAAAGATGAGACGGTGAGGAAGAGGATTGGTCTTTGGTCAGCATAGGGTAAGAAAATGAAGTCGATAACACGACTCACACCCATGCATGGCTGCTGCCTCAGGGATAAAGGATTGCTCTTCTTCTTCATCATCATCATCTTCTTCCTCCTCCTCCTGAGCCTCCTCTTCTTCTTCTTCTTCCTCCTCTTCTTCTTCTTCTTCTTCCTCCTCCTCTTCTTCTTCTTCTTCTTCATCATCATCTTCTTCTTCTTCCTCCTCTTCTTCTTCTACTTCTTCTTCTTCTTCTTCCTCCTCCTCCTCCTCCTCTTCTTCTTCTTCTTCCTCCTCCTCCTCCTCCTCCTCTTCTTCTTCTTCTTCTTCTTCTTCTTCTTCTACTTTTTCTTCTTATAAGGTATCCAATTGCGCTAATTGTAATCTCTGTCATTGACTTTGTTCTGCAGGTGCTGGCGATATATTTTCACGACTGATTCTGCCAACATCGACTCGATCGAATATTACATCGCAGTAAATCATGTACTGTATCTGGTTTGATGCTTTCAGTTTAGGTTTCACATGTTACGCTCGTGTGATTTGAGGCAGCTTCATTATCACCCAACTTTTTTTATAAAGTTCGCGCAGCATCCCTGCTAATTGCGAAACGACTTAGGTCTATTCTCTGAAACATGTAGGCCTATACACTATTCAGAGAATGTTCATTTTGACTTTACTTTCAATCTTCCTTTAGGCTAGAGATCTACTCTTACTATTTACATTTATTTACCGGTACATTCTTTTTTATTTGTAATGAATCGAGTAACAAAATATTGGTTCGGAAACAATATCGTCCAGGAAGAAACCATGCGACCATTAAATTGCTCTCTCCATAATTTTTTTCAACATGATTCGTTTAAGTTCTTCAGACTTCTTGCAGTCTTTTTGCTGTGGCTTAAGACTCTTTCCAGCTTAGCATTTTCGACTAGATCTATAGGCTATGATTGTAACCTACATAATATTATGCTAAAGAGTCCGATTCTGGCGAATGTAGAACTTAGCAGCTATTAGGGCCTATCCATGTATAGGCC
This sequence comes from Lumbricus terrestris, assembly GCA_949752735.1. NCBI lineage: Eukaryota > Metazoa > Annelida > Clitellata > Crassiclitellata > Lumbricidae > Lumbricus > Lumbricus terrestris. The sequence continues at coordinate 27,201,908 of OX457039.1, forward strand.
TACAGTTCCTATTTTCTATTTTGTGTTCTTTGCTGACTAACCCGCTGCTGGCGATATTAACTGTTAATTATTTGTTATTTTGAAAGTGTATGCTTTTGCAAATGATAACAGTCGTGTCTGCAATTCTGCATTCACCGGTCTTGTTATTATTTGGTTTTTGTCGTTTGAATGCGCCTCAGATTCACATTTCGGTGTGACATTGCGCGCGTTACAAATTTATTTAATAATAATAATCAGAGTAAAGCTGTTTCTTTGCTGTTGTGCTTTACTCTGATTATTATTAAATAATTGAATGATTGCGACCATACGAATGCCGTATACAGGCCCACAAATGGGGTGTGTGGGTGCCTGGGTGGGGCAGCTGGGGCTACAGAGTAGGACGGGTTTAAAAAACGTATGGCTCACAGCAGCTGTGAATATCATTACAAGTTGGCAACAGCCAACAAAATTCGAATCCTTACACGCTATAGGTGATATAGGCCTATTCTACGCAATGCCAATGACGGTGCTACATCTAGACAAGGCAGGGCAGACGCCAAGGTGAGAAGCATGATGATGATGATCGGTGTTCTATTACTGGACTGTCAGAATTATGCAATGCTGACAATTTATTGGGGGGAGGGGTATAAAAAGCTGCATAAATTATTTATGGCCTTTGCACTGGTTAGGCCTTCTAAATGACTTCCCTATGCAAGGTTACAGCAAATCTATGGCTCTACGGTGTTCATGTCGAAAATTACAATTTGCTCGATAAGGTGCTAAGAAGAACTGCACCGTATTATAGCAACAATGGCACGCAATTAGCACAATCGTCCATATTTTAGGCTACCGGTATTGTTGCTATAGGGTTATGTTGGTTGGTTTCCAGCAGCAGCTGACCAGAAGGGCCATCACACCAACAGAACTCTGTTTTGCCAATGGGACGTTCTGTGTGGTTGTTTCTGTCATTTGCTGTTCGCAGACATTTTCTAGCACGTTTTGCCATTGTTGGCGCATTTCTATGCATGTATTGTGCTTTCATTGGTTAACTGTTACAGAAAGAGGCTGGCTCACAGCGTCTGCCAACAACCTATCATCGACCGATCACCTATTAACATTTCTTTGCTGTTGTGCTTTACTCTGATTACTTATTGGAAACAATGTTTGGCGTGTAAGTATCGACTGCAGACAGCCAGGCGCTACTCTGCAATTATATACAGTTTTATTGCAAGAATCTTCATTCTCGTCATCAAGGTAGCCATAGTTACCATCACCAATATCAATGGAACATGTTCGTCTTCATTATAATCATCATTAGCATCGTCGTCACCATCATTCTTATCTTTAGCAGTCAATGATATAAAATGCATAAGCCCAGGACCTATAGCCTGCATGTAGGCTGCGAGACTGCGATGTGTCGCAAATTGAAAACGCACCTTAACGGCCGCTCTATAGGTTACAAGTTAATCGGTCATAATTATTATGGAACAGAAAGCTTACAAGCAAACCAGCTCTTACACTACCTCAGTGATCGCCTTGACTCGTCGTTCTAGAATGGCAGAGGAGGGTGGAGTTGGTTACTCTAACCATAAGGTAGTTGGTAAATCCAGATTGGAAGTGCTGAGTTGTAAATTATATAGGTGAAATACATTCATTGAGACAAACAAGAACAATGGATTCTGTTTTGATAATTATTATCAAATATCGGAGAATATGTGTCTGTCTACTGTCTACATAATTATGATCATAATTAAAAGAGAATGAGAACTTGAATGCGAAAACTTTTAAAGCCAAAGGAAGGTATAAAATTATGCTGGTCCTCACAGAGCGATGGATTGTTAGCTTTCACAAGGATACATAAGACACAGCGTTTGACAAAATTAGCTGCTACAAGATCTAGATTGCATTGTTTGTGTTGGGTAGAATTTTAGTGCATGGCTTGAGGTCTAAGATTTAGGGGCTGATGATAAATAAGTATGGTCGATTGGCAAAATGACCTATAATCTTCAATGTTATGGCTATAGAATTACCTGTATATTCTTTTCAATTCCTTGTTGTGCAATGTGCATATCTCGCTCTTTCTGCTTTCACCCGATTTCGCTCTCACTATATTGTCAGTGAATTCGATCCAAATCGTACTTGCAGGAGTGCAAAGGAACGTCTGGCTCAACTGCAGCAGAAGGCAGCCAAAGATGCTCCGGTGGGAAAGCTGTCTGCTGGACTACTGAAGACAACACCAGGCAAGCTTAGCAGTGCACCAGGACAGCTTAAAAAGCCAGAACCGCCTAAGCCAGCAGCGGATGTTAAGAAGCCAGTAGCACCACAGCCAGCCAAGCCAAAAGAGGAACCAAAAAAGCCAGAAGCAGTCAAGCCAAAGGAGGAGCCAAAAACAACTGCAGTTCAAGAACCAGCTAAACCTAAAGAAGAGCCAAAGGCACCTGCCGCTCCAGAACCAGCGAAACCAAAAGAGGAACCTAAGAAGCCAGTAGCTCCAGAACCAGCTAAGCCGAAAGAGGAACCTCAAAAACCAGCAGCTCCAGAACCGGTCAAGCCAAAAGAGGAGCCTCAAAAGCCGGCAGCACCAGAACCAGCCAAGCCAAAAGAGGAACCTCAAAAACCAGCAGCTCCAGAACCAGCCAAGCCAAAGGAGGAGCCTAAAAAGCCAGCAGCCCCAGAACCTTCCAAGCCAGCAGAGGAGCCTAAAAAGACAGCCGCTCCAGAGCCAGCCAAGCCAACAGTGGAGCCTAAGAAACCAGCCGCTCCAGAACCAGCCAAGCCAAAAGAGGAGCCTAAGAAACCTGCAGCTCCAGAACCAGCCAAGCCAAAAGAGGAGCCTAAGAAACCGGCAGCTCCAGAACCAGCCAAGCCAAAAGAGGAGCCTAAGAAACCTGCAGCTCCAGAGCCAGCCAAGCCGAAAGAGGAGCCTAAGAAACCAGCAGCTCCAGAGCCAGCCAAGCCGAAAGAGGAGCCTAAGAAACCAGCAGCTCCAGAACCAGCCAAGGCAGCTAATTTACCAAGCGACGCCGCTGCAGTCAAGCCAGCGGTTGAGCCTGCAGCTGCAAAACCAGTGGAAGAAGTAAAGAAGCCGTCCGATGATTTCTTCCACAGCATCTTCTATTTCTCCGGCATGGGAACCCTCGTCGGGTCGGCTTTGGCGGAAGGCGTCTACGTTCCGGAGAAGACGCAGAGAAACGCTCTCGATTCGGACGACATCGAGGCAGCGCGCGAAAGACAGAAGCTGAGACGAGGCGAAGAGATCATCGCGACTGCACGCAACCAGGCTCAGGGTCTGTCGACTGACTTCCGTCATCTGCAAGCGCTTCTCGAAAGCCTCCCGACGTTCACCGAGGTTCTCGAGCCACAGCCGCTTGACCGCAGAGCAGTTGATCAAGTCATCCACGGCCACGTCTACTTTCAGCAGGAGCAGCACCCAGCACCGACCCACTCAAGGCCAGTCCATCATCAACCACCATCCTCCGCAACAGCAGAGATTGCTTCTCATGTCCCGCAGCAGCAGCGGCAGCAGCAGCAGCAGCAGCAGCATCCGACGCATGTTGCTGGTGCTGAGCCGAGACGTGCTCCTCCGGTCGGAGGTGTGGCTGTGCTGCCGGATCTCTTCGACCAGCAGAGACACCGTGGTCAGAGGGGGGCCGCCGCCCCAGAGGCAGCGTCGTTCGCAGCAGCCATCGATGAGTTCGACAGAGCCACTTCAGCCGCCTCCCATCAGCAGCCGCTCTTCGCTGCTCTTCCTCCTCGACCTCCGTCCGAACCAACTCGACCACACTCGCGTGGCCGACCGACGACAGGAGACGAGGAGGAGCACGGTGGTGGAGGCGGGAGCGGGGGCGAGGGCCACGGTGGAGGGTCACGGCCATTCGGGGTCTACACTGGCCAGGCAGCAGCAGGCCCTTCGGCGGGGTCGGCCCAGCCGTGGCAGGAGAGATACGGGCAGACGGAGGTGACCAAGTTCGCCGCACCTCGGCCTTTCAGTGCGACGGGTGGAGACATCGACTCGAAGGGAATCAAGTCGTGGCAGATGTCGCATCTGAGAACGCTCGAGGTGAAGGGTTACCATATCGTCTCCGACACCGAACCAGACGCAATCAAGTCCTACTCTCCCTACCTCGTCTCCGACCGATCACACGGCGCTGACCGACAGCAGCAGCACCGCGGTGGCAGTAGCGGCCCCTCGCCCCATCCGACCGGCCCCTCGCCCCATCCGACCGGCCCCTCGCCCCATCCGACCGGCGGCCCCTCACCCCATCCGACCGGCGGCGTTGAACCTCCGGTGGTTTCTGCGTCGACCTACAAACCCCCGGATGCAATCAACTCCCCCTTCGCACAGGCCCTCGAAGAATCGCTCGGATACAGCGACCTATGAGTTGAGTTTGATGGAAAACGTTTCGCAAGTAAAGAAAGGTTCTCTAGACGACGGTCTCAGATTTCGTTAAGAGAAACATAAGTTATGAAAATTATAAGCATGCAGATATCATCAAAGTGCACTTATAAATATTATTAGAAGAGATAGACAGACTATGTTGAACCTTTCAGTTGATCCCAATTGCTTTTCCATGACAAGTCCGAGAACAACGCAATGGCTGCATGGTCGGCGGATTCCCCAAGTATATAGGCCTAGAATCACCGGTTTAAAAAAACATTTTTGTCTCTTCTAATTGCCTTTCTTAGGCCACTAGTCGTTAAAAACGCCCCGAATATTAAGAATTGCTACTGTTTTTAATCGTAAGAATCAGGAATTCTTGCCTAATTTGTGTTAACTTTCAAGTGGAAATGTTTTTACTTTTTAGGCAAGATGTCTTTAGGTCTCATAGTTTCGCTTCAGATCTTTTATGCTTTGTCTTAATTCGCATTTGCTCTTTCATATACAATGCAATACAATACAATACAATACAAGTGCCCTTAAAGATATGATACGATGAAGCGCATTTTTTACTCCATCCGTATGGTATGGACTTTCCCCCCGCCCCATCAGTTCGCTCTGTCATCCTCTCTGGTAGTCTTTCTTCGTCTTTCTCTCGTCTAAAAACCTTCCTTTTCTGTTGGGTTGATCGCACTGGATTCAAAGCGCTTTTGAAAGGTTATTGCTGCGAGAAGCGTTTTATAAATGGTCAGAAACAATACGATACAATACAATACAATAACCGTGTATAGAATACATCCGAAATTTGGATCTGCTGATGTTGGCGGGACATTGGCCCATGGTGCATGCTATAGTATACGGGTAACGGGTGGATCCAGTGCTGAGACTGAGAGAGATAAATGGTAGCCTAGGGTCTATAGATTATAGAATCATCAAGCCGCATGCTTTGATGCCTCAAAACCTTTCAGCGAAGAAGCTTGATGCTTAGCCAAACATTTTAAGCGGAAGGGCACTATAGTTAGAACTTAGAAGGTAGCAGTCCTTTTCGATATATAGAGTAGGTTATACTATAGACTAGTTGTGGGTAGGCTATATAGTTTGCATCCACAGGTTCACGTATAATTATACGAAGTATTGACTTATAGGCCTACCAGTGAAAATAATATTTTTTTATAGGCCTAGTGCAATCGCAGAGGTGCATTGTATGATACGTGCCTCACAGTGCTGTCATTATCTGAGTATCTTTCACGACCATTTCTATTTCACATCCATTGTTTTCTTCTTCCTTCTAATTCAGTGTTCTTCAATTTCATTCTTATCCTTCGTCTTTATGCAACACAAAGGGCCAAATTCAAATGTAAATGTGATCGGTTTTATATAGCGGCCGTCTTAGGTCTCAATGACCTTGTTCATTTTTCAATGAATTTGATCGGCATGTGAGATCCTTCACTGCCGCTCGCCCGTTTGAATGGACGCCACGCCATTTAGGTCCCCGTGGACGGACCGTGCTAGCCCGAGATTTTGAATCTCTTAAATAAGCCACCTTTGGGAAGCGAACAGCGGCCTGCACGCTCTCTTTCACAAGCATAGACTGCACGGGCGCAAGCCCAGGGCTCCACCACTTAGGGGCTGCCACCAGTTGCAATTTTAAATTTTATGCGCCTTCACTGCGTGTGTTTCTGACTATGGAAGAGATACCACACAGTTGTACGCCGTTGTACGCTGTCCTTTCTGTGTATTTGAGACAAACGGACCGTGGCATAAGGACACTAACCACCCTAGCGGCTCTCAGAAACGCAATTAAAATTTTAAAATGAAAAATGACACACCTGTCCTCCTTTTTTACTTTGATAATTGTAGCCAACTTCCAGCAAGACTGTGCTAATAATATCCTGCTACTATACAGTATATATAGACTGGATGAAGACAGAGAATGGCTACAGAGGACTGAAGAGAGGCGCAGAATAGAGATGCGTGGCATCGTCATTTGACTTGTAGGAACCTGCCTGATGGCAGAGAACAAAAGAAGAAGACGTGATTCTCAGCATAATTTACTGATTTGGTATTTAATTAATCAGGCCCGGCCCTAGGGTGTGCGGGGCCCAAGGCAGCAGCGTGTCCCCAAGCAACAATTTACGGATTTCTTGAGTTCTTGTCAATCTGCATTTGCACTGCCATAAATTTTGTGGGCCTAGGTTTATTTAGGTGATTCAAAATTAGGCCTATGGGCGTTTTAACAAATCTTTTCTGCTCTGATGGATGGGCTTTTTTAGTGTGCAGTTCTGCACAAAATGTGCAGTTCTCGGTGGATTTTTGCAATTGTAGAAGCACTTCTGTGCAGTCTAAAAATAGTACAAAAGGTCATTGCCATCCGGTTTAGGGTTATTCACTATGGAGGATGGGAAGGGAAATAAAAGTAGCCGTTCTAAAAAATTCCTTAAAAAACCATGCAATGATCAAGATAGTTAAGTTAGTAACCGTTCTTGAAGAGGACCTAGGATAGATTTTATTGCTTTAGCCTTTTGTTTATCTTTTGATTTCCACTTCATATTTTCAGCCAAAATCGCAATACCTTTTTTGGTGGCATAGGCCTATTCCTTCAATAAAATTAATTATACAGCCTAACAGAACACATCAAAATAGAGGAAGACATTGTTAGTCAAATCACCAATTCATTTCACTATTGCTCAAGCATCAATCATATAAAAACACGCACTTGAGTTATAGGCCTATAGGCGGATTCTTTGAAATTGAAAAGGCCTTTAAGATTTCTCAATTTAAAATTAAACGTCAAGTCACCAAAGAGAACTTAGGCTAGGCTTAGATCGAGGATCATGTTACACCATGCACGAGCATCATTTTACTAAAAAATATTGAAGAGTTAACCTGGATAAAACAATTAAAACTGCCGCATCACGAGTCATCGTATCTTAACAATAATGTTCGCTAGCCTACATGTTTTCTGGAGAAATTAACTGCATGTAGGGCCTACAACAGTAGCCTTTGAATCGTTTTAGCGTAGTCTCGTCATTTCAAAATCACTCAATGACATTCACGCGGCAAATTGACTACATAGCCTAGTTATTATGCGACGTAAGCATTGAAATTGTCAATCTTAATAAAAGTTAAAACAATAATAGTCAGCAGCGCGGGGCCCTTGGAAGCGCGGGGCCCAAGGCGGCTGCCTCGCTCGCCTTGCCCTAAGGCCGGGCCTGTAATTAATTATTGATAATCGATCGGACATTCAACTGTTGTCTCACCCCATTTGTTGTGCTCGGCAGAGTGAGCACAGCAAATGGGCACAATCTTATCAGTTCTGATGAGGGCTGAGAACGAAAGACAGAAGAAAATACTTGCAGCAAATAGGCAAGCAGTTCTGAATACGGCTCGCAGTAATAAGTAATTGTGTGCTTGATGGATCGGTGCACAGCACCTTTGTGGATCGGTGCACAGCACCTTTGTGGATCGGTGCACAGCACCTTGGTGGATCGGTGCACAGCACCTTGATGGATCGGTGACACAGCACCTTGATGGATCGGTGACACAGCACCTTGATGGATCGGTGACACAACACCTTGATGGGTCGGTGACACAGCACCTTGATGGATCGGTGACGCAGCACCTTGATGGATTGGTGGCACAGCACCATGATGGATCGGTGCACAGCACCTTGATGGATCGGTGGCACAGCACCTTGATGGATCGGTGCACAGCACCTTGATGGGTCGGTGACACAGCACCTTGATGGATCGGTGACACAGCACCTTGATGGATCGGTGCACAGCACCTTGATGGATCGGTGCACAGCACCTTGATGGATTGGTGGCACAGCACCTTGATGGATCGGTGCACAGCACCTTGATGGATCGGTGCACAGCACCTTGATGGATCGGTGCACAGCACCTTGATGGATCGGTGACACAGCACCTTGATGGATTGGTGGCACAGCACCTTAATGGATCGGTGACACAGCACCTTGATGGGTCGGTGACACAGCACCTTGATGGATCGGTGCACAGCACCTTGATGGATCGGTGCACAGCACCTTGATGGATTGGTGGCACAGCACCTTGATGGATCGGTGCACAGCACCTTGATGGATTGGTGGCACAGCACCTTGATGGATTGGTGGCACAGCACCTTGATGGATCGGTGACATAGCACCTTGATGGATCGGTGACACAGCACCTTGATGGATTGGTGGCACAGCACCTTAATGGATCGGTGACACAGCACCTTGATGGATCGGTGCACAGCACCTTGATGGATCGGTTGCACAGCACCTTGATGGATCGGTGGCATAGCACCTTGATGGATCGGTGCACGGCACCTTGATGGATTGGTGGCACAGCACCTTGATGGATTGGTGGCACAGCACCTTGATGGATCGGTGCACAGCACCTTGATGGATCGGTGCACAGCACCTTGATGGATCGGTGCACAGCACCTTGATGGATCGGTGACACAGCACCTTGATGGATTAGTGTTACAGCACCTTGATGAATTGGTGGCACAGCACCTTAATGGATCGGTGACACAGCACCTTGATGGGTCGGTGACACAGCACCTTGATGGGTCGGTGACACAGCACCTTGATGGATCGGTGACACAGCACCTTGATGGATCGGTGCACAAAATGAGCTTTCAGGATTTTAAGACACGCCAGAGGAGCATGGGGTCTCTTGATCACAAACAACTCTCATAGATAGGACACACCCATGCAGACGGCACCAAGCCTCACATGCAGCACACAATCGATCGGCAGGATTATGTCCGTCAACCACACGTGCCTATTGAAACAATAAAACGTCAAAGGTTAATGACACACGTAGCCTAATCATAGAATAATAATAGTTATGAGGCTATAATCATTATAACCGGAAAGAACGAAGTACATTGTGTAAGATTATCCCGCTCGGTTGGACCCCGTTTGTCATCACCACACTGACATGCATACATGCAGTTCTCCAAGGTCGCTGACTCGCTGTTCCAGTCTCGAATCAACCACGTCAGAGATTGTTGCTCTCAGCTGATCATGCCACTGGACGCGCTTCCAGTTACCAACTCAAGCACAATGTATATAATGTCTAATGCCACGAATCTTTTCTGCGCTGCATATGCACTCTGCTGCATTGATCACTGTTAAAAGACCGCCCTATAGGTTCTTACTCATCCTCCTTTGTAACTATCTCATGTTAACGTTTAAATGCATTTTAGGACACTTTGAAACGTTTGCTCAAGGTCCCTTCGAGGCGGCTTTAGGTGGATTTGAACCTGCAACCCTCCGGTTGCAAGGCAACGAACGTATACCCACTACACCACTGCGCCCCACGTGTGTAGCCTATACGTGTGTTTGTTTGTGTTTGTATGTTTGTATGTGCACTTGTTAAAGCGCCCCTTCAAGCTCTCTACTCAGAGGCGCTACCGACTCTCTAATCATTTCTTATGAATTACAAAATAAAAAAAACTAGAAATAAATCTATGAATTGCTCTGCTTCCTTAATAGACACAGAATATTTTGTGAACTATTTTTTACTAAATTGACGCAGAATTTTGTGTGATATTTTTATACTATTTTATTTTTATACTTCCTTACTTACTTAGGCCTAATTAACGACCGATGATTTTTCGGTCGCTGAAATGAAGACGATCAAAATTCTGTCATACATTACGAATAATTTCCTTTTCACTTCGTTGATCAATTGTCGCTCAACTTGAGCAACAGTCGTCGTCATCGAAACCATCTTCTGCATTGCCTTTCGTCATCTTCATCGACATCTTTCGTTGACTTCCTTGCCATCTTGTCCGTCTACAGCCTTCGACAGAAGCTAATCATTCTAATGTTCCTGAGAGACGAGACTCATGACGACACAGTGACGAGTGAACAGAAGAAAGCTACGTCATTTTGCGATGATGTCATAGTTGAGAACTGTGACGTGAACTGACTTTTCGCAACGGGTGTAGTAACTGCAATGACGCTACATGTATATACTATAAATGATATCTATGATCTGCGGATTCCATGTTACATAATAATAATTATTACATTCATTCATTCATTCATTCTAAGAATTTATGTAGCGCCCTTAAAGAAATCCACTCAGAAGCGCTCCCAGTCTAACCACGGTGAAATAAAAAAAGCTGTAGCCTAATTAAGGAGCCTGTAAAACACTGACGAGTCAACCCTATAGTAACGTATACGCATCTCCAACGGAAGACTATTCCAGATAGATGCCTAGATGGACCTACAACTGAGAAAGCACAATGTAAGTCTTACACATATTCAATGTATACGCCTTAAATATGCATGGAGTAGGCTATTATAAGTTACGAGAGCCACTTTGCTTCGCGTTGAAGAAGACGATTCGTAAACGTTGGTTTATTTCGGTTGAATGTAACATCGACGCGTATTGATAAGATTTTGTTTCGAACCGAGTTTCGTTTTGAGTCACATTCCTGTTGAGAAACGATGTGCTTTAACCCAATGAACCATGCAGGACTGATTTTCCTAGATCCAACGTTATCTACGCTGTAGTCGTTCTTGGAGTTGGCTTAGACCGGCGAACTTGAATCTCATTGAGCTCTTTATGTTTTGAGATTTCTATGCTTGTGTTCTGTTATAAAGAACCCTATGACCGCAATCAATGGATCGAAATTGCTACAGCGCAGAATAAGCAACTGTATAAGTCCAGAAGATAAGTTCACGAGTCTGAAATGGAAGAGGCAGATCGAGGTAAATAGACGACGATAATGTTATCACGTAGGCTGCCGTCATTTATCCCAGCAAGGAAACGCGGGAGAACAACAAAAGATAGTTAAGGGATAGGCTTAAAAGACGAGAGATAGTCGATTATGGAAGCACTGTAGCGCATCCTGACGGATAGACTACATAGGCCTATATTGTACACCGGCATATAGCGATAATTAAATATTATTTATAAAAAACACAGACGCGCATTTAATCAATCGAACTTGTCAGAAGTAGAGTTACCGACTTGGGTTAAATTTCGTGTTCAAAGTCCCAACCCCATAGCTATAGCCTTATAGCATAGAGGTTACATTTTTTACCCTGCAGGCCTATACCCATTGCTATACATGCTGGGTCTAAACTCTAAAGGATAAATATTATTATCTTTATGTTCACGCTATAGAACTGCATCACCAAGTTGTAATTAAAATCTTCCAGTGAGAAAAGTTTTATTTGAGTGATCAAAGTTCCCAGTAATTTGTCTACTTTAGCCGATGCAGCTAAATCAGGCATTATAAGCTACTTGACTTGGTAGGCAACATACGATGAGTTCTATGAAAAAATGGAAAGCAGTTTCAAGAAGACGAAATAACTGTTCGATGACAACGCATTGGAAACAAGGTATGCAAAGAAAGTAAACAAGACTCTTTCCAAAATGTAGGCCTGCAGTAACTGCGCCTACAGATCTCTGCCAGTTACGATTATCGCTGGCTGCAATGGATCGACCGTATATATATATATGTATACATATACGTGATATATACATCGTACATATATATACCTCGTATATATATTTAATATATATATATATATATATATACATCGTACTAATCAAATGCAAGCACGCGATTTGAGTGTACATGTATATGTGTACACGCTCGTTGAGTTTGTACTGTTGGTTCATAACTAGACACGCCGCACATATTTGGAGCGACGGCCTAGCGAGGCGGAGGCGGCGGCAGAGGCGGCCAGAGAGAGAGAGAGAGAGAGAGAGAGAGAGAGAGAGAGAGAGAGAGAGAGAGAGAGAGAGAGAGAGACGAGTGAGGGGGACCTATCGAAGAACACATTGGCGGCGTGAGTGATACGTGAGAGCAGCGCTGGGGTTCGACTGATAGCAGCAACCTTTGACCGGGTTGGTTCGGATCAGCCGGGCCTCTGCAGAAGAGGAGGACGAGGAGGGAGGAGGAAGAGAGGAGGAGAAGGGGAGCATAAGCAACGCAGGAAACCACTATTCTTTGATGAACGGTTCCACAGTCCAAGCTGCTGCTGCTGCTGCTGCAGATGCCGACGTGAGAATGGATTGATGTAGGCTATGGGTGAAATGCTGCGGCCCGCAGACTGGGGAACAGACAGCGTACATGCCTTGAAATTCAAGACTTATGGAGGAAGTAAGGAAGGAAGGGCGGACGGACGGAAGGAAGGAAGCAAGGAAGGAAGCAAGAAAGGAAGCAAGGAAGAAATGATGGAAGGAAGGAAGCAAGGAAGGAAGGAAGCAAGGAAGGAAGCAAGCAAGCAAGGAAGGAAGAAAGAAAGGAAGGAAGGAGGCAAGCAAGCAAGGAAGGAAGGAAGCAAGGAAGGGAGGAAGGAAAGAAGGAAGCAAGCACGCAAGGAAGGAAGGAAGAAAGGAAGGGAGCAAGGAAGAAAGCAAGGAAGGAATGAAGAAAGGAAGAAAGGAAGAAAGGAAGAAAGGAAGGAATGAAGGAATGAAGGACGGAAGGAAGGAAGGGAGGAGAGAAAGGAAAGAAGAAAGATAAGAAGGTAGGGAGGAAGGAAGGAAGGAAGAAAGGAAGGAAGGAAGGAGGGATGGAAGGAAGGGAGTAAGGGAGGAAGGAAGGAAGAAAGGTAAGAAGGTAGGGAGGGAGGAAGGGAGGAAGGAAGAAAGAAAGTAAGGAAAAAGGAAGGAAGGAAGGAAGAAATGAAGGAAGGAAGGAAGGATGGAAGGAAGGAAGGGAGGAAGGAATGAAGAAAGGTAAGAAGGTAAGGAGGAAGGAAGGAAGGAAGGAAGAGAGGAAGGAAGAAAGAAAGTAAGGGAAAAGGAAGGAAGGAATGAAGGAAGGTGGGGAGGCTGCTGGGCCTTTCTTTTGGGCTGACGTCATCCCTCTCTGCCTCCTCCAGATGCTGTCTTGAGTAAGGCTGATGAAGAAAGAAGTATGTCTATAAATAACACATACGAAGCAGACGCTTGAAATGCATCGCGTTTCATACTCCGGCTCAGCTGGGCTAACTAACTAACACACATACATACACTACAGCCCACCACCACCACCATCACCACCACCAGCAGCAGCAGCAGCAGCAGCAGCAGCAGCAGCTCATGCCGCGGCTGCAGGCTACTCCTATAACCCACAACTATGCAGCAGCAGTAGAAGCGTGCACCCTTCTCCGTCGGTACAACTCATAAGCTCTCCTCCTCTCACGGGCCTCTAGTACCCTCTACCCAACCAACCCAAAGAGCCAGCGGAGGTTGGGGGGTGAGGGGAAGGGCAGCCACGCAGCCGCCCTTCTTCTTCGTCCGTTTGTCCTATCGACCGACCGTCGACTTAAGGTTGTCTGGCGCTAGTATAATGAGTTAGAGCATCGTGGTTCCAAAGGTTGCGGAGGCTGGCGCTGCTGCTGCTGCTGCTGCTACGGCTGCGGCTGCTGTGGCTGTGGCGTGATGATGCTGAGACCGAGTGAAGAAGTAAAGAAAAGGAAAAAGAAGGACGAACGGTTGAACAGAGAGAGCAGAGTTCTTCATCTTCTTCTTCTTCGTCTTCTGCAATAGAGATGCTAACCATTGAATGTCTGTGATTCAATTGTCTTCATCGTTCGACGCAGATGACGTCTTCGAATCTTACTCAAAGCAGCAGGTACACATCGATCATCAGTTCTTTACTTCGACTCGTAATGAACTTCTGCTGACGCGGAGTAGTATGATGTAATGTAAATCTTCGAAATAGGCTGCAGCGCCCACAAAAGCCGCGTGAGAGAGAGGAGACGAGGTTACAACCGGCGCTACATAAAATCAAGTCCGACATTCACTGAGTCTGACCTTGCGCCCGAATGCATACATAGCAACATAGATGTTGGTCGGTTCTTTGTCTTTGTCGGGCGAAGTCTAGCATTTGGTATCATCGCCATTCATTGGTTAACGAGTTATTATCTCAGTCAACATTTGAGTCAAGGCTCGTCATAAAGTTTAGGGCGGATATAATGAGCTTCGCCCATAATTATTGGTGTCATGGTTATTGTTAAGATTTTGGTGCGAGTTTTCTTGCGAGTTAATGCTTATAAGGTTACAGATGTTGTAATGGATGACGCAGCTGAAGTGCTGCAAATGCACCACGTGTTCGCACAAACCAGTGGCGGCGCTAGCTCTATAAAATTCCAGCAGACCGCGCGCAGGATCAGCAGAAATTAAATATTAAATATTCCAAAGAATTTTGGCAAGCCATGAGGCTGTTAATCTCGCAGAGATTAAAGTATGAGGATCGAAACTACGTTGTCCAACAATTGGGTTGTCTGCGAATACAACCCAATTGTTGGACAAGGCAGTTTTGAAATAGGCCAACTCTACCATTCTGACTGAATAAATTTGGTATATCAGGCGTGCGTGTTATTCGGCATGTAGGCTTCTTAAAGTTCTTAATCTTCTAGGCTAACGGTTTCGTTCATTCGTTCATAAATTTCTATAGCAACTCTTCAAGATGACTAGTTGGTCTATTACTCAGAGGTGCTTCCTGCTCCAGCGTCGCAAAAGTATAGTTGTGATCTGAATAAATATTGCTTCAGCATAGGAGTCATTGTAAACAGGCGTAGCCTATCTCGTGCAGAGGAACCACTCCAGACAACTAATTAATTCTGCGCATATTCTGTGTATCTTGTGATCATATCCTTGGGAAATTCACCCCATATAGGATATCCCCGTCCAAAATTGTGTCCTGGTTTCGCTCCTGGTAGGCTATCAAGTGTCTTAATTTTATTGTCACTATTTAACGACTCTGTATGCCACACACTCCGACTCGTCTCATATATCGGTTTATGCACTGCAGACTGTAGGCCTACTGAGTTGACTACATGTATGTAGGCCCAAGGGCGGATACTGAAATTTTCAAGGGGGGGGGGCAAAATTTTCGGTCTTGGGAAAAATTCGTCCTGGTCGCCGAAAAATCTGAAGACCTGTTTTTAGTCATTCCTCCACTTTGTTTTTAGTCATTCCTCCACTTTCCAAGAAAAAGGTACCGTCTTAGCCGCCGAAATAGTTGATGACCTTTTTTATTTTTATTTATTTTTTTAGTCATCAGTCATCCTGGTCGAAGTAATGGCCTCTCTAGTATCCTGCTTTTCTCTCCCGCTGCATTGAGTTCATGGCTTGTTGAAACCAAATGGGGGCACGTCTCATTGACTTTTTAATGGGGGGGGGGGGCATAGTCGGATTGGCCCCTGGATCCGCCCCTGTGTAGGCCTACCAGATATGGATGGAGTCGTCTGCATGAAAGTAACCCCTTTACTTTTGTTCACAGTTTGGTGACACCTCGCACGCCCTCTTTTTCGGACGTCCTTACAAATGATGATGAGCTCGAAGGCAGGTTCACTGGCTTCATGCCTCTGTGGTTGAGATGAGTTGAGTACTTGAGTTGAGGTGGTTTCTCATGGCCTCCCTCACAGAAACCGTGAATGAGCAACTTGTCCAAGGTCATTACGTATAGTAGCTTGAGGTATAGGTCTACTAGAATCGAATCTGCGACCCTTCGGTTACAAGGCACAGACCATACCACCGCTACACCACAGACGCTGTCCTTTTAGGACGTCCTTAGTAATAATAGCCTATAATAGACGATCCCTCTTGTTACATGTCTAACGACATTTCCATATCAAAGAAGACTAGTGTCGCCCTCCTCCCTTATCCAGGTTTGGGACTGGCAGAGAACAACCAGTGGCGGAGTTGAGACTATCCATTATTCAAACTCTGTTTATACGCATTCTTCCTCTCAATAATTCGAATACAGTGATCTCTGTTGTTATCTATTTTCAGTCAGACGACGAATGTCGTCGTTGCGGACATTATCATAGTCGTCGAATCTAATTCCGATGAGAGACAACAACAACGACGACGACGAAGTTGACATACTTCTCTACATTAGACCATAGTTACATTTGATTTATGGAATGTAAAGAAGTATGTGGCGTTCGTGTGCAGCACTTCGATCCGTCACAGCAGTTATGAAGGAACGCCATCAGTCGCCTGCATCGATCCTCTTCAGCACCTATCAATAATATATATATATATATATATATATATATATATATATATATATACAGAATATATATATACAGAATAGGGCAGAGTGGGGCATAATGGAATATCGGGGTATAACGGGAAACTTCATTATTGCCGTCTTACTTACTTTTAAGATACGAAAAAATTTCAATCTGAAGTAAAGCATATTTGAAGGCGAAGGACAAAAGCATTTACGATTTCGATGCGTCTTGCAATATTTATGATCAAAAGTTGATTTTCACGCTCTTCCAAATAAGTTACATCCATTATCCAAACAATTGTCTAGAAACACTGGAGCTATATTAAATTTAAGTTATACCATCCATGTGTAGGGTTATAATTATATAAAGCCACATATTCCCATATGAAAATTTGTACAAGTTCAGATATCCCATTTTGCCCCTGGCTGTGATGCTAAAGCAATTTTCCTCCATATCTCTTATATTGTAATATTTCATGGGTTCTAATTACCCCTCACGTCTCAATCATTGTTTAGATTACAAAACGAGCAATAATAAAAAAATATGTGGCACTTTTGGAAATCATAGAATATAGCGTGTTATGGGGCATAATGGGATAGGAATCCCATTTTACCCCAGGTGGTGGGGCATAACGGGATTTTGGGACATGTTGGAAAAATTATTATCTCCATTGTGGGTGATGCTTAAGTAGATTATTCTAGTCGATGCTGTACGTTATATTATATGCCTGCACAATGCGAGTACTAAAAAGTCCTGAACTCTTATTAATTAAATGATGTAAACTCCAAAATGCCTTAACTACCCCGTTATGCCCCGCTCTACCCTACGCATGCATGATATTAGGTCAGTGATATGTATATTGTATAATAATAATACATAGTTATGCAATAGTCTATAACTTAGAATTATGGCGAATCCCTTCAGTTAAATGAAGATGCACCAGCAACAGTTAAAATATTATTAGGACTACGTACAAAACGCTATCATCAATTGATTTACTGCGAGCTAACTTAATTAATTAATTAATGACCGGGATTCTTTTCAACAGTTTTTGACATTTTCGCTCCAAACCTTCACTACTCTGTCGGTGTGGGCATGGGACACCCGGTGGAGGGGCTGGCGAATCTCTACCACCATGGGGGCCAAGGTGGAAGGGGGTCGAAAACCTAATTTTCGCTATAGATTTCCATTCCGTTGCCATACTTTCACACTTTTCACCTGAAACATTGCAGCTACACAGCCATGGTGCTACAGAGGCCACATCGCCCCACCTAACACACACCTTGCCCCACCCAATACACACCTCGCCACACCCAACACACACCTCGCCCCACCCAACACACACCTTGCCATGGAGGGGCCGGGTGAAGGCAGAGCATTGTTGGGGGGAATAATTTGGGGTCGGAGTGTGATGAGGTTGGGGCTTGGGTGGGGTGGGACGGGAGTGGGCGGTTGAGGAGCCGCGATTGGGGCGGGTTCGAGTGAGTCATAAGCGAAATTTATCGCCCACTCTGCAGAGTACCCCAGAAAGGTGGAGGCAAGGTGGGCTGGTGGGTTGGGGGTCGGTGGGCGACTGGAATGGGAAAAAAGTGGGGTAGGGTGTAGGAGCGAGGATATGGGATGAAGTGAGGTGAGGGTGGGAAAGTAAGGTATTGGCCGTGAGCGAGGCGATTCCTAAATTTCCCGGGCAACGCCGGGTACCCAAACACACACACACCTCGCACCGCAGGTGCCGGATCGGAGCAGGGCATTGTTGGGGCGGAGACTTTGCTGGGAAACAAGAATCTCAAAGGTAGCGTAGCGGCTAGATGCCGTTTACCACACACACACACACGTCGAGGCAAGGTGGACCGGCGGGTTAGGGGGTCGGTCGGCGCCTGAAATGGGAGAAAAAAGTGGGGTAGGAGTGGGGATGGGGTGAAGTGAGGGTGGGGAAGTAGGGCATTAGCCAGGAATGGGGTGAATCCTAAAGTTCCTGGGCAACGCCAGCTGGGTACCCCAGCTTGTTATGCTATATGTGTGTCCTGGAGACTCACTTGTACTGCCTTGTTCATCTCTCCAATCCAGACGAGGACTACGATCTTCATCTCAAGGTCACAAGGTGACTTAATTTGTGGCCACACGTTCAGTCAGAGAAGTCTGAAACCGTGCATTTGCACAAGCACTATATTTGCACTGAATGGAATAAACTTCCGGACTTCATTCGCAAATCATCTTCTGTGTCACTCTTCAAGAAAAATCTGAAGGCTTATTTATTTTATTATTTATTATGTGTAGACTTTCCTGTTAAGCACTTTCGTGAAAGATTCTTTTGTGTTTAGGCGCGTTATATATGTCAGTTTAATAATAATAATAATAATGATAATAATAATAATAATAATAATAATAATAATAAGAAGAAGAAGAAGAAGAAGAAGAAGAAGAAGAAGAAGAAGAAGAAGAAGGGAAAAAAGAAAGAAATGTGTCAATTACAGCCTCACATGAGTGACATGACTTCATTCCGCTGGCCCTGGAGACTCTAGGACCCATTAATTCTAGGGGAATTGCTATGTTGGTTGATTTAGGTCGCCAGTTGTCACGTACATGCGTCGGACGATCTTATGGAGACGTCCTTCCTCTTCCAAAGACTGTCAATTCTTATTCAGCGTTTTAACGCTGTGGCCTTCAAGGGTTCTTTCGCTAACCCTATGCCCGATTTGGAAGAGGGCTAGCATTTCCACAATAACAACAGTTTGTCTTTTATTATTGCTATAATAATAATAATAATAATAATAATAATAATAATAATAATAATAATAGAAATAATAATAATAATAATAATAATAATACCCTGAAGACGAGGCCTGACCCACCAGACATACATTCTTTAGTTAATAATAGTCCATAAGTCCCTGGGGGAATGAAGTACCTCAGGGCAAAAAAAAAAAAAAAAAAAAAAAAAAAAAAAATAATAATAATAATAATACAGGGCTGTTTTTAAGGAATTTTTAGAACTGCACAACCCCTTCTTTTCTTTCCAATTCTCCATGGTAAGTTACTTCCAATCAGAGAACAATTAATGACCTTTTTGCTAGTTTTAACTGTACAGAAGTGCTTCTACAACTGCACAAATCCGTCGAACAATGGAGATATCATTTGTTTATATTACAAAACGAGAAATAGCCTAATAAAAAATATGAAGCTCTTTTTGGAAAGCATAGAATGTTGCATGTCATGGGGCATAATGGGATAGGCTAGGTATGCCATTTTACCTCAGATGGTGGGGCATAACGGATTTTTTGGATACATTTGTACAAAATCATAATCTCCAGTGTGGGCCATGCTCAAGTAGATTATTCTAGTCGATGCTGTACATAATGTGTAGGCCTACTCACATTATGCCTGCATAATGTGAGTACAATAAAGTCCCGATTTCTTATTGATCATATGATGTAAACTTGAAAATGCCTTAAGTATCCCATTATGACCCGGTCTCCCCTACTCTGATCCATCTGCTTCTCTTAATGGGCCTACCTCCAAGACTCCAATCTTTCTCTCGTCCTACTCTAAATATGCATTATCACTTCCTCTGCTTCGTTATTTCTCTGCAAACTTGTTTTGGTTCTTCATGAGATAAGCGCTACAGAAGCAAAGCATGTATGAAGAGGAAAAGATTCATTTAAACTTTAAAGGCACGTAAAAAGAAATTCTTCTCTGTATTATAGTCCTATGTAGGCTATAGCTGCTGTTGAGCAACGAGCGCATTCTCCGGTCTGTCAGTTTTTCATTCGGTAGATGTCAGTAGTAGCGACGATGTACCTGCATCAGCTGACTCGACCATTCGCCAGATGATGTCATTGACAGCAGCAGCACGTGACTTGATTGCACAGGTGAGCGTGAATTCCCGTGAACAAAGACTATGAACGTCTCCAACAGAACAACAAATATAGGCGACTGGGTGTAGGTGTGCGGAAGTTGTTGTGTTTTTGAATATAAATCCATAATTTACTGTGTAATTTTTTTACCATCGTTTAATCACACTGCGACTAACTTTGGATTTATCGTTAGAACAGTTGGCTTCGATATAAGTTAACTCGAAAGCAGTCACATTATAATAGTGACAATGTCTATACGTGCTTAGAGAGATTAGAGCTAACAGGTGAGCTGGGTTAACGTTCAAATGATCACTGCTTTGACTGCGCTGTCTCAAATTGAACTCATGTTGAAGAATGTTATTAACAGCACGGTATTTTGGCTCGTTGATTACCATTTTAAGATATGTAAGTAATTGCGCACGGTGCATATGTAGGAATTGTAGGATATCTCTTGTAAGTACTTGGAGGTTAGAAACGTAAGCCTTATACATGTAATGGATGCGCGTAGTAAAGTCCTGACATTGTGAGCCACTGAGTCGTGTGAGAGATGTTCCTGAAACGAAAGGACGCGGGGGGGAGAGGGCTGCACTATATCTGTCAGGATACATGTTTTCAAATGATATGGGACTGGAATATTGCTAAGCTTTTGTTTTGAATAATTTGCCCAATGTAGCATTATTAGGCCTATGCTACTTATCTTCAATCCAACTTCTACTTTGTGCTTAGCGAGAATTTAAAGTTAAAGTTCTATTATCTGATCTATCATGATTTATTTCAATAATACATTGTTCCAAAAAGCAATTGAAAAATTACATTTGTCAAGATTTGCTCTTCGTATTGTATATGCTTGCACTGAAAGTGGGTGATTGTCTAAACAAGGTGCTGGGACTCCAACAATCAAAAACCCTATAAAACTGCTGCGTAGAACATGTTCAGTAAATGGAGGCCTTTGCAATAATTTGTTAAAATTATATCAAGACTAAAATTAATTATTAGCTCTATATCGGTATTCAGTAGGTATATATGCCACTCAATCTCTTAAAGTCTAACATTGGACAGTTTCTTTATCTGAAAAAATGTCCTTGTATAGTTCTTGCAATGTCCTTGCTTATTTTTGGGCATTTCATGAATGGTAAAAAATCAAGAGCATTGAGGGACCACTAAATATCAATCGGACTAAAATTTTGCACTTATTCATCACTAAGGCAAGGTAACAAAATGAGAGGGTACCGTCAGCGAAATTCCCAAAAATTATTTTAGAGGACACCCTACTAGACATGCGTTAGAATGTACAATGTTGTACATATACGAATATATTGTACAAATATTTCTTGTGCAGATGCATACACTGTGACCAGTGTTCATATACATTAGTTGTTGGTGTGCGTATAGTCACCATAATTAATGTAAATTATTTCATGGAGTATACTGCATTGATTGTAAAGACCTCAGCATTAAATTGTCTCTGATTCGTGTGATGGTAAATTTCCAATGATGCCTTTTAACAAACTTTGCTGATGAATTGCTTGGATGACTGACTCACAGAGCTCTGAGTAATGGGAAAACTGCCCCCACAGTCATGTCTTGTTAAACATTTGACGATCGCCACCCACTACCACCACCGTCACCAATACCACCACCACCGCCATTTACTTAATTTCTTAGCCTCAAGATATGAGAAAAATAGACCAGTACCCCCTCAGTACACCATGTCTCTTTCCATTGATGGCATGGAAATGAAAATATATCATTCCATTCCGGTGTTTGAAAGGGACAAATCATCAAATTGCTTATGTGTTCTAACAAGGTTTTGAACTCTTGAACCCCAAATTTATTTATACACCAGCACGCTAAGAAATAGATTGCCAGTGTTGTGCTTTAATGAACAGAAGCAGGGTGAGTAACATGTGGGCCTTGTCTAATGTCTAGCCCTTGTTGACTTTTGACCCTGCTCTTGACTTTTCCTTTATCTTATCAGTGTACCTGGCACTTGAGAGCCTTTTATCCATTTTAGCCCGTTGGAGGCCCCACAAACCAGATTGAACAGGAGGTAGAAGAGTGTTAGATTCACATAATTTGGCAGCTACAGTGAAAGATATGAAATATATAACTATAGTCTTTTTGTGGCTGCAGATCATGTATTATATTCTGGAGCCCCATTTTGAAAGTCATGACATAGTAATGGTGTAAAACATACAACTTAGCATCAACCAATTACACACCAACCACTAACACTCAGGTGTAAAACACCAAGATTTGATATAAACAATTTAAAGTTGAAATGCGTTTGCAATTTGGAAGATTTATAAAGTGCCACTCAGCAATTTAGAGACACTACGTCTAAGACTATCACTAACAAATAAGATGCATCTTACGGAGTACTTCAGGCCTTTCTAAATTAGGAGAAGGGTTTGTAATAAAACAAGCTGCCAGTATTGAGTGAGGTTCGTTTACAGGTCCAATAATATGTGTCTTTGACCTTGGTACATTTATGTAATGAGGTCATGCAAGTGACTGAATGCCATGACACCAGCAGTTTTATTCCTCATGAATGCTGATTGTACCTTCATTGTGGCAGAAGTCATTTAGAAGTACTCAACTGATCTACTGGACCACACATGGATCCTTTAAGGATTCCTGGTTTAATAGCAAGCTGTATAGAAGTAGCTTTGTTCATGCCAAACTCAACTGACTCCCTGTGAAGTAATTAAGTAAAATTATGCAGATCTGTACTTGTAAATAACATACCTCTTGTCTTTTTAACCCAAGTGCTGATATAGTTTACTAAGAAGAAGCTCATCAGTAAGCAGGGCCACAAGATCCGCCTTATAAAATTATGTAACAAATGTTGTTTTCATGAATGTTTGTTCTAAAGCTGAATTAAAATTGGTTTATCTGTAGCTGCACCAAATGAGAAGATGCTTTCAAAATGAGATCCAGTATATAATATATATTACATATATATATATATGCACATAAAATGTTATTATATAATATGTGTTATTATGTACACATTTCTTGTATATGCCAGATACGTGCTGCAGATTCAGTTTTTAATTGTTGAATGCTACAAACTTGTGCATTAATGTTTGCTGATCATGTAGACATATATTGTGTTGAGCTCTGTCTTCATGTTCATTTGCAGAATTCCTTCATCACACCTGAACTTAGCAGTGTCTCGTAAACCCGAAAGTGGGACAAGCATTGCAGACTATGAACCTGAATCAAGCAGCAGTTTGTGAGCTGTGGATTACATAGGTTTCTCGCATATTGTTCTTTACCCGTCTGTATTATTTCGTGGACGCTGAAAGTGAAACGCGATGGGTCCCATTAAGACACATGGACCAACTGTCTTGGCGGCCATTGAACAGAACGACGTTAACAAAGTCACCGATATTCTGACAAGCAAGTTTCGTGATAAGCAGAAGACAAAGCAGTTCTTAGTGTCCGAAGTGCGGCACTTGCATTCCGAATCCGTGGCCATTCCTCTGTTGGCGGCCGCGGCCTTGGATGATCCGTCGATTCTGCGCTTCCTCGTCAACGAACATGGAGCAGACGTCAACTTTGTCTACGAGTGCGGCACGGAGAAGAAGAGAACGTACGAGACGGCGGTGTTAATCGCAGTGAAGAGAAGCTGCTACGCGATGGTGGACGTGATCGCGTCACTCGGTGGTGATGTCAACATTCAGGACTACAAGCGTCGGACACCACTGCACCACGCCGTCCGCATGGCCAACCGTCGCATGGTGCGGGTCTTGCTGTCACATGGAGCGATGAGCAACATATGCGACGCCAACGGACAGCTTCCTCTCGACGTTGCTGCAGCGTATGGTCATCTGGAAATAGTGAAGCTGCTGATGAGATCTGGTGGCAACCTGTACAGGCCAGCAGGCGGTGATGCAGGTAGCACCCCGATTCACGCAGTGGCCAGAGAGGGACACGCCAATCTGCTGCAGATGTTTGGTGAGCTGTTCAGGGCGGACGGAAACTTCATGATTCCGTGCGAAGATGGGATCTCGCGGACGCCGTTACACGTGGCCGCAAGCGAAGGAAACCCTGACAGCGTGAAAGCGCTGCTTGAGTTCTGCTCCGCTGATCCCAATCTGAAGGATTCCGATGGAAATGGAGCAATCCATTGCGCCGTTGCCACCCGGTGTTCTGCTGCCCTTGGAACACCAGATGAGGATGATGTGGTTGAGACCGTCCGGGTGCTCATCCGTCATGGGGTGGATTTCAACCGAGGCAACGGTGTGGGGGACACTGCCCTGCATCTGGCCGCAAGGAATGGCATCACAGGCGCGGTTCAAGTTCTCGTTGAGGCTGGTTGTGATATTCTGCTATTAGACAGCTCTGGACTTCGGGCAGTTGATCTGCTGCCTCCAAATGATGAGTTTTCGAGGAGCATCATCATGGCTGCCATGGAAGAACAAATGAGAAGCAGAGCGGCAGTCGTTCCTGAGGTTCATCTATCAGGAGCTAAGTCAAAGCTTCACCATCCTCTAGGAATGCGGAACCACAAGAGTGGCTCTGAGATACGAAACGAGGTGGCGTCAGGCACGGCAGACTCTGGCATAGCAGCGTCAAAGCCACGCCCAGCTGTTAGAAAAACAAAATCTGTGGAGAACCTGGATCAAGAGTTGGATATTGCTCCAAGCCAGGAGAAAAGCAAGGCCCCAGATCCGCTGGCTCGAGCCCCCAGAATCCGCAGTAACAGTGTCCAGGGACCACCGGAAGCAACAGATCTGAAGACTTCCGATGTTGCTCCACCATTTGGAAAGAGGTTATCAAAGCAGAAGAAAGACAAGAAACTGATCGAGAGTGAAGAACCACCGGAAGTAGAGTTGCCACCTCCTACTGGTCACAAGAACAAAAGAATCTTGAAAGTAAATGTCTCGATGAATGAAACAACTTCACTGGACAGAACAACAGATAGTGATGAGTACGTTCTAAATGGTGATGCGAAGGTTCATGCGAAGGGGATCGGACCACAAGTACCTAAAAAGACGAATGCAAAAAAGAGCAACAGTGCAGCTCAGAAGAAGAATGACGACCCCTCGCAGCCCAGTCTGCAGGCGTGGCTGGACGAACAAGCGCAACTGCTCAAGGAAAAAGAGAAGGGTGATCAAGGAGGTCCAGTTGCGCAGAGCACTCCACCATCAATGAGAAATAACCCTCTGTTAAAGGAGCATGTTGAATCAAGCACAAATGATAGCGACAGTGACGTGTTAGTCGAACAACGAGCTAAACAGAAGCCACCTCCGCCTCCAAAGCCGTCGAAGGTTAGAAATATAAGCGTGAGTTCAGCAGTGCATGTAGCGACAGATCTACCTTCGCTATCGAAAGACAGACGAGTGACGTCAGAGAGCGCCCAAAATCTGAAGGAAATTCAAAATCGAATGGTGCAGCGACGTGATAGCCAGACGAGTTTGACAGGAATTGCCCAACTGGGAATTGGTGAGAGCAGCCTTTGCTTTGAACCTGCCTCACCAGTCATAGATGTGATCCCATCGAAACCTAACAGCAGACTGAACATGAGTCTGGACTCTGCTCGTTCGAAGCAGAGTAGCAAAAAGATTCAGCCTGTGCCAAAGCCAAGAGATTTGCATACAGCTGCTGTTGGCACCAGTGAGTCAGCATCAAATGTTTCTGGTGAGAACAACGTCACCACAACTGGTGTATCTTCTGTCAAATTTAAGCAGCATCCGATGTCAAAGATAAAGGATACAGAAGAAGTGTTGCCTCCTGGTCTGCAGCAGAAGCAACCACCTGTCACTGAGCATCTCTCATCTTTCAAGTCAATAGGTTTGGTGTTTGAAAAGGCAGCGGCAGAAAACGTCGCACCAGTAAAGAATGTTGGAAAGACTCGTCCTCCTCTGCGTACAGGATACAAGGATGTTGTTGATCATTCGAACGACACAGGAAATATCTCTAGGAATTCTGAAACGGTTCCTAAGCCATCGGAAGCAAATAAACGCAGCAGTCAATCAAAGACAACGAAACAGCCGACAAAAGCAGCAGCAGTTCATCCGCCTGAATCGTCTGAATCTGAAGAAGAAGAAGAAGAAGACAGCGAGGAAGAATCGGAAGACAGTGAAGAAGAGGAAGAAGAAGAGGATGATGAAGAGGAAGAGGATAGTGAAGATGAGGATGAAGAAGAGGAAGCTCAACCAAACCAGAGAGTATTGAACACTAGTGCATCCGCTAAGTCTTTAAGAAACCAAGACATACGAGTTGTAACATTCTACTGCCAGGATAATCCTGGTTTCACAGTCATTGGAGGAAATGCTGAGGGAATATTCGTGCATTCACTGGATCCCATTTCAGAGGCTGCGAGAAACGGTCTGTCCAACGGGGATCAGATCCTGCGCGCGAACGGTAGACGAGTTCTGGGGTTGACAAAGGAAGAGGCGAGTCAGATAGTGCGACTGCCTGGTGGCGAGATGACCTTACACACCCGAAGCACGCCTGATCAATATAAGGTAGTGGTGGACAATGGTGGAATAGGAGATGGATTCTTTGTCCAGGCCCAGTTCAACCACGATGCAGGAAAGAAGGGTGAGCTGAGCATACGTGAGGGGGACATTTTCTCTGTGACAGACACGCTGCTTGAGAACGGTCCCGGGATCTGGAAGGCGCATAAGATCAATGCGAAGAAGAACGAAGAACAGATTGGAACCATTCCAAGTAGGCAGAGAGCGGATCAGATCATAGTCAAGCAACGGCTGTCGCAGAGCAAGCCGGACCAAAGAGGCGGCGCTTTCTTCCGAAGTTTTCGAAGGTCAAAATCGGCGGAGAGGAACAGCAAAGGTCAAGAGGAGGACGAGAAGAATTCGTCTGCCGTCATATCGGATGTCGTCAGTTATCAGAAGGTGATTCAGAGGCTGTCTGAGAATCGTCGACCTGTCGTCGTACTTGGTCTCTTCTGCGACATCGTCATCAGCATGCTCATCCGCGACGCACCCGAACTGTTCGAGGCACCACAAGAGGAAGTGGAAAGCTCTAGGTCAGGCGAGGATCCGGTAAACGTCCGAGTTATCCGTGGTTCATACCATCGGGGCAAGCACTGCCTCGTCATTCTCACTCCACCGGCAATCGACTTCCTTCAGCAGAAGACGGATCTGAATCCAATCGTCATCTACATCTCACCCGTCTCAAAGTCGGTCGTTAAAGCGGTGAAGGCGAAACTCGCTCCAAACTACAACAAGAACGCAGGCTACATGTACGATGAGGCTGCAAAGTTTGAGAAGACGTACGGACATCTGTTTTCCACTTCGGTTGCCTACACAACGGATGACTGGTGGTTCTTTCACCTGAAGGAGGCGATTGGACGCATACAGAACCAACCCATCTGGCGCACCATCACCGAGGAAGAAGCGGAGGCATCTGCCATGGCAGAACTCAACAAGATCTGTCCAGGTGTTGCTGTGTTACTGCCAATTCAAACGAGAAAAAGTAGGGACACAACGCCACGGTTTTCAAGAACTACTGATGACTTGCCAGTGCAAGTGCAGGCACAGAATGGCGGAGTGAGAGGCAGACCACCAATGGCAGGAAACAGGGAACTCAACAGCAGGGTAGAGGCACAGGCAAATGAACTTCGAAAAGAAATGGCAGCCAGGTCCATTCTGAAACAGCGAGCTCCTGGTGGAAGTACAAGTTCTGACCAAGTAAGCATTAAAAGTGGATTTCAGAAGGGCATGTCAGTCAGCTTTGATGAACAAGAACCGTCAGAAATGCCGAAGTACATCACTGGTAAAATTCCGAAACAAAGAAATCCCACCAACACTCAGGTCAGTCGCACTTTATAATCATCTTCTAAGGTTGAATAAAATTGTAATCTTTGTTCTATATGACGGACATATTACATGAGACAAAGGCTCCTTGAACTACTGTTCTGCCACTAAATTAAATTTGCGGTATGCTTGTTTCTTGGATTGGTCTTCAAGTATAAATCATCCAGAAGAGATGTCGTTTGGACCCATCTGTCTCCCTGGTCTGCCTTTACAGACATCTGCATTCTAGTTGTGCACTAAGGCCTAGACTATGGTGCTGTGGTGATCTTGAAGTATCAACTGTGCTGTGGGGTACTTTGATACCATGGCATCCAAGAACAGACTCGTTAACTCACAGGCACAGTATATAGACAGATTGCTGTAGTAACTAAGGAAGTAGATGTTTAGGACTTGAGTTGTACTGAAGTAATTTGTTACTAAATTTAATTTGGTATGCATGCATTAGGTATATCTTCTGTTCAGAGTTGGCTGTCACTCTCTTACCATGCTATCACTGCTCTTCTTATACATTCCTCTGTTTTCACTCGCATCGACTACTGTTGCGCTATCTACACTGGTCTCCCATCTGTGCAGTTGGTGTGCTTGAAGCTGGTCCTGCACACAGCCACATGCCTAATTGGTCATATTCCAAAATTTTATCATGTCACAGATTAATTATATGCAAGTTATCCTGCATTAGCTCCCTTTCCCGCAGCAAATATATCTCAGGGCTTTGCTTTGGTGCGACACTGCCTCTTAGGTGCTGTTCCTGGATATTTACAAGAGCTATATGTCACAAATATATATATGTCACAAATACTTTGGTTGTTCAGAGAAGTCGTGCTCTACGTTCTTCCGTTCAGGGTGAACTCCTCGTTCCCCGAGCACGAACTGCTCTTAGCTAGCACCGTGCTTTCTCTGTTAATGGTCTCGTGGTGTGGAACGGGCTTCCACTGTCTATGCACCTTATGCCTAGGGTGACCTTCAGTGACATAGACAAGGCAGTTTTTGGGGTTAAAACCCCCTCCCATTGACTTAGGAAAAACGTTTTTGAAAGGTTATCTATCCACTTAAATAAGAAAAACAAACAATTGTTTGTAATAACAATTGTTTTTCTTACTTTATTCCCTTTGTTACTTTATTCCCTTTTTATTTACTGTATTACTGTTGGGTTGGTGTCAGGAAGGGCATCCGGCCAGGCCATAGCACCCCCCAAAACCCCCATCATAAATTTCTGGCTATGCCACTGCTAGGGTTTGCTTAGATACATTTTATCGCACCCTTAAAACAGTGCTTTTCAGCCAAGGTTGGGTTGGGAGTGCTCCTGAGTAGTAACCTTGAAGGGGCGCCATACAAGTCTTCACAATGAATGAATGAATCTTCTTCTTATTTTTGTCTGCTTCTGAGTGACATTTCTCATTGCCGTGGATATTTCTTTGTGAATAGACTTTGGATTTTAGCCATGGCAGTTTATGTCCTTTGACACTGAAATTTATTTTGAAATTCACTAGATATATGATACGAGTTTTGTATATGGTGTTTATGGCACATTGTAACATTCTTTCAGAGTCGTGAAACGTTGCTCTGATGTGGGACGTGAATCAAAGATGGCGTGAGATGGCAATCACTCATTTTACGTGCAAGTCGACACAAACACCGCGAACATTATAACCTTGGAACAAACGAAAATGTTTAGAGTCAATTTGCGAATAATATTGAGCATCTAATCAGAAGCCATCAAACATAGTTTATAGAAATCATTCGTATTGACTGCAGCTTTGTGCATTGGTATAATAAATTATGTACTTAATAGTTTTGTATCGTTGTAGACTCCATATAAATTGCTACTTAAATGAAATCTGACTCATATGCCATACTTGTTTATATTATGTTTGTGCATGTAAGAACATTATCATATTCATTGCAGTTAATGAGCTATGAATGTATCATGTGCCAACATAAGTTGGTCGTTGCCTCAGTGTTGTGCGTTGATCGTGCCTCAGTGTTCTGCATCTGTTGGTTTCATGTCTTGTCTCAATTCTTCAAATGACTTTTGCTAGAATAGTTTCCTGAGGGAACTGACTTGTTTTGGCCATAGCACAGGAATGAGACTGGCCCAACAGTTGAATCAAAGATGTAACGTAGAAGTCGATGTAATATTGTACATGTATTATTATAATTTATGTTCGTACCTTGACTTATGCCTTTGTTATAATCATTGCTATAATATTCTATTTGTCATTTATTTACTATATAAAGTTTAATCAAAGTAGAAATTTCTAGAAATTCAAGATAATTAGTAGAATTTACATGATCAATACTTCCTTAGCCAAAATATCTGCTCTATCATTGCCTTTCAGGTCAATGTGTCTTGGTATCCAAATAAATATTACTCGTTTGCTAATGTCATACAGCAAATCATTCAATAATGAAGGTCTAGGTTCACTGCAAGATAATCAATCAGCAACAGAGGGAAATACCATTGTAAATTTGTCAAAATTCTGATATGTGCCATTCTTATTATAGGTAAATATTTATAAACTCATGTATAAAACAAAAAATTTCTTTTTCAAGTTTTAACGATTTCTCAGCTTACAAGTATTGTCGGATTATCGCATGTTCTTAATATTATTTACATCTGTGATTTCTAAGTACTGGTGAACTATTGTGATGGCCATTACCTTAATTACTATTTGCAGAAGAGTGGAGAATTTGTCGAAACCAAATTTGGACTTGTCACATTAGATTACCTAAAGTTCTCAGTGAAAAAAATTGTCGGCATTTTGGGTGCATGCACAATTGCAGATGCAAATCTAGGCCTACAATTTGCAGGCGTAATAGGCATGTGAGGTTTTGACTTTATGCCTTGGTCATTCACTCTCTTGCATTACGTAGCCTTCTTGAAATAGCCATAAAATGCATCCATAGCAAAATGACCTACCTTAAGCTTTCCCTCACATTGACTGTTACCCTTCTCCATTGTGGTCATCCAAAACTTCAGATGTAGGCATATGCAAAGTGTGGTGCATCCAGGGTGCTCGCAACACAATCCTCTGTCTATCGCCATTCTTAGCCTATTTTCACAATTAGGATATACCTCCCATCCTGTTTGCAGATCACTTGAAGTAGTGATAAGTCCTCTTGATCTGTGTGGGCCGACTGCACAGACTCACAGTCAAACACAGTGCTTCTGTCTAGATGTCTGAATGAACCAAGTCACAGTCTAGCCTTCTACTACAGCAACATTAGCCGGTTATTTTACTGCTATGTAGCTGATAAGCTATGACTGACTCATTTGCTGCAGAGACAAGTGTAGAAACTGTATAGAAAGAGATTCAACCTAAGTGGGAAATCTTGTTTGGTGCAGTCTTTTTGGCTCTACCTTCTGGCTGATGCAGTTTTAAAGTTTACAACATAGGTCTGTTTAAGAATCTGGAATTCTACATATAGAAGAATTAAAAATTCTCTCTTTGCATTCGTTCCCACGGATAGGCCTACGCCCTGCTTCAATTTACGCCTGACAAAAAAACCTATATTTTAAATCACTGCACAATTTTGTTTTATTTTGGAAATTATTTATGCATCAATTGCGCTTCCTAAGTAGGCCTAGCCTATGGTTGACAGCAGAGACTTCTATTACAGTAATAGAAGGCTCTGGTTGACAGAATGTATTTGCTATGTAAACATGACATTTTTCTGTCAGTCAGAGGGCCGCATTCCCTATAACTAGTCACATATTTAGTTAATTAATGTCAAATAGATATTGGTGTAGATTATTGATTGTTGGCTGCAGAGACAAGAATCTGTACATAACTTTGGGGACACAAAATGTTTAGGGTAGATTTTTTCGTTGTTTGTTTTAGGTGACAGTTAACGAAAAGACTCTGTTAAATATTCATCATTCATATGCAGTGTTGTAATGGTCTAGATCAGTGGTTCCCAAACTTCAGTAGGTCGCGGACCGGCTATAATTTTTGGCGAAGCTCGCGGACCGCTAACCGCCTTAATGGTGATGACAAACAACATTATAAAACGACTAAAATACAAGGCTATTTACAGTTAGCCTACAAGCCCTACATCCACATGTCTTTGAAACCTTATTAATTTTGCTAAAGATTTATTATGAGTAGACTTTGCTGCAGGGACGTCATTTCAGTTTTTTTCAGGGGGGGGGCAAAAAAATTTTGCGGGTCAAAACTCCACAAGCTTCTTAAGTTCTGTCTTGGGCCAACATTTGCAAAACTGCAGCTAAATGAGATGTTTTATTCTTGCTCTTATTTATTTCTTACTATATTTTATTCAGTGATTGATATATTTTAAATGCCTATATATACAACTTATACAAGCCTACTTTAAATAGACTAAGTGCTTTGCACTTGTATACCATGATATTATTTACCTATATATGATTATAATAGTGCCATTATTCATTATGATTATATGATACCATCAAATTGAAAGCGTAATATTTGCACAAACATTTTTGTACAACTAAAATGACATAAATGGCCATCCCCACAGAAATATTTGACAAAATGAATGATAATGGCCATTGTTCCTGCTTACATTTTTGTATTGCAACGAGTTAATTGTCTTACATAGACTCTTATCTACCATGATATTACTAGATTTTATGTAATTATAATTATATTATTTTCTATGGTAATATATGGCATTATCATAAAATAGAGTATAATACACTGTTAATATTTGTAAAAATACTATGTTTTTACAACTAAATGTCTTCTCTCCACTCTCAAGTGTTATCCTTAAAATTTCAATCTGTCAAATTTCAAAATGTTTTGTTTCTTAAAGTACCTAGTAAAATAACATCATTGCTACATATGCTTCCCAATTTTGGTAGTTTTGCACATCTTGCTTACTTGACAATTTCTGCTAACTTTGTCCTGGTCAGCAATTAAGGACCGTCTTGAACATCAAGGCTAAGCCAGTACAATAAAGTAAGCTTACATGTTATACTCCGATATGCTGTTATTCATCATAAAAAGTTCAGTAGCAAACGAACTGAGTTGCCTATTATAACTTGATACATACAGAAAATCAGAAATTATTATTGCAATTATTATTACATTTTAATATTGAAATATTAAACCACTCTTTTTATCAGCACTGAAATAATAGAGTGATTTTGTCAAGATAATATCTTAAAATGCTATGATTACAATGTGTAAGCTCAACAAGAAATTGTTATTATTTTAAGTAGGCCTATATTTATTGGAGTCTTAGACCAATTTTATCAGCACTCAAATAGTAGAGCAATTTTTTCAGATCCCAGCCTAAAATTGTACCATTGCACTGTGGAAATTCAAACAAATTTCTTGCAGGCAAGGGCACATCCCCTCCCCAGGAGAAATCCAGATTAAACCCTGCTTTAATATGTCATTAATAACAATTCACAAAGCAATAGCCTATTGCATGCTCATGCTGCATGCACTAGGCCTGCAATAATTATCATTGGACTAATGACTATTAGTAACTATGGGGATTATTCAAGTGTTGGTCAATGGCTTGTTGGACCTTCGGTTGTTTAAGCCAAAACACTGATATCAGATATATGGATTTGTCTGAAAACGTAATTTGAAAGTATGATGGGTGATTATCTCAACCTGGAAAAGATAATACTCAAAGAAATTATTAATATCCAGGACTTCATGTATAAGAAGTAAATCTGTCCAAACATTGCACTATAAATCCAATCAGTTTCTGTAAATTTCAGTTCAATTAGATGTCACATAATATTAGGCCTACCGTGAGTGCTTTAGCCTTTATGGTAGATCATCGGTTTTGGGCTGGACTTTCATGTCCTTTGGTCCGATTTTATTCACTCTCCAGTTGAACCAGTTCTCAAGAAACTCCAATCGTCAGCTATGCCAACCGCCATTGGTAACACACATACTCATTAACCTCCCCCTCAACTGCTGCAGTCATCCCCTTGTAATCCGTCTTTCTACTGCCTTTCAGAATTTCCCGCTTATTCTTCCTCTGCGGGCTACTTGCCCAGGTGCCCTAGTGGTCCGTGGTTTTAGCTGAGGAAAGGCGAAACCGCTCCAGCTCCATGTCAGACGGAATGGGGGTGCATATCGGCCTAACGCTTGTAAGGCTGTAAATCATGGCTGGCTGTAACTGGGTGGCAGTGTGCACTGTGCGGCTCACATGCAGGACCCACACATCTGGTGACCCTACTGACCTGGGACAGGGTCTTCCCTCTATCCGATATCTGGGGCTTTATATGCTGTGCTAGTGTGCGGATCGAAGCTGCCCTCACATACAAAATTACACAGGCCGTGAAGACATAGGTATTTTGGTATTTTGAACAACGTGTGGCGTTGCAAAATATGTCACATGTAAAATGAACAATCGGCAAAATTCAGGGGGGGGCAAATGCCCCCCCTGCCCCCCCAAATGACGTGCCTGCTTTGCTGTTAAACGCCATTTGTAGGCCTACAAGTGTTTTTTTAAATTGAGTCATAAATAAATTACAGTTTAATAATAGGCCTAATAATAGCCTTTGCGATGCGTGGAGATGCAAGGAAAGATCCTTTCAATTTCGCAAACTAACTTTGGTGCTTTTAACAATCTGCGTCTGCTGTTCTTTTTTCAGATTTGTTTGCTCATTTTTTCATTCAACGACATTTGTTTATATTTAAAGTTTAACTAAAAGTTTTTTTACTATGTTAGACAAATTTGTAATTCTGTATCCAGCGTTTACTAGGCTGAAAGAGTCGGAACTGACTGCAGTCTTCCATGTAGTAAATTTAGAATAGATTTAAATTGTTTGAATTCGCCATCTGGCAAGTTAAAATAAGGCGCGTTGATTTAAGCCTATTTTAAATATTTGAACATTAAGACGGAAATTTTAATAAATTTTGGACAACAATTTGAATAATTTCACAGTTTCAAACAGATAAACTAATAATCACAGTTTATTTCTTTTATTTTCAACTCTTCTCCGCGGACCGGCGATCATACCTCCGCGGACCGGTGCCGGTCCGCGGACCACCACTTTGGGAACCACTGGTCTAGATTCTAAGTAAAGACTACATAAGTCAAAACTGCATTACAATTTTATCTGAGACTATAATTATGTAATGAAAATAATATTCGTTTATTCACATTCAATCTGACACACCGCAGAACGATTACAGGTACAAGTTATACGAAATACGGCCAGCTTCGCACGACACGCAGGTCGGCTACAACAGGCTCGATATAGGCTACTTAACACTAATGGCCTAAGTGTTGGAACGCTCATGGTTCGGCCAAGCCAGGAGTGGGAGGGGCGATCTTATTTTCAGCAGATCCCGAGTCAAACAACGCAACAGCAAAGCGCCACTGGCAGCTAACAGAACATTCAAATAAATTTTTAGCCCTGAGCGAGGCTTGAACCCGGGTCGCGATAATGACTCAGGTTTATCGGCCAACGCTCTCTCCACTGAGCTACTGACCCCCCCCCCCTCCCATGAAGCCTACAGTAGCGTGCGTAGCACTTTCCTGGAGTAAGATGGACAATAATTATAACATAATATAGGCCAATAGTGCTTTGTAGGCTACTATTAGCGCCGTTGTATTGTAGACTGTCTGTTCTCTTAGTGCAGCGGTTCTCAACCTTTTTAGGGCGACGACCCCTTTGTGGCATTTCGAAAGTTGTGACGACCCCCAGCAACAAAATTGATCACGTAACGTTAGACCCTTCATTACATTTTGTTACCTTTGTCCATTGTTATGCATTTTCGCTTCATAATTCGAAAACCGTTTTTGGCAGTTGTCTGAGGTTTCCCGGCTCTTTCGATCCTCATGAGAGCTACCTGGTAGTTGAAGTTTTTAAGTTTAAGGTTCCTAAGTATTTTCAGCAGGTATAGAGAAGTTTGGGGATGGATACATGTAAGTGCCCCTCCCATTATCGAATTTTTTCCCACACTATATACGCTGGTAGCATTTTAAGATGACATTTTGACGAAATTGCTTAAATCATATCATATCAGTGCTCATAGTCGTGGTTTAAGACTTTAAAAATGTCCCTTCCCATTTGTCCCTTCACGTTGCTGATTTTTTTAATTTCCACACTGCAATGGCCGCATTTGAAGCTGACATCTCAAGAAAATTTCTCATAATTTCAGTGCTGAAGGCCATGGTTTAAGACTTCAATAAATATCCCCTCCCCACTAGCCTATATATTTTATTTAGTATCCACACTCTAATGGCTGCATTTTAAGCTTCCATCTTAGTAAAATTGCTATTTTTTCAATGCTGATAGTCTTGGTTTAAGGCTTGAGAGTGCCGCCTCGAAATTTTTACAGTTTTTTTATTTGCACACTATAACTGTGACATTTTAAGAGCTCTGTCATCTTAACAAAGTTACTCATGATATCCCTTCCTCGTTGTTTACTTTATTTTTAACTGCACGCTGTATTGGTAGTTAGTTGCTTGAATAACAAATCACAAGTTGCTAAAATCCTAGGCTACTTTTTAGGTGTGACTGCATGGGCTAGGAGCGCCTCTTGCATTTAAAAAACAAAATGGCAAAAATTAAACTAGCCGCCGCAATCTAACAGCTGACCCATGGCAAAAGTACAAGTAAATATTTATTTCGAGTTTTTTTGGTGCAGTGGATAGAGATGAAATTGATATTAGGCCAACATCTTTTAAAAATTTCTGAAGGTCCCAGGCGACCCCCGGCAAATCGTCAGGCGACCCCCGCGGGGGTCGCGACCCACAGGTTGAGAACCGCTGTCTTAGTGGTTGTAACTTGCGTTCTTGTGAATTGTATCGCTTGTTGGGCGATCCAGTTGTGTGATTCTGTGAGAAAGTAAAGTGCTCTACTCTGGGCCCCGGCTCCATTTGGTCTCCCAAAAGGTTCTGTCCTGCCTCCTCACTTTACTTGCTCTACACTTCTGACATTGGCATGCTCCTAACATCTTAAGGCGCGCTAAACCAGCTGTAGGCCTATGCAGACGACACACATTCATATCTGCACTGCCCTCCACTCGCAGCCATTGAGACCGCTCGCCATTGGCGTAACTTTCCCCGTAAAAGTGGTGGTGACTATATTCCTTGGCACAACTTCTCAGTTCAATTCTTTCCTCGGCTTCCTGTACCCCAGCAGTTCTCTAACTTCATTTTTATTGTCCCCCACCCCGTGTATTAGAGTCGTATTAAGTAGCAAAATTGAAAATATATGTACAGTTTTAATCATGTAATCATGTTGACACAAAGGCAAAATTGGTCTGTAACCTCTGTAAGAAAGAGCTAGCCTATAGGCCTACGTTGTGGTGTTGAGGGCTTGTTTTTACTAGCGCAGGTTTAAAATATCTGGCTTAATATTTGTCAAATTGAAACGAAAATTTTAAGGCTATATTTGTCTTTCACAGGAAGAAGAGTTTTAAAACCAGTTCACACAAATATGACGGGCTGAAAGGAATATAAAAAAATGAAGCTCGACCAGAAATTAATCGTTAGACCAATTATTCAGCTCTCCCCTATTTTGAGCTCTAGGCTTGCCTACGCTGAGAATGTCTGGCTCCAGGGATGCCACTCATAGTTTTTTCCACCTAGATCTAGGTTTTTTCGGTCTTGTCTAGGTTTCTAGGTTTTTTGGTCAGGATCTAGCCTTTTTTCTCACGGTGGTTTTTCGACTTTTTACATACAAAATTATTCTTTTTTAAGTGAAAATGCACAAAAGACGTGAAAAAATCGGAATTTTTGTTGAATTTGGACTAAAAATTGAAAATTTTGGAGCGAAAGACTAAAAAGGTAGGTCATCAGATATTTTTTCGGGAAGAAAAAGAGAGCAAATTTTAATCATCGGACGACTAAAAAAGTCGTCAGAAATTTCAAGACGTAAAATTGGAAAAATTCATGTATTTTCCAGGAAAATCGTCAATCTAGCCTTTTCTAGCCTTTTTTCGACCGAATCTTACCTTTTTCAAAATCCAGAGTGGCATCCCTGTCTGGCTCACATTTAAACACCATTTGTTTCAAAAATTATATACCTAAACAAAAATATGTTGCATGCACTAGGCCTATATATTATGTGAGTCTAATTATTATGTTGTGAAAGAAATAAACACAAAGAAAATTTATATTTCTAGAATTTTTCGCCTATAAGCCCTAACCCTAACCGGCGCCTGGCGTACCCATATGCATAGTTTGAAAATCCTCTGCGCTGTACCCCTTCTCAATATACAAATTTAGTATGAACTCATGCAGGTGAGAATTCTCTCACTCCCTTCTCCATTCTCACTCTTTACCCTTTCGTATCTCTCGCTGGTAAACTACACGATATTTCCATTCACGGAAAACAAAACAATTTTTAAAACAGCTCTTTCACAAACTTTTATTCAGATTCTTCCATAAAATTATTCTATTCTTGCTGACCCTTTCCCATAGTCTAATCCAACATCTTTTGGGCGGGGTGCGTAAAGGCACGAAGGTCCCTTCAAAAAAGGGGCCGTCCATAAAGTACGTCACGCTCCAGGGGGGGGAGGGGGTGACTGGGGGTCTAGGAAAGTGTGACAGTTTGTGACAGGGGGAGGGGGGTCAGGCCATGTGTGACGTCACACATTTATTTTTTAAATTCTTTTATATTTTTTTTGTTTTTAGTACCTAAAATCCGACCCGGCCCGGCCAGGTGTGTCTAAAACCCGGCCTGGCGGGATAAAAGTTGATTTTCCGTCACTATCAAAGCGTTTAGGGACACACGTCACTATCAGAGGGATTAGGGATAGTATCCTAGGGTTTAGAGGGTTAGGTAAATGGTCATGTTTAAAAAAATTTGTTCGAAAGTGTGACGTACTTTAGGGGGGGGTCCGAGATTTGTGACAGTTTGTGACAGGGGGAGGAGGGGTCAAAAATGGTCAAAAATAGCGTGACGTACTTTATGGACGGCCCCAAATATTACAATGATTCCAGAAGATTTTGTGAGGCTGTTGGCATGCCATGTGCTGCCTCGGAGCCATAACGATTTGTGGGAGAGAATTGCTTCGCGTTTCCTCCATTGCAAAGTGGTAGGAATTCCTTTCCTTCACTCCTTATGATTTAAGCCATGACTGTGGACAATGAACACGCTATGAAGTGTGGACAGTGGAGACCTCTAGGCTAGCAGCATTGGCGCCATTGCGATGTTAATCATGAACAGCCTTTAGCCTGATGTTAATCATAAACATCCTTTAGCCTATTATGTTAGACAGCCAAATGCTTTCATGTTCCTAAAAAATATTTCCTTGTCGGACCAAAAAGTGGTGGTGACTGTCACCACCACTTTTAAAAGTGATGGTGACTTGACTCCCAACATACCTCCGCCTGTTCGCTCACCCTCCTATCTCTCCTGCAGTCTCACCTCCAAATTCAACCTCTCCTCCGCTTGCACTCTCCTCTGCTGCATTCCATTCACGACTGAAAACCGAACTCTTCAACCTATCCTATCCAGATTCCAATCAAGTTCCATCACCCAACCACCACC
Organism: Lumbricus terrestris; assembly: GCA_949752735.1. Lineage (NCBI taxonomy): Eukaryota > Metazoa > Annelida > Clitellata > Crassiclitellata > Lumbricidae > Lumbricus > Lumbricus terrestris. The sequence continues at coordinate 27,241,359 of OX457039.1, forward strand.
ATCACCGACAACCACCGTAGCACCACGCTGTCTCCTCGGCTTGACCTCCCCGGATTCTGACCTGGCACCGGAACGAAAACGGCAGCTCTGGCTATTGCGGACTTGATTTGATATAGCGCCGGTGAATAAGCTGGTCTCCCTGACGTGGCTTTTGTGGGCGCTGAGAAATTCTCGAAGATTTACATTACATTACATTACATTACATTACATTGACACCACCGTCACAATAGAACGTTACGCCTATGCCGCTCGCACCATGCAACGAGCAATGGCCGACCTGGGGCCCTCACAGATTGGATGTACTCAGACCGACTCCGCCTCAACCCTCAAAAACCCCAATTCCTTTAGTTGGACACTAGACAAATTGCTGGCGCGATCTGAGCGTTCTCTCTACTCAATTCCCATCTACAACTTTTTCTTCGGTGGTGCGTTATCTCGGGGTGCTCTTGGACTCTGAACTCACCCTTGCCAGGGCGGATTCAGAGGGGCCAATCCGGCCATGGCTGGATTGGTCCTATGGATTTCTCCCCCCTGGCACCATATAAATTGTCATTGTCATTATAATTCCTCTGACTCGACGCAAGACTCTTGTCGTGCACTTCTCTTGCAACTAGTGCTTCACAGAAAATTAGTACCGGGTGGCCCATAAAAAACGTTCCCAAACTTTGATAACCTGGCAAAGATCTAATTTCAGAGCTATCAAATATTAATTTATACCAAAATGTTAAGCAATCATTTCTGTACACACGTGTCAAATTTCAAGAGAGTACGTTTATTATATCACACTCTGCGGCAAGGTTATGACGTCATACCTGCTTAAGAATTTTGCACAAAACTACGTCATTTATTTCGCCGTGAACGAAAGTCTTCAATTGCGCCAGTAAGACTTTATCATGAGACTAGTCGTTTCTCTCTCAAAAATGTAATGGTATCTGGTGGAGTTTCGATGCACGGTAAAACAGACATCATCTTCATTGATACTGAGAAAACAAAACTCAATGGAGAGCATTACGTCGGCTTGTTACGCGATAAGCTCATTCCCGAATGTCGCAGGCCTAGACTCAATCCTGACGACAATTACATCTTTCAACAAGACACTGCTCCTTCACATCGTTGCAGATTGGCTCAGAAATTTCTTCAAGCAATCACCTGTTATTTTATCCACAGTGATGCCTGGCCACCAATCTTCCCCGATCTACATCCTCTGGACTACTATGTACATGTAGGCCTATACTATGAAACGCCCTAAAGGAGCTTGTGTATGCTGGTCGCAGAAACCCGTTTCTAAATACTGACGAATTTAATTAAGCAGGTCATTGAAGTAAAAATACTACGGTCTCTATTAGACGACACACAAATACAGAAGTCAATAGGACAGTGGAAACAACGTTTAAGGGTCGTTAGGCCTAGGCCTACAGCCCTACACGAGAAGGTGGATGATCAATTAAATATTTGCTCGCGTAAAACATCATCATAAAACAACTGTGCAAAATTTTGACCATGGGTCATACCGTTCTAACAACGATTTCTCTCAAACGGTTGAGTATTTTGGGCTATAATTTGGCTGTGTTGTACAAATATGAATTATGATTAGTTTAATGTACTATGACTTTGTTTATCTTTAAAATTGTTTAATTGCCAGGTTAACAAAGTTTGGGAACGTTTTTAGCGTAGGTTTGTGCAAAATTCTTAAGCAGGTATGACGTCATAATCCTGCTGCAGGATGTGACATAATAAAGGTACTCTCTTGAAATGTGAGACGTGTGTACAGAAATGATTGCTTAACATTTTGGTATAAATTAATATTTGATAGCTCTGAAATTAGATCTTTGCCAGGTTATCAAAGTTTGGGAACGTTTTTTATGGGCCACCCGGTATATTCTGTCTACGATCCAGTTAGAAAGTTACACCTATAATAATAGGCCTATTAAGTAGGCTACAAGGTAAATTTATGCTGTGATTTTTAAAGAAAGCACATAAATACTGCATATGGTGCTGCCCTCGACCCCACTTTAGGCCTGTAGTGTATAGGCCTAACAGACTATACGATCGAGGGGAATGATCTTATTAGGGCCGAGTCTGTTGATTAGACAATAATATTGTTGTCTATACGCTTAATGGATCTTCAGTGCTGACACCAAGAGTTATGAGACATAGGCCTATAACTGTAACTATGGATACTCTGGTAATTTACCGTCATGGGCATTGGTATTTTTATAGCCCCTATAACATTTATATTTTAGGTTTTCTGCAATTCGGTTTCAGTCACTGAAGTAACTGCTCGTATATTGATGCTCTAAGTATAGGGCCAGTAGGATATATGGAATTGAATTCAAAGATCAGGATTAGTAGTAGGCCTAGCCGCCTAGGCCTAGGGATTCGGCAAACTGTTTATTAGAACGTCGGTTCCTTCTTATAGTTATATACTTGCTTGTCACCAACTTTGTTACCGGTATAGTAACTACATGTATAGTCTATAGTTATTGGTACGATGGCAGGGCGACGGCTATAGCCTATATATAGTAGAGATCTATTAACCAGAACGACACGACAGCGAAACACATGCAGAAAAGACAATTAATTGGAAAACTGTTAATTTATTATAAGGTCCACTGATCGAGTGAGGGATGTTCCCGCTTCCACACTGTTAAATTCATTCAATTTGCAACAAATCTTAAGCTGTTTAAGTCTCGTAACAAAGAGTTTCCGCCTCGTTGTCGATTGATCGAGTTGGGCATGTCTTTCGAATCACTTGAGGCTGTGTTTCGACGGTCGATCCACTGCGATCTGGCTCCTCTAGCTATCGTCCACCACTTCCCTCTAATCAATCCACCCCTTCATCCCACCTTCTCATCCCTCGACTCAACAACTCAACGACTGAACACCGCATAAATAAAAGATAAATTTAAAATTAATAATAGTGGGCTTGCGGGATATTAGCCTAATCCGCGCCAGGGGCCCTCCTGCCTTTGCGAGGAGCTTACGGGGTTTTAAACCACGCCAGAGGCCCGGCAGGTACTAATACAAATAAACTACAAACACACAACAACAACAACAACAACAACAACAACAACAACAACAACACAGAGCCACACAGCCGCCACTCCTTAAACCCCTCGGGCCAATCCTCTCACTCTCACGCCAATCCTTTCAGACATCCCCCTCTCATGCCATTGTTCTCAGGCAGCAATGCATAGCGTTCCCTGAAGAAACACAGAAATCCACGAAGATAATTAATACATGGCATGATAGTAACATTCGACTTTAGGGTCAGGTTAGGCGTCATACTGGTCGGTTATGGTCAGGTGAGGCGATATAAGAGGTGGTTAGGGTCAGGTTTTATAGGCGTCGCGAGGATCGGTTAAGGTTTGCACGTGTCATTAGATACTGTCCAAAGATATTTATTGTGGGGCGCGGCAGTGTATAGTGGTGGCGCCGCTGACATGAAGCCGGAGAGTTGCAGGTTCGAATCCACCCCAAGCCGTCGCGTAGGGACCTTGAGCATGTCCTTCACTGTTGCTCGTGCGCCTCGGCGTGAAACTCCGATGCAGTGTCCGCGCTGTAGTCGGGAGCTCCTATAGCTCTAAGTAGAGAGTTTGAAGGGACGCCATAGAAATGGAGAAATAAATAAATATCCTGGTCCCTGAAACTGCAACCAAGCCATAAAGAATTGCTATTCATTATCCTGCTGCTGGCGTGCCTCGCTTGCAATGTTAGCTATTGATCCAACACAATCTTTAGAAAAGTTGTAAGCTAGCCTAAAGCCTCTTAATTGAGGCCACAATTTTCTGGCCAATCAGCCAAAAATCAAGTGAAGGTCTAGATCTACATTTTGAATCACTTACATTTTTAATCACTTACATTTTAAATCACTTCCATTCTGAATCACCTACATTCTGAATCACTTACATTTTGAATCACTTACATTTTGAATCACATTTTGAATTACTTACATTTGCGTCTTCGTTTCTCCACTTCAAACAACTTCAGAACCGACATTCATTCGTCTTCGGGTATTTTTCGTCTTGCGTCAGAATGGTTTCTAAATTAAATAAAATTAAAATAAGCAATGACGGAATTGTCACAAAGCAGTCCATATAATTCTGCGGAATCTATTAAGTCTTTTAATGGAAAAAATCGTTCGCAATGCGCTTCATTCTTCTTTACAAAAAATGAATTACGCATATGATCCGAAATATAATTTATATGATGTCAAATTTAACCTCTATGAAATGACGTCATAATGATCTTTAGACTTGGAACAGAAGATTAGAAACGGACATGTAGACAGTGAAAAAGAGTCCGGCTAACTAGTAACTATAATAGGCCTATGTCTGCATTTGGCTGTCGTCCTTCTATGTATCGACTATCTGCTTAGGCTATGTCCTGTTTCCGTTTGTCCTCAACTCGTCTCTCTCTATAATAAATTTAATAATTATGACCGTCGGCCATTTAGTTGCTATAGTAACACCTTTTGAAACTTACTTGTCGATTATTTTCGGTCTTTGAAATGACGGCAATGATATTTCTGTCGTATACGATATTCGAATAATTTCTTTTTCACTTCGTTGATCGTCCGCCGCTCGGTTGTTTCAGCAACTATTGTTCGTCATCTTTTGCCTCATCTTCATCGTCTATCGTCGTCGTTTTCGTCATCTTCGTCGACATATATTTCGTCGTTTTCTGCGTCTGCTCTTCCTTCCTGTGCAGTCATCGTCTGAAATGAATCGAATGAACAAATGAAAATTGCGTCATTTTTCGATGACGTCATGATAATATTGGGTATTGTGACATCAATTAAGCGGCTTATGATGCAAAAGAAGCAATCGCATCGGGTGTAGTAATTACGAGACAACTTTAATGTCACTATTCTATTTAGGCCTTCAGGCCTATCTACATAGCGCATTCCATCATAGTTATTGCATGCAATACAAGAAATTTCATTGCAAAGTGGACCTATTAATATATGCGCACAATAATTCATCCTTAGATTGAAAACGCGAATCGTAAACTTTCGCTCACCTTTGATTACAAGACATTTTCCGATTGAATCATGTCTGGGTTACCGGTACTTAATAGCCTACTTATCTGTTAAGCCAGTGGTTCCCAACCTTTTTTGACATAAGGGCCATTTTTTCTAAGTTGGAGGACACGAGGGCCACTTTTTCTTAGTTGAAGGACATTAGGGGGCCACAAGGTTAAAATTGTATTAACTAAAAGCATATAAAATTGTTATAATTTATTCAAAATATAATGCTTGATGTTATTTATCGACGTTAAAATAAAACAATTTGTAATAGAAAATAATGATGTGTTCTATCCTGTCCAAATTGCTGATTTTTTCATATATTTTTGATAATTCTTTGAGAGATGAGGGCCATATTCTGAGGCCTGGCGGGCCATTTTCAGAGGCCTGGCGGGCCACTTTTGGCCCGCGGGCCACGGGTTGGGAACCGCTGTGTTAAGCTAATGGTGCACTTTAACCGATTCAACTCAAGCCGAGGCGCTATGTAAGTTCTGGTGTTAGCGCCGTAAGTGGACGAACATAATAAATCTCATGGGGGAGGGGAAACGCCGTCATGGCAGATATGGCAGGCTGCTACAATCACGCTAATGATCATCAAATTAATGAGTAATAGCCTAATATGCAATCAATTCTCTGAATCAGAATGACTCGGATGAGAGCATCAATTAACTGTTCATGACTTGGGATAAGATTGTCTGTGAATAACTGTTCTGACAGCAGGAATATAGGCCTACCTACTCGTCATTATGAAGAACTATTAATTACTATAGCCTACTTGTGCAGTTTGAGTTTCAACGATTTAGTCTCGGTTTTTAATCAAACGCGAGTGAGCTTACATGTTTAGGGCTTTAGGCAGGCCTATAATTGCATGACCGTATACAGAAGATAATATGCTAGCAATCAACATTGTAGGCTTATTAATTTATAGACTATACACAGAGCTTTCCGCTGCCTGAGCCTGGGTCATGCGTCTGTATATCCTATGACTAATCAATTAAACATGCACATAGGCCTATAGCCTATACCATCTCATTTCGACATGAGAATTTTCACACAAAGATCCTTAAACAGCTTCAGAACGAAACGCGTTTTCTAAGGAATCGCCGTTTTCACCTCCCATAGCCTAATAATTTTATGGTAAAATAGTCTTTGTAGGGAAAGCATAGCATGAAGAGGAGTTGAGCTGTTTTTGACTAGGCTACGTGTGATCATTTGGGATCAAAACTAATACTTGCACTCTTGGTAGCACCAGTGTGAGAATTGTGGAACAATGACTAAGTTGGACCATGATCCACTTGGAATTGGGGTGTGAAAAACAGACTTTGCTATGGGGCTCTAAGAAAGGCTGGGGGTTTCAACCCCCAACCCCCGGCAATGCTCACCCTGGGTAGCAGTGCACTTGTACAAGGATGTGTCCAGTGGATATGGCTAATGCTAACATTGACACGATCGACCCATACCGTATCGCTGAGCATAGCAGCAACAGCCTGGATGCGATTATAATAGGATAAATAGGCTATATATACACTTGTAGTACGTAGGCCAGCAGTTACGCATAGTCACTTCCGTGTAACTTTGCAGCATAGTCTATATTTATATAATTATAGGCTGTGTCGAATATATTTATGCAGGAAATTATTAATTGCAAACAGTAAGCCTAGACCGACATACAGCTGTAGCTGTGTCTTAAAAACGAATGACTGTCTATTGAGAATATAATTATTCGAGTCGCGTTCGACGCATTGTATAACTACATGTAGCTACGGAACTTTGAGTCTGGATTAGCATGTTAAACATGCCAATGATGTTCTCAATCTATTCGAGGATGAAACTGTGAATCAGTGATGGTTTTAGAACAACAGCTGCCGAATGGATTTATAATTAGCCAATGACTAGATGAGTCTAGATCGTATAGCTATACTACAGAAGTGTTCTGATGTTTAGACTACCATCGGACTTAATTGTTCGACCTCTTGTGAGTTAGCCTATTCGTTGCATAGGCTACGCAATGACTTTATGACAGTAGGTGTTCTTTGCTGTGGACAAATTCTGTATAGAGCTCCATTCATGGCTGTATAATGTGACATGTCCCTCGGAGCCTTAAACTTGGTAATTTATATACAACCCATAGACCGAAAGCAACATGACGGCCATCGTCAGTGTGACTTGTTTTCTCTTCTTCTTAGTATCCGTAGGTCTACACTTCGAGGCTCTGGCGCTTCCTACCGGGGTGAGTACAGCTTTTTTGTTTCATCCTAATATATTATTATAATATAATTGGTTCGATGTTTGCATGGTTGCTTGCTGGATAGTCTGCGAAACGTGATGATTATAATATTCATGGTCCAAATTGCAGATCATTCTGTTCACTGATCACTGGTATTCTGTGTAAAGTTGTCAGAAACTCTGAGAAACTCTACCAATTGTTGACTTAGAATGGATTGCCAATTTGCCACTGAACATGCGCAGTGGGGGGGCTAGCTATAATTATAGGGTCTCCTCGCATACATGATACTGCAATCTTTTGACTTCTTTGCGATCGCGTCTGAGTAAGATAAATTTAAGAGGCGCAATATGAATTTGAATGAATGAATGAATTACGTGCGTTTCATGCGTTGCGACTTAGGCCTACAACTCTTTCTGAACTTCTTACAGCCATTCTGTGTCATGGGCGCCCGCAGAAATTTTCGCAGGGGGGGCAAAATGTTTACGATAGTCGCGATTAAATTTTGTAGTAGCAAGAGCTTGAAAATGCAATGCTGCATGGAAATTAGGAATATGGGTATTTTTCAAAGAGCTTTCTTATGCAAATTTCTCAGTTTCATTTTGTGCATAATTTTTAATATGAATAGTTTCCTTAGAAATTTATTGCAAATCAAATAGCAGATCTATGTTAAAAAGTAGTTTCCTAAAAGTGCGCTATATAATTCCATAGAATGAACGAATGACTAAATGAACGGAAAAATAGGTGTCAGTTTTCAAGGGGCAATTGCTCCTTTAGCTGCTTCTAAAGCGCCACTCGAAAGCCAATCGCAGGGCACCAGCAGTTTCACATGTGCTGCATCGAGTCAGAATTAAATATATTCCCAAGAGTAGTCAGAAAGAGGTCCGAGTCTGGTAGCCAGAGGGCCAGAGTAACTGTTAATGTGGGTGTCGTTTAGGAAGGTGGACGATCTGAGGATCAGATGAGTGTGGGTATCAATTCTTTTTAACAGATCTCTTTGTCAGTTTTGGGTGTAAATCTTGAGGCGTGATAACCAGAGCCAAGTTTATCTACAGTTTGACCTCCCTGGATTCTGTACTGGCAGCTTGCTAAATGGACAAAATGGAGCCTGGCTTATAGCGGACTTGGTTTATATAATTACAATGCTGGTGAATAAGCAGATCTCCCTGATGAAATTTCAATGTACTTTGAGAAATTTTCAAATTTTTTGCGTTAGTATTTAATTTTTTGCAGTTGCGAATATTTGCACTACACCTGGACTCCACTCAGGTAGGCCATAATCGACAGGCCTGCTGTTTGCAAGGACGCCCGCAGGAGGTTGAAAGCCAATGGTCATTGTAAGAGTTTTTAGAAAGAGCTTGAACATGCAAGGCAGAAAGTTATAAAAGCATGTTTATTTCTATAGAGATCTCTAAATGTAGATTTCTGACTTTCATTGTCTGTATCATTCGTATTAATGGTGCATTAATGCAAAGAAATTTGTTAAAAACCCCAAAGTAGTAGTTAAAAAAACATAGGTTTCAATTTTCCAGGGGGGGGCAAGTGCCCCCCCTTGCCCCTATGTGCGGGCGCCCATGTTCTGTGTACCGGTACACGTTCACTTATGTCTTAATGAGTGAATGGAACGACGAGATTATTGTCGAGCATTGCAGAGCGAAGTCTCCGGTGGTCGTGCTGGATGGAGGGGAGACTGGAACGTTGTATTCTGGAGCATTGTCAGTGATGAGTCATGGACACTGGAAAGTCGCATATTATGTTGAGAGCAGTAAAGAAAGTCGTTAGATTCTTGGACATTTTCCCTCTGCCCACCCGCTCGTTGTTACCGGCGTCCAGGCGAGACAAGTTTAAGTGTAGTAGCCTTCACAGTTGACTACATTTTAAAGCCTACAATATGATAATATAGGCTACCGGGGTAGGCTAATGGTTCTTTTAAATGGTTATGCCTCCACAACTGGCATAGTGCTCGTGTAGCCTATTATAAGTCTAGTCTATCTGGAAGAATGGCTGTTTTGACCCAGACGGTCTTCTATGTTGGATGATCGATCAACTCATCATCCGAGTCTTAACGGCCATCGGCGTCATTTCATTTGCCAGCATCGTAGGCCTACCCATAACTCAAACTGACCGAATGACTGAAACATTGAGAAGACATGATGAACAATAATTAGATGATGATGATGATGATCATCATGAGAGAGAGAAACAAACTGTTCTAGCTGACAAGCATAGTAGGATGGATGGATGGATGGATGGATGGATGGATGGATGGATGGATGGACGGATGGATGAATGGATGAATGGATAGATGGATGGATGGATGGACGGACGGCCGGGTGGAGGGATGGAAGGATGGATGGATGGACGGAAAAACGAACGGATGGATGGAGGGATAAAAGGATGGAGAGATTAATGGATGGATGGTTAATGGATGGATGGAAGGATGGATGGATGGATGGATGGATGGGCGGACGGACGGATGGACGAATAGAAGGATTGATGGATGGACTGATGGATGGATGGATGGATGGATGGATGGACGGACGGGTGGAGGGATGGATGAATAGATGAACGGATGGAGGGATAGAAGGATGGAGAGATGGATGGATGGATTGACTGATGGATGGATGGACGGACGGGTGGAGGGATGGATGGATGGATTGACTGATGGATGGATGGACGGACGGGTGGAGGGATGGATGGATGGATTGACTGATGGATGGATGGACGGACGGGTGGAGGGATGGATGGATGGATGGACGGACAGATGGGCGGACGGACGGATGGAGGAATGGACGGATGGATGGATGGACGGACGAACGAATGGATGGATTTACAAACGAGCGGATGGACGGATGGACGGACAACTTCACAGTCGTATCTCTAGACTCCACCCCTTCGTTCGTTTTATTCCTGTTTCCAAGAATAAAAATAAATTACAAGAACGAAACTACTTAGTGGATGCACAGGGCACCAGACCCAGAACAATTAAGACACCAGACACAGCAGAAGCCAGTTGTGGTACAAAGCATAAATCTGCATAAACAGCCAGTGGCGTCTAACCCCCCCACCTGGAGTGGGAGAACGAACCCCCCCATTTTTGCCGACATGCATTTTTCGTAAGAGACTCGGGGTCACTCAGAAGTTCTGAACAGTGAATTAATATACATCGTCATATAGACCATTATAAAAGTTTATATAAGTTAAAACTTGAAAATGAGAGCAATAAAAGACCACTAATAGGCCATATATGTGCTCTGACTAGTAGCGACTTTCAGGTAAAAACATTAAACAGCTAAAAAAAACTAAAAAAGCTACAGTATAGAAAAATGACTAGACAGTTTTCAATAGCCATAATATAAGCTGCAGGATTACACTAGCTGCAGATCAAATGCTTTCTCAGCACTGGCGACAAGGCAGCTAAGCTGCTAATAATAGCATCGCTCGGTATATTATCAGCCACATCCTTTTCACTTGCAATCAGCATCAAACTGGATGCTGATTGCACATCTCCCATTGTGGAACGCAGACGATCGAGTCTTGACGAGTTTGACTTTACACATAGCGCGCTCAGCTGAGGCACTTGTTACAGCAACAGTTACTAGTGTTTTATAAACGGCCAGAAGCGTTGGGAAGGCTAACAGCTGGATCAATAAACGATATGGCTGCAGAAATGTCTGACGAATCCAAAGGCTCGCTGTTGTCTCAGTATCATTGCCACAATCATGAGCTGAGTCCAGAGATTGAAGACTCCTAGTTTTAAACGCAACATCTTCCATGTTAACTAATTTGTGGTTGTCGTGAAAAACAGATATGAAACTTTCGAGTTCACGGTTGTGCCATTTCCCTCTCGGTCTGACATGGTCACTTTCTTCATGCACACTCTGCAGATTGTACGCACACACGCATGGTTTTCAACGATTTGTTTGTTTATTGGAATCATTTAATTTTGAAGCCAACGTACAGGCCTATGTAAGAGCAAACTGGCAGCAGTGGTAGCTAGTTAAGTGTCTATTGCAGACAGTTTTATCTTGACATTAGTCTATTAGTCTAATGTAGAATACCTTGATAATTTTGTCACTGTCTAATTGGGACTTGCATTACATACTTGGGATGGATGCCCAAAAAATAATATTAGGCCTATTATGTTTGCAGGGGATAAGGCAAAATCCTTCAGCACAAAGTCAGATATATAGGCCTACCTCAGGTACGAGTGACGTCGAGTGTCTATTGAGTTATATGGATTTCTACATAGTTTATTATAGATTCCATAGTCTATGTTATTTGTATGTAAGTGAACAGTAAAAATTACAACATCAACATCACAGCAAAGTAAAGTCATTCCAGAAATGTATGCACCTCCAGCATAGACTCCCAAATATTTCTAAAAGAAATCAAATTAAATTAAAATTATGTATACTGTCCTTGTCAAGAACTGATTGCTAATCAGATTCATCAAAGAGTTTGCACATCTATTGAAAAGGAAACTGCAGTCGCAGACGTTATCTGCCATAATTCGTCATGAATACCAGGATGGAAGAAATAGGCTACATAAGAGAACGAAGATGAACTTGGAGGAACTGAGAGACGCGACGGAAGATGTATTTGTAAAATCATACGTGGAGAAGGTTGATCATGGCGGTCGCTAAGATTCAAGGAATCGACGGCACAAGGTGACAAGGTGATCAGCGTCCCTGCAAGCTCGCTACTCAGAGGCGCTCCCGTCTACAGAGGGGCACTGCATTGGATTTTCACGTCGATACGCACGAGCAATTGCGAGTGGTCCTTACGCGGCGGCTCGAGGTGCATTCGAACCCGGAACCCTCCGGCTCCAATGAAGCACCGAAAATAGGTCTACTAGCTCCTACACCACAGCGCCCCGCAAATAGGCCTATAATGATTATAATCGTATGTTTATGAGGTAAGTAGAAAAGTTATACAATTGTGAATCATTGAAACTCACCACTAAGGAATATCCTGTTGCTGGTAGCCAATAAAAAGTTTTTGAATTCTATCCAGGAATTGTCTGTGTATAGGTGAAAACTCTCCGTGACTTAACAGAAGCAACAGGCTAACATTCGGTTGTCTATGGGCCTAATCATCTAACACGTTACAGTTGCATCTCTATACTGTCTAGCATGGAAAGACTGTTTTATATCAGAGCTGCTCTTATCCATTTCTGCGATCTACTGGCTGGGAATCTAATACGAAAATCTGTTATTATCTTCATCATGTAACGGATTATAATTCCGCTACATGGAATTCTCATTATCGACTGGGTGGGCATTTGTTTATGCTTAGGTGATGGGACATCTAGCGTGACAAATGCCGCTTGTCAAACAGATTACCAAGATATAGCCTATTGGAAAATAATTCGGCTGTGCATCACTTAGATAAAGTTTCGGAGAGACGACGGCTAAAATTTCAGAGAGAGGACGAGCATCAAAACAGCTTTGTAAATGATGCGTGATTCCCTCGATTAAGCGACACGAGAGGGCGTATATTAGGATGGGAGAGAAATCCCGAATGTGTGTGTTCCACCACTAATGTCTGTGAGTTAATTGACACACACTCGACCAAATATGTGACTTCAAGCGAACCGTGGGTTCATTAGTCTGAGACAACATGTATTTTCGATACTTACATGATGCACAAATATATTGATTTTCGTATTCCAGGCCGTATATAATGCAAATTCAGCAACCCCCCAATTTGCACCCCAAAACGCCAAACCCCCACTTTCAGCAGCCGTGGGAGAACGTTCTCCCAACCCCCCCATTGGTAGACGCCACTGTAAACAGCCATATATGAATCATCAATTAAGTTTTAAACGAGCAGAATATCGCTCTCGTTATTAACTAAATTTGACTTAACGGAAACCGAAACTGTTGCCTATATAGTATATAGCACAATCATGCTGAGTCAAGTCCTTCGATGATTTGCCACATTAAATAAATGAATATTAATTCACAGAACTTCATATTATTATTATTATTATTCAGTCGCAGTATATTATAGGTCGTCTGTTAAGTGACGCAGAACTCGTCGCCCTCATCTATGTATTATAATGATTGAATTACAAGATTATAATTATGCCTAATTAAGTCCCATTAAGACCAAAAATCGGTACATAATGCTGTCAAAGTACATCCTATCCGATAATATCCGATAAACAAATTTGACTGAAATAATAGATTACATATGAATGTCACGAGGGTCGCTGAGGCAGTTTCCCATGACGCTGTGGTGAACATGTGACAATGCCTGCCATCCTGGACATCAGAGTGGCGTTAGATAGCCTGTATCGTGTGACATGTGATGGTTGTATACTATTTATCGCATTTGCTATTACGCACCTTCACAGTGGCGGCGCTAGGGGGCTAGGGGGGGCTAGGGGGCTAAGCCCACCTATAAAAGGCTAAGCCCCACTAAAAAAGGCCATCCGGGTTTTTTACAGGCAAAACTGAAATACTTCCACGATTTTCGACCGGATGACTAAAAAAGGTCGTCGCCGCCACTGCACCTTCAAGCTTCTACTCAGAGGTGCATGCATGCATGCACTACAACGCGGACACTGCATAGAAGTTTCATGCCGAAACGCACGAGCAATTGCTCTCGTTATTAACTAAAGCGTCCCTATATATATATACGTGGCGGCTTGAGGTGGATTCGAACCTGGAATTTTCGGGCTCCAAAGCACCGAACCCACCATTACACCACCGCGCCCCACATAGTCTACTTATGGAATGTTGTGACCGAATCTATCGGCAACCTCTCGTTTCTTGTTTAACCATATAGAAGATGCGAGTCACAGATAAACAGACTAACAGTCTAACACGCATGCAATCAGTTGCTATAAGAATCAGATCACCAGTTGCAGTCTCTTGTCTTATTTAATAATCTTCTCAGTGATGCATGGACGCCCACCGCAGGTAGCCTATAGCTTTGCAGGACTGGGAAACATAATGGCCATGGTCAAATGTTTTACAAGGGGCTTGAATGAAATGCAAAACTGAGAATTAAGAATATGGGCTTTTTTCATAGGAGGTTTTAAATGCAAAGCCTGAAATTGTTTAGTGCTGTCAGTGCTGTTTCGCGAAGAAATTTGTTAAAAAAGCAATAAGTAGAGGCTTTAGAAATAGGTGTCAGTATTCCAGGGGCAAGTGCCCCCGCTTGCCCATTGTGAGGGCGCCTATAAATTGGTGTCTGCTATATAAGTAGCATGATGTAACACAACCATGGAACTTATTAACCTATATTTTTAGTTGCCTATAAACAGAAGCAAGCGATTATGGCCTATTATACTCTATTATTTAATTAATTTTAGGTCCTCTGAAACCGAAACTGGTTTTGCTACTAAAACATTTCATCTACGCGGTTATTTGTTAAATTGCCCAACTGTACTGCTGTTGATAGCTAAATCCACTCTCTCTCAACATAGATAGACTATCATGGCATCTATATAAGAATGCCGCGAATCTGCCTTGGGACTGAATTACAAAAATGAGTAAAAAATTGGAAAGAAATTATCGAATACTTCTGCTGACATAGACCGTGGCCAGGATTATTATTTTAGGGGGGGGGTTGTGTTTATTCAAGTCGACAAGCACCCGAATCAACTAACTAATGGGTTTGGAGAAGCGTCATGAGTTCTCATAGCGGATCTTTGGCGGTCAATAGGCCTATATGGGCTACGTAACACACTGTAAGCTTAGTTCTTATAGCATGTCCTAGTAAATACATTATTCCATTTTACATTATTTCATTTTTACATTATTTCATCTTTACATTATTTCATTTTTACATTAATTCATTTGTACATTATTTCATTTTTGCATCATTTCATTTTTGCATTATTCCATTTTTACATTATTTCATTTTTACATTATTTCATTTTTGCATTAATTCATTTGTACCTTATTTCATTTTTGCATCATTTCATTTTTGCATTATTCCATTTTTACATTATTTCATTTGTACATTATTTCATTTTTGCATCATTTCATTTTTGCATTATTCCATTTTTACATTATTTCATTTTTACATTATTTCATTTTTGCATTAATTCATTTGTACATTATTTCATTTTTGCATCATTTCATTTTTGCATTATTCCATTTTTACATTATTTCATTTGTACATTATTTCATTTTTGCATCATTTCATTTTTGCATTATTCCATTTTTACATTATTTCATTTGTACATTATTTCATTTTTGCATCATTTCATTTTTGCATTATTTCATTGGGGAGTGTTCAGACACCAAAAACACCCATAGCTATGGTCCTAAACAGTGCAGGTCTACGGACTGTGCAGATCAGTAAGGTGTTTTACTTTTATTCCTTCAATGAATAATTGCTTTGCATGTGTGTGTCACTTTCTTTCATAAATTCACATTTTCATTTGACTATAATTCCTTATGGACTGACTCTGGAACCGGTAAGCCTAAGTTCATCAGACGGACAGCATGGGCCATACGACTATAAATAGGCTTTGTATATATATATATATATATATATATATATATATATATATATATATATAATAGGCTATATAACATATAGTATATATTCATTAGATTCATTCATTAGATGCATTTATATGACGCCTCTTCAAGGGGGTTACTCAGAGGCGCTCCCAACCTCAGCGCGGCCAAATAAGACTGTCTTAAGATGAGAGAGGAAAGCCTGAGCCCTGAGAAGGATTTTTACAAAAAGAGCGGAGGGTCAGAGGAAGACCATTCCAGGTTGAGGGTCCTACCACCGAGAAAGCACGGTTCTGCATAGTGGAAATTCGAGCAAAAGGGACTGAAAGCAGACTTTGTTCATTCGAACGAAGGGAGCGGAAATGATGAGAACTAAGAGTAGGGCTACAGAGCCAACACTGGTAGGCAGGAGCAAGACCTACAGCATGCAACGCCAGACTAGAGTAGATATTCTACACTCAATTCGCTGCTTGAGTGGTAGCCAGTGAAGAACGTCACGCATATAGCTGGAGATGTGGCTGAATTTGGGTATGCGGCCAATAAATCGGGCTACAGAGCGCAGGACGCGATCAAGGCAACTCAGACGGGTAATTAGTATAGGCCAGCATAGAGAGAGCAGCAGTAGTCAAGTTTGGTGCCTGGTGGTAACAAAAGAATGGACAAGGGTTGCAGCAGCAGTAGAAGTAAGGGAGCGAGCAACAGTGCGTAGTTGACGCATTTGATAATAACAGGCACGGCTGAGTGAGTGAATGTGTGGAACAAAAGTGAGTTCTTGGTCCAGAGTAACACCAAGGTCACGGACTCTGAGTTGAGAAGACAAAATCAGGAAAGGCATCAACAATGGTTGTCATACATGTATCTGGCTTTATCAGCTGCTGGCGGGTGCCAAGTCAAATGAATTGAGTTTTTAAACAGTTGAGACGGAGTCGATTGGACGACATCCAAGTCCCAAAGGCTTCCATGGCAAGCACATAGCCCGGACAGTCGCAACAGAGGCACGACAGTGCTAGCAGGCATCGTCAGCTGAGAACGATCGATGGCCATATATATATATATATATATGACCGTGCATGAGAAAACCCTCCCAAAGTCGGGAATTTCATAAAATGAGTTTAAGTTTGTTTTAAATAGTACAGCTATAGTTGATCAATTTGGTGAAAACCGTATATTTGCATCTTTTGAAATGAAATTTTTATGATTTTTTAGCATCTTGAGAAATTGTTTTAGGGAGAAATCGCCAATTGAAAATTACATCCATTACATGAACCACACAAAAGTCAACAGATTTTTCATCAGAATTTAGTAATATGTTCTAAACTTAAAATTTTCTGGTCTTTCCAATGGTGTCAACGGTTTTTCTTGGAAAATTAAATTGAAGAAATGGCACAGATTTAAATAGGAGTCTCCGCACAGTAGCGTGCATGCATTTCGTTGAGAACTGGGTGTATAGACCTTTCCGCTCGATTTACTCGTTTTCAATATTTTTCGACTTTGGCCAGGTTTTCTCATGCACGGTCACATATATATATATATATATTATATATATATGTATAGTTGATTACACATATATATGTGTAATCAACTTGATTATATTACGATACGAGACAAGAATTACTTGAGCACTGATTAGTGCACCGTGCAAGCGTACTGTGAGAGGCGCTATATAAATTTATTAATACAATAATTATAGGCCTACTTAGACGTGACCTACGCAAGTAGAGGGAAGCAATAATTAGTAATCATGGCGATTTCCACCATTCAACAGAGATTATAGATATGTAATGAATAGTCGATATTGCATGGAATATAGCTTGATATATGCAGAAACGTGCATGGAGATATTCCTGCAGTGACCAGGGGCGGAGACCTGAGCGGAGAATTGGGGGGGGACGGACCGAAAAATTTCCATCTTTCGCCGGGAAAAATTTTTGACCATCCGCCAAAATCTCGGAAAAATTTCTATTTTCGCCGCCAAAAAAAGTTGATGACCTTTTTTTTTTTTTTTTAGTCTTCACGCTCAAACATTGGGGGGGGGGACAAATGCATGGGCCGTCCCCCCAACACCTTTTTTGGGGGGGACCGTCCCTCCCTGTCCCCCCCTAGGTCTCCGCCCATGGCAGTGACATAGGTGACATATTATATATATAAATATAAATATATATAATATTATATATACAAGAGACAATGATCTATCTCTTCAGCCGAGAGGGACAATAATTTATTACAGAAACTTATCCACAGTAAATCAAATAGAAGTAATTATCGACGCATAATAATTAGGCCTATAGGCCTATAGTAATTATAGGCAGTATATAGAAGAAGCTGAGACGGGGGTAAAACACCAGGGCTGTTCTAAGGGAATTTTAGAACTGCACAACTTCTTCTTTCCCTTCTCATTCTCCGTGGTAAATTACTTCCAAACGGGGGGCAATTACCTTTTTGCTAGTTTTCACTGTACATAAGTGCTTCTGCAACTGCACAAATACATTTAGAACTGCACATACATTTTGTGTACAACTGTACGTTAATAAAGCCCTTTAAAACACAAATATACCAATGCACTATACCGGTAGTTGGACATTTTGCGATTTTAATAGAGAATGATATTGAAACGGTTATTCAGGTTATAGGATTTAAGCGAAATTCTCTCTCAGCCACATAATAATAATATTAATAATAATAATAATATTATTATTAAGAATAATATTATCAATATTATTATTAACACAATCCTTTATTGAAAGACCAATCAAGATTAAAAACCAAACTAAAATCAGAAAAGTGTTCAAGCGTAAAGTGCATTGTTCTCGTCCCCGGTGAGTGGTGCATTATTATTATTATATCTCAAGACATTTGGTCGACGCATTTAAGAATTGGTTTGCAGATTTCGGGGAGGAACCCCTCTCGTAGTTGCCCGACCTAAAGTTAGGCTACATTGCAATGGATTAGAACCAATAGGAATTGTGGGGTTGATATAGTTATAGACTCACAGGCTTATTTTTCTAAGCCTGTTTTCGCATTACGATGCTTTAGACCCGGATCAATTAGACCAATATCTAATTTTTTTGTACCAACATTAGACTGTGTTCTTTTAGTCATCAACGTAGCACCTATACGTTGAAACCGTGATCACCCCGATGCAATTTTTTAACGTTGCGTTTAGGCTACGCTTTAGGCCTATATGCGGACTTTTCTAACACTATGCTATCAAAACCGTAGCCAGGATTTTATTTCGGGGGGTGTTTCTTCAGTTTTAGCTACGGCCTTGAGTCCTATCTCCATGCATGATTATATTTGAACATACATATATACGTGTGTGTGTGTGTGCATGTGTGTGTGTGATAAAAATCTATTAGGCCCTACCATAAAAGCAATATCGGGCTTCACTTCACTAAATTACGGATCGAGAGAGTATATTTTTTATTAGGCAATTTTATCACCACAGAGCGCTTACAAATAGACTAAATCTATATAAGCTTACATGACAGGTCTACAACTCTACATGCATCACGATGTGTGAGTTTTTACATCCAGCAATTATGACGCTTTTGTAGCCCATCGGTCAAACCACTTTAGCCAGTCATTAGCTGCTGTAGACTGAAAACGACAAATTTTTACGCAGAACCGTTTGGCAGCTTTGAAACGAACGTTCACAGCACCTTAGAGAGATGGCAAAAATATTTTAAAAAGTTGACGTTAGTATAATTTCATGGACTTACACCTTTGAAATTTTTTACTAGGCAATGGTCAATTACTGATGCCTCATTTGAGTAGGCCGATGTTCATTAATGATGATAATGTTCCTGGCAATAACAGGTTCTCATTATGCAGCATCCGGAAGTGAAGGAAATGGAAATGCTATTCAAACAACTCGTTAGCAGACGATTTTTTCACAACAGAGTAGATTAATGACTGTTGATTGTTATGCAACATAATTATATTATCATTGCGGACGGAATTGAAAAATGGTCATCGTAGAATGTCATAGAATGTCGTAATAATTCGTCATCCACTCATTTCATGAAGATTTTCATATCTGAATGCGACCAGGAATGCCTCATGAATGCTTTCCGGTAGTTATTTTACGCAGCGAAGCTATAGGCCTACTAGTAGGCCTATACAATGTACATGTACATATGTATCTGCGACACCGATTTGATGATACTTGCATGGCACATGATTATCTTCTGGCATTAAAATTCATTCATTCATTCACTTCAAGAATTTAAATAGCACCCCTTAAGAAACCCAATCAGAGGTTTTCCCAGTCCAACCCCGGTGATACAAATATACGGTAGGTATTAATGAGCCTGTAAACGATGATGAGTCATTCCAAGGTAACAGACGTATCTCCAACGGTAGACTACATATTCCAGACAGATGGACATAGCCTTGGCTAATAAGCTTACAACTGAAAGAGCGCCACGCTGAAGTCAATTCGTTACTTAGTCTGGTTGTATCGGTCGTTGGATCGGTAAATATACTTACGCATCTGCTTCAGGAAGTAATAATCACGAGTTAAAACATACTAATATATTTCCGCATATTCAACAATCCGGCTGAAAGACCGCAGTCGGTTATACAGTAGGGCCTGAGTAGGCCTATATTATACAGTTATGCAGTTATCTTAATTAACATACATCTCAGCTACTAACGGAACAGACAGCCTGCAATACAAAGGTGCTAATTAATAGCAGCCTACGAAGCACGTCTTTCCTACCGTATCCTATGGGGTCTTCGGGAATCGAACTCAGCTGCGCTTATCTCCATGCCAGTGTGTTATCCAATGCGCCGCCAGGTCCCAGCAGTCATGCTTCATAGATTTTCCATTGACATTATAGACCTATTTTCGGGCCGGTGACACGAAACGGAGTATGCCCCCTGAAAGCCATCCGGGGGGATGAATTAATCTATCCCCCCGGATGGAATTAACCAGTCTATACTATTCGGGGGGATAAACCATTCTATCCCCCTTTTTTTAAATGAGCGTAATAAAAAATTGTATGCTGTAATCAAAATTTAAAGTGACTCTAATTGTTTTAGTTGTCCTAAGCAATGCTCAGATAAAGGCAACTCGAATTTATTTAGTGACTCTGAGTGTTTTTAAGTGTTTTAAAAGTTTTAAGTGCTCTAAAAACAGGGCAAAATAAATTATATAGTAAGAAAAAACATACTTGTTAGTGTCATTGTTCAAAACAAATCAGATGAAAATTAATTTGCCCCAAAAATATATGCGGAAGCGGTTTTTTCGACTTTTTTTAATTTGGGGGGATACAATTAATACGGGGGATACTCTATTTCGTGACACCGGCATTTGTTCAGGAATTATTAACGAAGGCAATATTTCTGTTTCCTGTTTGACAGACTTGCCGTTGCTGTGTCAGTTCGAATGGAACTGGAAAATGCCTGAACACGACGACGGTCTGCTTCTTAATTGGTAACAAATATAGGCCTATCTATTCTGTCTTTCCATAACCGTACTTTATATTTAATTATGTCTCTGGTTGTATGCTTCTTTCCCTTTTTGGCTTCAATCATTCAATGCGCATATAATTATATGTTCAAGTTTTGTTCTGCCAATCCTGGAACTCGCAACAGTAGAAGGATGGATATCGGGCAATATTCAGTATAGGCCTACTGTCTGTTATCTACGACGAGAGAGAGAGAGAGAGAGAGAGAGAATGAGAGAGAGAGAGAGAGAGAGACAGACAGACAGACAGACACAGAGAGAGAGTCAGAGAGAGAGAGAGACAGAGAGAGAATGAGAGAGAGAGACACACAGACACAGACACAGAGAGAGTCAGAGAGAGAGAGAAAGAGAGAGAATGAGAGAGAGACACACAGACACAGACAGAGAGAGAGAGAGAGAGAGAGAGAGAGAGAGAGAGAGAGACGCAATAAGTTCAATTCATTCGGGATCGTTCTTCTTATTTGCTTCTCTGCTACTTTTAGACAGAGGTTCGTCATCAATTGTTACCGTTCTTCTCATTGTCCAATCATCTCCCATAGCTACAGCTGCTGCTGTAACCAGTCTGTTAGCATCATTCTTCGTCTTCCACTTGATTTTCAACCTGCATTCTTCTCTCAATTGAAGTTCTTAGGAAAGTAAGCCCTATAGCCTCATTATAATTATGACCCGACCACTTTCTCTGCGGTTCCACTGATTGTTCATCGTAGGTCAATTTTACTTGAGATTTCGTGAGAACCTCGACGCTGACAGCCATTGTTGAATGACAAACATGAAGTGCATGGAATGCTACATGTATACGTCGAATGATCGCCATGCACTCCATGGTGTACTGTAGACTCTATTAGACTATAGGCGTATACGCTATAATAATTATATAAGTTTGGCACTGAAACGACAATCAAGCGAAGCTGTCTGAGCTTTTAGAAAACCTGCAAGTTCGATACAACTTCGTCACCTAAGATTTAAAAAGATTTTCAGACATGCGCCACTCTAAAAGCAAATACCATAAGGCGAGGGAAATAAGAAAAGAAGTAGTCGGTAGTGATCGAGCTTCAAACAGGTTTTAGATCTTGTAGAACCAGTCAAAGCAGGTGAGATACGATTTATTGAGGTTAAGTGAGAGTTGAGTCATCTGTGCAGCTCTGCTGTTCTGTCGGGTGTTGTTCAGTGGGGTGTTTGCTTCAATTATTTATTGGTCGATGTAGGCTACCGTATTCATCCAGGGACGCTCTCAGTCTAACAACAGTGATACGCATAAATCTTCAGGAGCTTTGGAAGGTAAACGAAATACTACATAACTACAAGGTAACAGACGCATCTCCAACCGTTGCTAGTGACCAGACAGAAAGAACTAGGCTACAACTGAGAAGGAAAGACGCTCAGGTTGGCTCGTTGGTGTGCTAGCAGAGGCTCCCCGCTACAGACGAATGGCTTTACGAGCCAGCACGGTATGCAGATGGAAGACAAAAAAAGCTCATAATTATCATATAGGGTCTTTATATGAAAGTCTTTACTGAGACACTGAGAAAATATATCTGGCTCTGTACAGTGTAAGCTCTAGGACGAGCAGGCCTACTGTATTCATAGGCATGACCATGGGCGCCCGCAGAAATTTTCGCAGGGGGGGCAAAATGTTTACGATAGTCGCGATTAAATTTTGTAGTAGCAAGAGCTTGAAAATGCAATGCTGCATGGAAATTAGGAATATGGGTATTTTTCAAAGAGCTTTCTTATGCAAATTTCTCAGTTTCATTTTGTGCATAATTTTTAATATGAATAGTTTCCTTAGAAATTTATTGCAAATCAAATAGCAGATCTATGTTAAAAAGTAGTTTCCTAAAAGTGCGCTATATAATTCCATAGAATGAACGAATGACTAAATGAACGGAAAAATAGGTGTCAGTTTTCAAGGGGCAATTGCTCCTTTAGCTGCTTCTAAAGCGCCACTCGAAAGCCAATCGCAGGGCACCAGCAGTTTCACATGTGCTGCATCGAGTCAGAATTAAATATATTCCCAAGAGTAGTCAGAAAGAGGTCCGAGTCTGGTAGCCAGAGGGCCAGAGTAACTGTTAATGTGGGTGTCGTTTAGGAAGGTGGACGATCTGAGGATCAGATGAGTGTGGGTATCAATTCTTTTTAACAGATCTCTTTGTCAGTTTTGGGTGTAAATCTTGAGGCGTGATAACCAGAGCCAAGTTTATCTACAGTTTGACCTCCCTGGATTCTGTACTGGCAGCTTGCTAAATGGACAAAATGGAGCCTGGCTTATAGCGGACTTGGTTTATATAATTACAATGCTGGTGAATAAGCAGATCTCCCTGATGAAATTTCAATGTACTTTGAGAAATTTTCAAATTTTTTGCGTTAGTATTTAATTTTTTGCAGTTGCGAATATTTGCACTACACCTGGACTCCACTCAGGTAGGCCATAATCGACAGGCCTGCTGTTTGCAAGGACGCCCGCAGGAGGTTGAAAGCCAATGGTCATTGTAAGAGTTTTTAGAAAGAGCTTGAACATGCAAGGCAGAAAGTTATAAAAGCATGTTTATTTCTATAGAAATCTCTAAATGTAGATTTCTGACTTTCATTGTCTGTATCATTCGTATTAATGGTGCATTAATGCAAAGAAATTTGTTAAAAACCCCAAAGTAGTAGTTAAAAAAACATAGGTTTCAATTTTCCAGGGGGGGGCAAGTGCCCCCCCTTGCCCCTATGTGCGGGCGCCCATGGGCATGACTGACTGCTTCGCATTGGGCTAAATATAGGCTGTATACTACAATGGAATGCTTCTAGCGGAACAGCGTCGGGTAGGCCTACAAGATAATCGCCGTCAATGTCGATCTATTCAAATTAGATTAACGCTTTTGTTTGCAAATCTTTTAATATTGGTTTAGTCTATCTTTATTTGTCATCCAACGGTCTAACTGATAGGCTGATAACCGATAGTCGAGTAGGCCTATTTCGGAGCCGATTGTGCAAAGGCCTAACTGTTGTTTATGTTATAAGCTAGGCCTACATGAAAGCGCTGCTTAATTCTTCGCCTTGTGAGTTGTTAGAAAGCAAATTCGAATGTCGAAGTGTCGATATAGTGAAAATATGCGATGAAGCTTATAAGCCTATATTTTGGGCCATTCATTTAATCAGTTAAGATCTCAAGCAACTTTGATGAAGTCATTATTTTGTTAAAGTGCAAAATAATTCGTAGATTGAAATTCTATTAGAATTGACTATGATTCATTCAAATGATTCATTTGTCCGCCATTTTGTTCAATCGTCGATTCACAATTTTATCATTTTTTCACACTGAATTTCATTGACAAAGATTATAAGGATTAACGCAGGGATTACCAAAAACAGGGTACCATTTTGTATTAATGAAATAATAATTGTTTTTTGGTCAAATATTATATTTCTTTTCGTATTTGGATCGGAAGTCCTGGGATGCGTTGATTCCGATTAATCGTAAATCAATTTCCGGATTAAGACTCGGTCACATCATAGACCTAATTACTTAATCAATCAATTGATTAATCGGTCAGAATTTATATAGCGTCATTTCAAGATCTCTATTCAGAGGCGCTCCCGGTCCAGGTCAAGCAAAAAATGCAGTCTTGAACAGTTGGTGAATCTGAGAACAGATTGGGAGGTGTCGCAGAGTCATAATTTCAATATTATGTTGAAGCCATTTTTAAATATCTGTGTTTTTGTTCAACCAAAAGTGGCAAGTCTTGTCTGCCGGCCAAGAATTTTGCCGCCGCCGACTGATATGTAGGTCTATTGAATTAGATGAAAGGAGAAAGTTGTCGAGTGGCTTGAGTCATCGTAGCCTACCGTGTAGAGATACAAAGAGCAGGGTGTGGCCAGCACAACAGCAGTTGCATTTGCATAGGACATATGACATAATATAGGCTAGCATGCGAAATGGCAATAGCTGCAAACGTGCTTTCGAAAATCATTCAGTAGCTACAGTTACATCACGTTGCAAATCAAAGATCTATAATTAATTATGTGCGTGTCTATGCTATATTAATTATTGATTCAGACGCCACCTTTCCAATCAAACAGTCGAAGCAACAGTATAGAAACCTTCTGCGGATGAGCAGAAAATGATGGATGATTCAACTCAGGAAATCGTCTACGTAGTCGAAATCTCCAAACTTCTAAAGCGCTACTCGATAGCGAAGCGCGGCCGCGGGGCATTATTCACGAGCGCTGCGCTAAGTAAAAAGATCCGTAAGAGTATATGATCCCCAATTAATGAGGCCCGGGTCCGGTTGCTGTAGAGTCAGAGAACAGCTACTGAGGTGGGTGTCATCTGAGACGGAATTTGGAAAGTCACAGTTCCTGAAGAGGTGTGACTTCAATATCGAATGGAACGTGTGATGGATAGAGGAGCCTGAGAAAGGTGATGTTGTGCGATTAGTAACAATGGTGGAGGAAACAAGTTCCGGCTTGCTTACAACGGCGAGAATTCTAAGGACATTGGCTATACCATCATCATTGTTATAATGTTGGTAAAACATAGCCTATTATATTGTAATCTGGTATACACTTCTTCTTCCTCTTCGTTAACGCTCTTCCGATTTGACCTCCAATCGGTTGAAAACTATTCTCTTTTTAGAGATGATGTTTTTCATTGGGAGTCGATTAAAGCTGAGCCATTCTTTTGTTATCTTCAGGCGCAAACAGTAGCAGCGCAACAGAAGCCAACCATGCGGAGTGTTATAACGCTACCTGCAGTGACGTCAATGCGTCATATTGTTATCATCCGGAGGCATTTGTTACTTCCGCAATCGATCACCCTCCCAGCGAAGTGGTAGTGATCACATGTGCAACGGTTGTACCTGCTATTGTTGTTATTCTCGTTTTCATCGGGCTGTTAGTCTATTGTCAATTGAGACGGGTGGAGAAAGATCCTCCGAAAATGCTTCCCAGTGCGCATGACATGGACGAATCGATTCAATCCAGGGCTGCAGTCATCGTTCCTGAAGACCAGGTAAATTGGTAGTTCAGATAATATAATACAAGTTAAACGTTCTTGAACTTTAGAATATTATACTGCGAGGGGCAAACGTTCAGAGAACTCGTTTTCTTTTGCTAGATTCCCGGTCCAGGGATCCTTTTTAAAGAAATGTTTAGAACTGCGCAACCAGGAAGGTTTTTAGTGCGGCTTTGTTTGGCGAAAATTTCTCGTCATTTCAGAAAATTTTCCCAAAGAAATGTCTCAAGAGTCAAGAACTGATGGCATTTTTGTAGTCGTTTGTTCAGAAATTTGTCCAAAGTTGTTGGCCAGAAATATTACTATAGGATGTGTAGTTGTATAGCACCTCTTCAAGGGATCTCTACACTCGGTGGTGAATGAATGCAGCGCTCCCTACTATACCCCGCAGTCGATCGAGTTGATCGATCGAGTCGATCATAACTCGGCCAAGTCGAGTCGATCGAAAAATCGTCGACTCGATCGACTTGCAAGTCGAGTCGATCGTGAGTCTTGCCAAGTCGAGTCGATCGAAAAATCGTCGACTCGATCGACTTGCAAGTCGAGTCGATCGTGAGTCTTGCCAAGTCGAGTCGATCGAAAGATCGTCGACTTGCAAGTCGAGTCGATCGTTGTTTCATCAACTCGACTCGACTTAGAAATATTTTACTTAGTAAATATTTTACTTATTCTACTACATCATAATGTATTTCTTGGAGACTCAAAGTGACCTAGATGATATAAGCTTCATGACGCAATTCAGTTTTTGCACACAAGTACTGCAAATGAACCTTTTGGCAGTGTTGGCGATTTCGTGTTTGTGGAACTGTGAAAGTTGACTATAGACGCACGTTTTCGATTTGAATTGAACGAGTACAGGGACGGATGCAGAAATTTTGGAAAGGAGGCCAAAACTTTGGTTCTGGAGCCGAAAAAATCTCGCCGAATTGTTTAAAAGTTTTTTAGTCGTTCGCTCAAAAAACTTATAAAAACCCGTGGCAACTCAGGTTATTTAAAATCTGATGACTTTTTAGTCATGTGCTACTTTCTCATCTTCCTGTTCCCGTTGCGTTGATTTGCAGCTTCTTGAAACCTGATGGGGAGGGGTAGGCCTACTTCTATGCAAATCTCTTAATGGAGTGGGGGCATGGCCGGATTGCCTGCATTGGATCCGCTCCTGAATGAGCATGATACAGATCTACTATTATGGGCCTGTATATTATGTAGATGTTAATTTTAAGAATATAAAACGGACCCTTCTATGACGTCACTTCGATTATGATACAATTCTGCAACTAAGTTCACTGGGAAAAGAAATTAGGTCTATTGTGACGTCACTTCGATCAGGATACAGATCTACTATCATATAATTTCATTAATTTTGAGAATACAAAACTGGGCCTTTGCTTATTGTAACGTTACTCTGATTATTATGCAATTTTACTATTATATTACAAGTTCATTTCGAGAATTAAAAAAACTAGGCCTATTGTGACGTCACTTCGATTATGATATAAACAAGGCCTATTTTGACGTCACTTTGATTATGATGCAAATGTACTAGGCCTATTATAGAAGTGCATTCTGAGAATGTAAACAATGTCTTTTGTGGCGTCACTTTGATTATGATACAAAAGTACTATTATAAAAGTGCATTTAGAGAATAAAGACAAGACCTATTGTGACGTCACTTTGATTATTAAACAGATCTACCAGTATATTATGTACATTTTGCGAATATAAAACGGGGCCTTTTATGGCGGCACTTCGATTAGGCCTATCATACAGGCAATTATACTATTAAATAAGTTCACTGAGAAAACGAAATTAGGTCTATTGTGGCGTCATTTCGATTTTGATACAGATCTGCTGTCATATTATTTCATTTTTGTAAAACAAAACTGGGGCTGTTTAAACGCAACATCGCTCTGATTAAGAAACAAATCTATTATTATACGTCTAGTATGAGAACATAAAAAGTAGGCCCATTGGGACGTCACTTCGATCATGACCCAGACCTACGTACTATTAAAGAAATTCATTTTGAGAATAAACTAGGCCTATTGCGACTAACTTCGATCATGATACAGACCTACTATTAAAGAAGTTCGTTTTGAGAATTGTGACTAACTTCGATTATGATACAAAAGTACATTTTGAGAGTATAAACTAGGTCAATTGTGACGTCACTTCGATTATCACACAGATCTACCGTAATAATTATTGAAGTTCATTTACAGAATCTAAAACGAGGCCTAATGTGACGTCAGTACGATTACAGTACAAAATTTACTATAAATTCACTCAGAATACGAAATTAGGCTTATTGTTACGTCACCCAGATTATGACACAGACCTTCCATCGTATAATTTCATTTTGAGATCACATAGCCGCAGAGGTGAGCAAGAGACAGAACTAGGCCAAGTCGACGCGAAGTCGATCGAGTCGATCGTTGACCGAGCCAAGTCGATCGAGTCGTCGAGAGGTCGGCGAGTCGACGAAGTCGATCGAGTCGATCGTCGGCCGAGCCGAGTCGATCGAGTCGTAGAAAGGTCGGCGAGTCGACGAAGTCGATCGAGTCGATCGTCGCGCGAGCCAAGTCGATCGTAGCCCACGACTCGATCGACTGCGGGGTATACTCCCTACATGGACGAATCGATTCAATCCAATGCTGCAGTCATCGTTCCTGAAGACCAGGTAAATTGGTAGTTCAGACAATATAATACAAGTTAAACGTTCTTGAACTTTAGAATATTATACTGCGAGGGGCAAACGTTCAGAGAACTCGTTTTCTTTTGCTAGATTCCCGGTCCAGGGATCCTTTTTAAAGAAATGTTTAGAACTGCGCAACCAGGAAGGTTTTTAGTGCGGCTTTGTTTGGCGAAAATTTCTCGTCATTTCAGAAAATTTTCCCAAAGAAATGTCTCAAGAGTCAAGAACTGATGGCATTTTTGTAGTCGTTTGTTCAGAAATTTGTCCAAAGTTGTTGGCCAGAAATATTACTATAGGATGTGTAGTTGTATAGCACCTCTTCAAGGGATCTCTACACTCGGTGGTGAATGAATGCAGCGCTCCCTACCACGTATGAAACCATCTTATGATGATAGAATTGATGCAGAGCATAATAATTATAGAGAAGATAATTATCAGACTGCTGAATGAAGTGGAGGGAGCTCTAGGGAAAAGCGGAAAAACAGAGACAGAACGCGTGTGGAAGACATAATTATGATGATCAGATGCAGCACTGATATAATTATACGAATGCCTGAGACAGCAGAAAGTGGTTACATCGTGGAAAGGAAAGAGTTGTAGTTGGAGATAGTTCATGACAGGAAAGAGAGAGGGAGAGAAAGAGGGAGAGGGAGAGGGAGAGGGAGAGGGAGAGGGAGAGGGAGAGGGAGAGGGAGAGGGAGAGGGAGAGGGAGAGGGAGAGGGAGAGGGAGAGGGAGAGGGAGAGGGAGAGGGAGAGGGAGAGATAGGGGATAAACTTGAAGGAGGATTTTCACGATGTCCTTGACAACTTCGTTTTCTGTTTTGCGGCAGGTCACCTCTGAGCATCAGTCAAGGACAGCCGGAATTTCCGGTGCTCCGACTTCCGATTTAAGACCTTCCCACAGTCTTCGTCAGGACAAAGAAGACTGGACTCCTCGAGGGATCCTAAAATCAGGTCCTTCGAGTACGGAAGCGTTGAAACCTTCTTCTCCTTCTCCTTCGTATGGGGCGACCGACGACAAATCCAGCGGAAGAAAAGCTTCAAATGAAAGGCAACAACACACTTATAAGAACGTGGAGATGGACAAGAAAGTCCACGACTACATAAACGTGGCCAACGATGACGATGACGGCAATAGTCCAGACTATATAGAAACTTGCCCAGACTATGTAAATACCCCAAGTCGAAACTCTGCAGACGATGACGATTTGGATTACGAGAATGTGGATGTCAGCGCCACCACTTCTCAAATTATAACGTCACCTGCAGAAACGTCAAAGGCATCATTGCAGAGCAAGTCTCCACCGCTTGCACCTAAGTCAAAGGGATCAATTCTGACTGCCTCGTCTGAGGGTAAAGCAATCTCTTCGGATTGGCTTGCGAGCATCAGAGGAGACAGAGTTGCCCCGATGGATCCTGACTACGTCGACATGGATGCGAAATCGAAAGCAAGAACAATGTTTCCGTTCGAATTCAATAGCAGAGGGACAGAATCCACTGCAGCGACTTTCGTCAGCGCTCCAGATGTTCGGACGATGGAGACGAAACCGAAGCCGAAGCCTGTCAGACCCCATCTATACGAGAACGAGAATCCTGCAGATCACAGAAAGCCGAAAACTACGACAGCTCAAGATCAGTCAACAACTAACTTATAAGATATGAAAACTGATTGAAAAGTAAATGTAGTCTGTATGGCCCATTGCAAAGTCACCTTTTCTTAACTGCTAATCACAAGAAATAATGTCTTTGCCAAGCGACTTTAGGGAACAGAGTCAAATTCTTTTTCTTTGGTTTCGACGGCATTTCATCGATTTATGCAATGAAATAAATGCTGCAGATGCGCTGGTTTCTGCTGCACATGTACATATAGGCCTAGGCCTAGCTGGGGTGAATTTTCACGCACTGAGAACAAATTAATAAGCCTCTACCCCCTAGTAGCTTCTGCTGTTTGCTCTGTTACTGTGATGACGATGCAATAAGCGGAATCGATATGTCGTGTGCGCATGCGCAGTGGATCGGCTCGAGGTTACCATAAATGGCTTATATTTATTGAGTCTACTATAATTGTAAACACAGAGCGCACACGTGGCTTAAGTTTACAAAGTTTTAAACCGTTTATTAATTTTTACTCTTAGCCTTAGACCTACTCTGAAGTCTGAATTGCCTCTTTGTAAATTTAGTAGTTTTGTCTCCATATAAGAAAAACTAATATTCAACTGAGGACATAGACTTATTGAGCTAACAGTTAGTAAAATTTCAGTTTATAATATTATTGTGCAGGTGTGGTAGCTGAATGTGCAATTTTTAATCCTCAACGAGACCTAATTTTGTTCGGACAGGTAACATCGTGACCTAAAGGTAATTGTGGCTGATGCAACACGACATCCGCTGTAGTTGACTGTAGGCCTATACTGTGCAGTTGATCAAGTCTAGTCATTGCACATTGCAAGTTGAAATTGAATATTAAAGGCATTGAACATCGTTGTTGTTGCTGTTATCTTCGCCGTCGTCGTCGTCGTCGTCATCATCGTCGTCGTCGTCGTCGTATGCAGAGATCGAGATGGCATTTATTGACATTTTGTGCGCGGTATGAACTCAGCAGAAGTAGATCAGCGTGTGTAACCTATAAGCAAATTTCTGTCCCACCATCACAAACTCAATGGGTAGGCCTATAAATAACATATGAAATCTGCATGCATGTAGCATGTACATGTAGTTGCAGACTACACATGAATTTTGACAGTGCCATCAGTCTTGAGTCCTTGACATCTTTGACATTCACCAATGTAGGCCTACTCTAATTTAATAAGCGAGTTCTTCTAGAAGTTAATAATTCAAACGTTAAATTAAGGTCACATGTCTTTTGGTTAGGCCTATGTCATGTCATGCCATGTCGCCATCGTCGCATCGCGACGGTTGGCTGCATGAATGGACCTTTAATGCCCAGAGTCTTCTGTCCTTTGTCGCGCTCATTAAGTCAGAGCCTACAAGTCCTGTCCAGTTCAGGACGTTGTCGATCCAAGATATCTTCGGCCTTCCTCGTCCTCGGTTCCCTCCACAAAACCCGTCATGATGCTGCTTTCGATGCTGCTTTCGTTTTGCTGTCTCATGCTATGACCAAAATATCGAAGTTTTCGAATTTTGGTGTGGGCTAATACAATCTTTTGATTATATGACTGCAATTATTATAGCGCCTAATTTCCACTACAGACGGAAGCAGCCATTCTTTGCTCGGACTTAGTCTACACTGTCACTTCACTGTCACTGCACACTGCAGTGAGATGAACCGGGTAAATTGTTGATGGCGCATCGTGTGACTGCAGCAACTGTCGCCTCGGAATGATGTCTAAATCAAAGTTAACATTCTCAGTAACATCTACCAAATATAACTATCATTATTCCAATGAATTTCTATCGAATTCTGTTGTCGATATTCTATCGCGTGTTTATTGTTTCGGATTGCGTAGGCCTACACAACAGTCATGTGTCTGGGAAGTCTGTTTTACTGTGCAGCGTCTGAAAAACAATCGTTTGGACATTATATTACAAAGGCAAAATTTGAGTGAATTTACTTAGGCCTATATGCAAAGAAGTAAAAACATTCTAATAGATTTTTCAATCTATGAATAAACTTGCCTCCATCTCTGATCATCGTCAGCAGGGTCTATGAATCAGTAGTAAAATAAAAAATGTATAGGTTACTTAGATAATTATAGGGTCTGGGGTAATTGACGTATAGTTCAGTGGGCTATAAATAGGCCTACAAGGCAGGTCACGAAATGACTGTTGTTTAAGGGTTCCACGTTAAATCAGTCTATCATTGACATGTGGGTGTTAAACGCTGTGTTGGATCTTGCAGAAACCGACAAAAATAAACGACTAGAGAGTAAAAAAATTGCCTGTAGAGACCTCAAATGACTTTAGTGTTAAGTAACATTAAGTGATTGGAGACTAAGCAGATGACTCTAGTATACGCTGGTATTCCAAGAATCAACGACCGAGGTCATAACTTATGCCAAAGGCAGCAAGATTGTTTTGCAGGGAACTACACTTTGGCTAATTGGAATTGAAAAGTCGTTTCTTGACTAATCAACATCAACGTCAACACGGTTAATACGATTATGCAATAATTATCAGATCAACGCTGCTTTGAAAAAATACGTAGGCCCTACCGTAGATGTTAATGCAGCTCTAGGTCAATAGGTCAACCGAAAAGATTCCAGCGGACTGACATAGAGCCCTATTGGTATTTGCTAGTATATATCTGGAGTCAATACATACACAAGTTCAGTTAAAACTATGCAGGTGCACTCTAAAAATACCAGAAATCAGGAAGTGTTCATTCTCATTCGCCGTATACCGTAGGCGTATACCCTTGATTACAGCCTTGGTTTTAACAGAAGAATCAGTGATTCTTTCTGATATTCATTGAAGTATATGCAAAGTCTCATTCTCTTTAGGCATCGGCCATATATAGCATTAAATTGGCCTTCTGTTCGACGTGGTGGGGGTGTTGGATCGAGGATCACGACCTTGAATCCTCCTCTACCATGCAGTTGACATCTGAAGTTACAGCGACATCGTAGCAATCAACTTAATGCATATCTCGTGCGATTGGCTGTTGCCAAAAAGGAGGAAATTGACAGCAGAAAATTATGTCGCAACTTTGAACCGTTTCTCACAAGCAAAGATGCTTAGATCCATTGACAGTCTCCCACGTGAATATCATGAGAAGACACGTAACACGTGGTAAAACATGTGCAATTCTGTCTTAAGACTTCGTCAAAGTGTTGCAGAAGTCCTTCGTGTAAGAAGCAGACTGATATTATAATATTAGACTATGTGATGCTATGATATTAATATGTGTAAGAGTTTTAAGCATCCTCAACACCAAGGTGACTGAGTCGCGTGGGCGCAGCTAGCGCGTCAGACCTTGTGATGACTTTCTCAGATCATTACTAATAATTCCGAATGGGTGAATCGACAATCCTGTATGCGTAGTTGTGTGCGTGCTCCATGCATGCAGTAGACCTGAATAAGATGTCAAATCTTCAACGGTCACATCTTAAGACTCGGCGATGGCTTGACTTTAATGATTTCTATCTTTAGCTGCATTCAAACCAATTTGGGGTTCAAGGAAATCTAATGCGCATCGTTTGATTAACAAATGGAACTGTTCTTGGTGTACATAAAGAACGTAGCCTGCACATGTACACTGTACGCGTACGCATGTCTATAATAGTCTAGAGCCAATTGTGTAGGCTACATAACATAATACAGTGTTTGACCTAATGCCAAAATGTTATGGTCTGTGCATGGGTAGATGGGCTGCAAGCCTGCAACATCGTTTGGAAGTGCATGGCAATGATGAAGACCAGAAACTACAATGTTGACTTGAATGGACACGACGTATAAAATGTGCGAATAGATCTCACGCATTCGCCAGAAGTATACAAACAATACATCGTGACCAAAAATATATGTCATTCATTTCCGCTCTCATTCGCCGACTTTAAACATGCCCTCTGCCGACTGACTAGACCATTCCGCAAGATAAACGTTGCCCTGGTCAGACTGTTTACTCTGTATGTCGCCTCTATACTGGAATCGGAACAAACAAAGCCAGCGAAAGGAATGGCTCGACGTTAAAGAGCAACAGGGAAAGAAGTCTTGTTATGTAATCAGTTTCTGTTATCGGTGACAATCTAACAAGATGGAACCGGGTTGCACTGCGGGTCTAGCCGTCTCTGCAACTGGTGCAATAAAAGCAGCGATTTGCAAAACGGCGGAAGAACGGCGAAGTTCGAAGCGTTTAACCTATCGTCGGAACAATAAATAAAGAGACCAAGTGTCTCCCTGTGTCTCCCTGTGTCTCTCTGTGTCTCCCTGTGTCTCCCTGTGTCTGTTTCTCTATGTCTGCTTCTCCTCAGTTCTGTCTGCCTTCTTGCCTGCCTACCTTCCTCGACTTCACTGTCACCAAAGACACGACGGCATTACACCGGCGCGTCAGGCACTGCAGTGAACGGCTCCAAGAGACTGTAGGAATGCTTTTATGCTTTTATACACATCCTGTGCACAACTACAGCCTACCGGTACATGGTCTATGCAGTTTAGCAAAATTAATGAGAATCTCCAGGCAAATAACCATTAATTTCCCAGATAATCTGTAATTAAATAAATATCGCCACTTTCATATGTGGACACACATATACGAATACGATCACGTATCAATACGTATCACCATCATCACCACCATTATCGGCATCATCATCAGCAGCAGCACCACCACCACATCCACCACCACGGTCAACGACACCACTACCACGGCCACCACCACCACGACACCACCACGACACCACGGCCAACGACACCACTACCACGGCCACCACCATGCACCACGGTCTCCACGGCAAACAACACCACCACGACCACAACGGCTAACAACACCACCATGGCACCACCACGACCACCATCACCACCACGGCCAACAATGCGGGTCAAACTATATAATTGTTAGATACCCATCCTGCTACAGAGGATGGTGACGACGCAGGTGTATTGAGTAGGCTATTTTTGTATAATGATGGTTGTATTCTCGTGTTTCGAAGTGCTGCGTCGTCACAATGCACGCATGTGAAATGTGTGCTTCTGCTTGATTATAGATACATGTATATTCTATAATTTGTATATGAATGCCTTCGAATGTAATATAACTGTTAATCTTCGAGAATTTCTAAGCGCCCAAAAAAACCACGTCAGGGAGAGCAGCTTAAACACTGGCGCTATATCAAATCAAGTCCGCAATGGCCAAAACTGCCCTGATCGCTCTGGTGCCAGGTCAAAATCCGGGAGTTCCAGCTGAGGAGGAGACAGCATGGTGTTACAGTGGTAATCGGTGATGATGGTAGTCGTGTGGTGGAACCTGCAGAGTATACTAGAATCGGGATATATAGATAGCTTGAAGAGTTCGATTTTTAGTCGTGCAGTGGAAAGTAGCAGGGGAGAGCGCAAACGGAGGACAGATTATGAGGAGAGGAGATATTTTTCATATGATGATGAGCAAACAGGCGGAGTCTTTTTGGAGTCCGTGCGGCATATATGTTGCAGAGCGGTTGCAGATTATTTGACAGAGGATAATTAATTTCATTTATTGAACATGTGATCCTGTTGACAGATCGCAGTCGGTTACAGTGTACAGCTATGCAATTGATACAATTCACAAGAACACAAACCGCAAATCACAAATCTTAACTATACAGAACAGACGGCCTGCAATGCAAGGGCGCTATAATGGCAACCTACAAAGCTGTCAAAGCACGTCTATCCAACGGGGCTTCGGGAATCGGGAATCGAACTCGAATCCACTTATCTCCATGCCAGTGTGTTATCCAATGTGCCACCGCCCGCCCCCTCACAATGATGTGACTGGAGACCGAGATAGAGAAAGTCAGAAAGATATGATGATGAGCGAGTAGACCTGGGCGTTTTGATGGTGAATAGCTGCACGCAGTGGCAGCGCCAGACACTTTTTGTAGTCAGCGCATAGCCAGGGCAGTCATGCAAGTATAGCCAGGGTAGAGGGTGAGTGACCGTGAGTCGCGTGCTCGATACTAGTAGCCTACTACGGGCTTACATAAGTCACCTTGGTCGTTTCCCTGCCAGAATTGTGCTCTGCCAGAATTTTTCCTTGCCAGAACTTTCCCTGCCAGAACTTCTGCCCTGTCAGAATTTTCCCTGCCAGAACTTTTACCCTGCCTGCCAGAAGTTTGCCCTGTCAGCAATTTTGCCCTGCCAGAATTCTTCCCCTGCCAATTTTTCTCTGCCACATCTTTTGCCCTGCCAGAATTTTTTCGCGCATACTAATTATTGTTTTGTACTGATCCCGTCCGTATGCACTCAGAGAGAGCGGACGGACGGGAACAGAAAGAAACAATATACGATATGCACTATACGATTTCGGGAGCAAGGGCAAGGGGAAGACCGAGGATGGGATGGATCGCTAACATCATCGCGTGGATGGAACTACCATTCGAGAGGATACTGAAGGAGACGGAGGACAGGAAAAAGTGGCGAAAGCATGTCCATGAAGCGACCAACCCTCGAATCGAGGATGGTTAAAGACAAGACAAGACTATACGATATACAGTATGCAATATACAAAAAAATTGGCATGGAAAATTCTGGCCGGGCAACGACCTGGCCAAAGACTTTTTATCAGGCCATTTGTTCTGCCATATCCTGGCGTATAGCGCCGCTCCCTAATCTTCTTTAGGTCTGCTGCCTCTCGGCAGGTCCAGATATATCGTCCCTAATAGCGGACGTAATAAAAGGGTGAGAGGTTTGATGAGCGTTGTAGGTCCTTTTGTGGAGCGCGGTGTTGCGAGCAAGTCCTTCACTCGCAATAAGCGAGTTCACCATCTCAGTGATCTTTCGCGTGCGCGTGCGCAGTGATCAAGGTCAATGCTACAATAGATGGTGTATATACCAAAGGTTCGGAAAACTAATGACTCGCGCATTGCAAATTTGTAATCTTTATCTAATTCAACATCTATTGTAGCATTGACCTTGACTACTGCGCACGCGCACACGAAAGGTCACTGAGATGGTGAACCCGCTTATTGCTCAGCGCTTCGGCGTGAAACTCCTATGTAGTGTCCGCGCTGTAGTCGGGCGCGCCTCTGAGCAGGGAGCTTGAAGGGGCGCTATAACAAGGGCACACAAACAAATATATAATTTTATAGTTGGAGGATTTTCAGTCAATTAAGTGACTTTTGAGTCTTGAGAACATCTGGTGATGTTTGGGACTTTTGGTGACTGCTCGGGCAATGTCGTTCTGGACTGTTTGCAGACTTTTCATTTGAGAAGAATCAACAGCGTGAAAGAGGGAATTACAATAGTCTAGTTTGGGGTGAACGATTATGCAGGCGGTCTTGTTATCAAGCATTGGGCGCAATCGTCGAAGATCACGATGTGCCTAATGCCAATATTGCAGGTTCGTGATGGCTGGGTGACATGGTGGAGAAACATCACGAGATTCTTATAGAAGATGACTCCATGATTGCGGACAGGATAATTGTAATGTGCCGGGAGAGTTAGATCAGTTTGAAAAAGGTCGGGAGGATAGGCTAGTTTGTTTAATCGCTCGCGGACGCCAGTGATGAGAAATTATGTTTTTAAGGGTTGAGGCAAAGCAAATCCTAAGCGGTCATCCAGGTCCCAGGATGAAATCTGAGTGATGATAATTTTTATTACGTAGATGATATGCATGTGTGCATCTGGAAAGGAGTGAGGGGAGACAT
Organism: Lumbricus terrestris; assembly: GCA_949752735.1. Classification (NCBI taxonomy): domain Eukaryota; kingdom Metazoa; phylum Annelida; class Clitellata; order Crassiclitellata; family Lumbricidae; genus Lumbricus; species Lumbricus terrestris. The sequence continues at coordinate 27,279,553 of OX457039.1, forward strand.
AATTGAATAGTTGAGTGTCGTCGGCATAGAGGTAGATAATCAGCCGAGGATGTGGAAATGAGTTTGCTGAGTGAGAGAGGTGTAAAGAATGAACACGCAGCAGAGGACCGAGGACAGAACCTTGAGGAATACCAGAAGCGCGGGTGTGCTGATTAGGTGACTGGACCGGATGCGTTAGCAGTGAAAAGCGTGTGGAAAGGTATGATTTGATCCATGATTGAGCTGTGCCAGAGATGTAGGCCTAAAGGTGATTGATAAAGATAGTGGGTTCTATTGTGCCAAAGAGTGCATGCAGAGATGTAGTTGGACGAGCATAACGCATAGCTATACGTGAAAGAATATGTACAGAGAGTGATAGACAGACAGATAGACAGAGAGAGAGACACGTATACATAATATGTCTCTCCCTCCGTCAGCAGTCACACGGCCTGGCGTCTGGTCATCCTTCGCATGCTTGAGGACGGTGAATGGGCGTCTGGTCGATCGGTCGTTAGGTCGGTCGATCGGTCGTTAGGTCGGTTGGTTGTATTAGAGAGACGGTTGATGTATGACAGAGTGGAATTCTAAAAAGGCGAATGGCTGTGTCTGGTTCTTTAAATCTGTTAACTTCCAATTTCTGATCCGATAATGTCTGATTAAAAGACCATTAATCTACCTCCTTCTCTTTCTCCTCCTCCTTCTCTCATGTAATCTCCTCTCCCCTACTCCGAATATATACCATATATACCCTTACTCATACCACTTCCTTTTCAATCAGTCAGTCAATCAATCAATCGGTCAGTAAGTCAATCAGTCAATAAGCCAATCAATTAGTCAGTTAGTCAGTAAGTCAGTCATTAAATTGGTCAGTCAGTCTATCACTATAGACTGGCAGTCATTTAGTCAGTAAGTCTGCCATTAAAAATTGGTCAGTCAGTCTATCACTATAGTCAGTCAGTCAGTCAGTCAGTCAGTCAGTCAGTCAGTCAGTCAGTCAGTCAGTCAGTCAGTCAGCCATCAGTTAGTCAGCCAGTCAGACAGTTAATCTATCAGTCAGTCAATTGGTCATTAAGTAAGTGCTAAGTATGTCGGACAATCAATTACTCAGTCAGTAAGCCAGTCAGTCATTTAGCCAATCACTGAGTGTGACAGCCTATCACCTGTTAATTCACCTGTTAATTTATATGTTAATTCGCCTGTCAATTCACCTGTTAATTCGCCTGTTAATTCACCTGTTAATTCACCTGTTAATTCACCTGTTCGTTTACCTGTTAATTCACCTGTTAGTTCAACTGCTAAATCACCTGTTAATTCAACTGCTAATTCACCTGTTAGTTCACCTGTTCGTTCACCTGTTAATTCACCTGTTAATTCAACTGTTAGCTCACCTGTTAATTCACCTGTTAATTCACCTGCACTTGCTCTACGATTGCATGTCGTTAGATGCAGCAGCAGAACGTCTTCTTATTCTGTGGATCGACGATGCCTGCAGCGAATCAGCGCCGGGTCTTAGGAATCGATTGTGGCGTCTGAATCATCCCAATAATATATAATCCCAATATGAAGAGATGAAATGATGCGGACGAATGGAGGCAGGATTAAGAGACGACAAACGCATCAACTGGCTGCTGATGTTGTTGCTGCTGCTGTTGCTGCTGCTGCTGTTGCCGCTGTTGCTGCTGTTGCCGCTGTTGCTGCTGCTGCTGTTGCTGCTGCTGCTGCTGCTGTTGCTACTGCTGTTACTGCTGTTGCTGTTGCTGCTGCATCTTCTTCTATTCAAGACGATACCATTTGGTATAGCCTACATTAGCATTGATATCAGTTAATTAGTTTTCTGATGATTGCTTACAATAATAACATAATTAGAAATAGCTACAAATTAACTTTAATCTAACCGGAGATTTCTCTGTAAAACTATTTCCTGCATGGCGTGGACAGACTGAGTGTGTTTACTTCACACGCGTACAATGTACATGTGTATGTTCAATTGTTCATGCATGTAGGCGCTATTATATCTATGGTAGGTGTATATGTATGTTTATGCTTGTCCACTCGTAACTACGTGTGATCATGTTGCGTAAATAAATGAATGAGTAAGTAGGTCATTTGCAGTAAATCAGTTGTATTATGTTGGGACTTGGGAGTGGTCTGTTATAACGATATCATCTGTGTATATAGAGGACGGACCCACAATGTCCCGCATGCAGAGGGTTCGGGAAGTCTTCCGTCGTCGTAACCGCTCTAAGAGCCCTGCTCTCTTCGGCCACCCCTTCCCATCCCATCCATTACCATGCAACTGCTGCTGGTAGTAGCGAAGAGAGAAGGTTGGCATCACGCTCGCGGGCAATTTAGATATAATATGCCATCGTAGCGTGGAATTTAACGACCAAATCCGACATCAACGATCTGCAAAAAATGTATGTATTCATATGAATATATTATTGGTATACGTGAATCTAATATACCGTACAGATGTTTGCATGTATGTATAATTGTATATGTGCAAGTTACACATGTTTAATTGATTATGTATATATACATACTATATAATTATATACATTTGCTCGTATCTGTCTATTTATTAATCTATCTGAGCATATATAAGTCAACGAAAGTGAGATGGTGATGAGATGGCATATATCGGATCGATGCAGGCCATGCACTTTGAGACATTTGACCGAGGCATTTTGCGATCAGCAGTAGCGGCCATCTGGCTGGTTGACTGAATGACCGACTCACTGGATTGACTGTCTTGATGACTGGCTGACTGGTTCACTGACTTGCAAGATTCTGACCGATTTACTGACTGGTTGCCTGGTTGCCTGGCTGGTTGACTTGCTAACAGATTGCTGACAGATTGATTGATTGATTGATTTATTGACTGAATGGCCGACTGTCTAACTGGCTGGCTGACTGACTGATTGACCTACTGACTCCCTGGTTGGTTGACTGATTGGTTGACTTACTGTATGTATACATGAATCATACATGAATACACAGCACACATGCTTGCATAATGCATGCATACATTCATACATACTTGCACATTCATGCATACAGCACAATCGTACATGCATAAGCTTAATTGCATAGAGAAATACAAACATTCACATGATGCTTACATGCAACGCGTACATACATTCATACATTCACCACACCGCAATGCAATCTAAGTTAATTCCTCTTTTATTGCATAACTCCTGCGTCAGTGTTTGAACAGGGACGGGAGGAGTCTTTGTATGCATTCGGATGTATGTATATATATAATTATATATAATATATATATTTACAAACGTTGCTTTATTGCGATCGCTACTTTTAAGTGTTGTAGTCGCCAGCATAGCAGAAGAAATCGAATTCTTATCAATGTTTGTATATTTGAGCGCCGAGCACGTTCTTGATTGCATGGTCTTGAAAGGAAATGTCCTTTTCATCCGAAACTCAGTCAGTCGACTTTAAATAAACAGGATGAGAGTTCAGGAGACTTTAACCGAGGCACATCATGAATCAGATTGCCACTTAATTCCAATCTCAACGAACCAAAGCCAAACTAATTTGCAGCAGGCAATCGCGTGCATCCTTTGCGCTTTGTATATAAATAGGAAAGATTTTAGGTGACCGACCACGCTGCAGAGACAACATTGCATTGAACGATGAGATTGACGTAATGTATGTGCTGCTGCTTATTACGAGGCTGATACTGCATTTGCTGTTGGCTGCCTGCCATTCACAGTCTGTTAATGAATGAAGTACCTTGAAACGTAGTTGCGTCAAAGTGCCGGAAGGCCAGGAAAATGTTTTTGAAGAGAAATAATATAATTCTTTTCAAGTCTCCGGAAATATATTGGACCTTCTTCAGAAATGTCGATAACCGGTATATATAAGCCATCCATAATCGTAATCTCGAAACTTCTACAGCGCCCACAAAAGCCAAGTCGCGGGAACCAGCTTATTCACAGGCGATACAGTCAGACAGACATACAACCAGAAATACAACCAACCAGGCAACTAGCCATATGGCATGCCATACAGCCAGTAATATATGCAACCATTCATCTATAGCCAGTTATCATCGATACAGCCAGTCATCTAGATAGCCAGTTAGCCAAAATTATGATCTCTGCTTCGGATCATCAAATATTCGGTCGAAAACCACCAAATAATAATAATAATAATTGAAACCCATGCATGTGTCCAGAATCGATTCTATTTCTTGTCGCCTTCATCACCAGCAGCTGCTGACTATAGCTTACTATTGCTGCTGCAGTGCTGCTGCTACTATTACTGCCAGCGGCGCCCGCAGACGTACGCACGTACGCAAGTGCGTACAGCGCGATGACTAAAAAAAAGGTCATCAGTTTTTTCGGCGGACAGAAAAGGTATGTTTTTTGGGAAATTCTAGGTTGATGACTAAAAACAAAATTTTTTCCCTCTTCGCCCCTCCATCAAAAATTTCTGTGCGTACAAAAAAAAATCCTGCGGGCGCCGCTGATTACTGCCACTACTACTACTATACTACTACTACTGCTACTACTATTTCTACAACTACTACTACTGCTGCTACTACTACTACTACTACTACTACCACCACTACTACTATTACCAGCACCACTGCCAGTCTACCGTATACATCCACTGCCACAATCATCATCATTGTCGTCGTAGTTTTCACCGTAGGCATAATTAGCAATCAGGAGAAACATGAGCAGATCGGCTATCAACTCGTTTTAGGCTTTTTTAGACAATAGATAGGTCGGTTACGTGTAAGTCAACACAATGCATATTTTTTAATTAGCACTAAACCGACTTAATGAGATGTTTAAAGTTCGAATTGAGTCGACTAAGAATATTTAATCTGCTCAAAAGTTGCAATCCATTTCCGTTGAGGTTGGTTAGCGTCTTTCGTTAGACTGACGTCATGACCTGCGTGAACCATTGATCGTTATAAACAACAACAGTCCTTAATTAATCCCTGTAATGTGCATGGCGTAAGGCCTGTATAATACAGTGTATATGCTGTGGCATTCAGAGACCCATTAAACAGCGTATAACGGCGTCAACGCTTAATATCGTCAATGCATTAAATCAATTAGACTTATACGGTCTTCAAGGAAATGCCGATAAGATGAGGACGGGAGAGCAAGGCCAATCGACAACACAGGTCTGGTGGTCGATCAGTCCAGAAGGGTTTCAGCCTTACATGGGCCGTTGCGTTGCTACAACCCTGCTGCAGCATATATATGATGCCAGAAGGCCTCTTCTTTGCCAGGGCGGAAGGGGGGGAGAAACTGAAGGGAGTCACAGACTGCAGCCGCACCCAACGCCCTGGTTTAGCAGGCTGGAATGGCTTCAACCTTCGACCTCTATCGAGGAGGAGGTTTGTCGTGTCGTATAAGTATCGAGTGCATGGAGAAGGAGAAGGGAAAGACTGCTTCCCCTTCATCCGACCAATTAACGACCGTTGCTAGCGGGCGATGGTAGCTGCAGCGACGGCGGCCGAGGTTGAGAGAGTCTGGTTAAAGCGAATCATCGAGAGTTGAATGAAAGAGAGAGAGAGTCGGCTTAGCGACGTCTGCTAACGAGATTTTGATCTTGTTAGGCTCAGACTACGACGTATACGATGTCGTGTACGAAGCCGTTGAAGGGCCAGACAACAGAAAAAGCAGTTCTTATAAAAATTATGTCAACACTCAACAGTTCTTTAGCGGAACAACCTGAATTCAGTCATCGTCTCTCACAGAATCATCTGTAATTTCAGGGACGAATGAAACGAAATCGGGAGAATGGACGAGAATTCTTTGCGCAGAAATTAAATGCAAAAGTTTCTCTCTATACTACGAAATGTTTTGCTTTTCGATGGAAGACTTGAGACGTAGGCCTAGGTAGTTGTGAAATGCACCGAGAAACCTGAATGAGAAACTTAATTAAACTTTTGAGCGTAGATGTGGTCTACTTGGGCCTCAACTCTTTTGAAAATTATGCTCTCCAACTCTTGAAGAGTGGCTTGCCTGGACAGTGAACAATGAACATTCTCATTGTTTCAATCTGGCTTCACGATTGACTATAGAAAGTTAGTCAATCTTCGCCATTTCAAAATGGGATCTTCTCGCTCAGTTATTAAGCATATGATATAAAATTACAAATAGACCTATGATGTATGGTATGAAATAAAATGGTCAGAACTCAGAAGTCGCAAGGTTAGATAACGGTTCGGTCAGGGCTTAAAATGCGCCTGGGCGGTCATTAACGGCGTCTATGCCCCTATTTTAGAATCTGAACGCCGTCCTGCCACTTATTGGCCCAGCACAGCCTTGAAAGGTAAGGAGCGTCCAGGCACTTATTTTCCAAACTTTAAGTACTGGCTCCGGTGGAAAGTACTAACAAACTAAAAGCACATTGCACCATAGGCTACAAGATTATGTCATTTATCCGAATATATTTATATCTGTCCATCAGGATGTTTATTTTTAAGGTTTAACCTATGTAGGTTATCTCTGTTTGTGTAGCCGATATAATACATCCGCCACTTCATCCGTCCATTCATCTATTCATCTGCTTTTCATTCGGTCATCCATCCATACGTCTGTCCATCCATCCATCCATATATCCATGCATCCATCCATACGTCTGTCCAGCTAACAAACAGTCATATTTCTCGTCATTCATCCATACATCCATCCGTCTATCCATCCATCCATCCATCCATCCATCCATCCTTCCATCCATCCATACATCCATCCGTCTATACATCCATCCATCCATCCATCCATCATTCCATCCATCCATCCATCCGTCTATCCACCCATCCATCCATCCATCCGTATATCCATCCGGCTGTCTTTCCGCCATCCACAAATATCTAGATTTCACACAAAGAACTGTCATAGATTTATTAATCTTAGTGTAATTTGCAACCGTGCATTCATTCAAATGACGTATTGTGACATCTTTGGATGGCCATAGCCTCGTGTACTGCAGACATTGGCTTGCCATCAGTTAAATCAGCCTGTCGAGTTTCGCGCTTAACTTGTTGCCTATCGTTCCACTGCGCTCCACCACATGCTCTACCACATGCACAGAGACAGCAGCAGCAGCAGCAGCAGCAGCAGCAGCAGCAGCAACAGCAGCCGCATCTGGCGACCAGCGTGCAGACCGTATAAAAGCGGAGTCCACTCTCCACTCAATGATCCGTCGAATGATGTTGTGAGGTGAATGGACGAATGCGTACATCAGAAGAACATCAACAACAAAAGCAAACGGAAGAAGAAGAGAGAAGTCAGACGATCAATTGGAGCAGAGACTGAAGACATTCGAGAAGTTGAGAGAGAGAGAGAGAGAAGTTCTCAGTCTGAAGAATCGGTAAAAGAGAAGTTCGTTCGCCTAAACTTTGGCCTACTTCTGCTGACGTCAGAAAGAACTATAATTGCACAGGTATGAATATACAAGACTATACCAGACTATACAAGACTATGCAAGACTATGCGAGACTATACAAGACAATACAAGACTATGCAAGACTATACAAGACTATACAAGACTATACAAGACTATGCAAGACTATACGCAGGTTGGTGTATTTGGGTCATAATATATAAGACCATACTAACATGCATATCGGAGAGTTCATTTCAGACCTTCACCGATAGAATGACTTAATCCAAACATAGATCTATATTCTGACATTTATCGGATTATGTGAACGGCAGGCATGCAGAAATTGTATCTTAGCAATTTAAGCGCAGCACGCCATCTACCTCTTTGCACGCTGTTCGAATAAGCTATATAGGCTACTGGATATGGTTCCATGGCAACTTATCTGAAGTCTTATAAAATTATGTTTGGTTTTACATAACCGTGTGTAGGCCTACTATAATAGACCTGCACATTCATCTTCTTACGCTATTCGTTGTCTGGACGAGAATCACAACTCTCAGTACCTTCTGTAAGTCCCAAGCAGTGGCGTCGCCAGGATTTCAGGTTTTTTTTGGGGGGGGGGCTGAATCCTTGCGGAAATTTTTCATTTTCATCCGCCACGACCTTTTTTAGCATCCGGTCGAAATCTCATGATGGGTGATGATGGTTCTATTTCATTTTTTTAGAGGGAGGTTTATCGTGGAAATATTTCTGTCTTATACATGCCTTTCTTAGGGGGGCTTAGCCCCCGGATGGCCATTTAGGAGGGGCTTAGCCCCCTAACTCCCTGGCACCGCTACTGGTCCCAAGACGTTAATTAGGCCTAAAGCCATTTCAATGTGCATATTATATTGTCGCTCAATGTGCATATTCAGCAGAGATAGTCGCTCTTTACCCAAGATACAAATGTGTTGAATGAAATCTTACGACTTGTTGTAGACCCTACAAATTGTTTATCTGTCTCTTACACATTATTGCGCGCCTTCTCAAACTCTTGCAAAACGAGTCTTATGCAAATGGTCTCATCCTACCGATTTAACGCTTTTCTTTTTAATCTTGGTATCCAAAATACTCCAATGATGATTCTGAAGAATTATACCCCGCAGTCAATCGAGTCGATCGATCAGGTCGATCATAATTCGGTCAAGTCGAGTCGATCGAAAAATCGTCGACTCGATCGACTTGCAAGTCGAGTCACTCGTTGGTTCTGCCAAATCGAGTCGATCGTTGATTCATCGACTTCGACTTCGACTTCGACATATTTTGCTATTTCTTGCAGCTAAGTCACAAAGACGTCGTGATATAATCGCGTAATTCCCAATTAGAACGGTAATTATAGAGAAACGGTTTCACAGCAATACGGTGATGATGGAGCTATTAAAATGCATTAAGAATGTCTTAGTTTTTGGAAATTTCAGCTCTGCAGTCTGTGCCGACGATCTTAAAAGTTCGAAAGTCTGTAAGCCTACGTCAGAACAGGACTGATACGTTGACTGGTCACTCTGATATACATAATTATAGGAACATTTTGTTCCACATTACGATGAGTATATATTGATGAGAACCGCAGCTGACGCACATATATAGGCCTAGGCCTACACATAGCCTAATTATAGGCCTACCCCAATCGTCCTATCTTTTCAAAATCGAAATTCCTACAACGTTGCCCACCGGAAGGTAAATCCCATGAAACGAAATGCAGTTTGTGACATGGTTTTGTGGAATAATACTTCGCAATTTCATAAAAACACATTTGTAGCCTATATATGTCTGTGGAAATCATGAATAGGCCTAATTTAGGTGATAGGATAAAAGAGTGAATCAGTCTTCTGTAATTTTGGCTAATTATTTTTGGCCAAGAGACTACAGTCCCAGTCGACAAAGTCGATCGAGTCGATCGTCGGCCGAGCCAAGTCGATCGAGTCGTCGAAAGGTCGGCGAGTCGGCAAAGTTGATCCAGTCGATCGTCGGCCGGGCCAAGTCGATCGTAGCACACGACTCGATCGACTGCGGGGTGTATGAAGAATATAATTTAGTAATTCTTTCTTGATGTCAGAGTTCCAGAAAAAACTGAGAAAACGTTCCAAATTTAAGTGCAGACCTAAACCTGAAATCAGAAGAGAACATGATTTGTCTATAGACCTATATTACATTTTGGGCCTTTCGTGTCTCTAAGTGGTGTTATTTACTACCAGACATGTTGTCCAAAGGTGCACACCGATTTGCAGAAAATTCTGTGAGACACCATAGGCAGCATCAATGTTTCAGTGCTTAAGGCCGCGTTATTGGTCTGCACGCAGCCATACATGTCACCATGTCAGTTAAGATAATGTTGGGTTTCGTGTTGCGAACTCTGCATGGCTCGGATGATCTACTGCTCACCGACGCTTTGATGATGAAGGACTTCACGCTTCACTTCGTAATCATGACATTGTGTAGGCCTATACATTGTACAGGCTAAGAGTTGCATAGCCAGTGACTTGGCTAATTAACGAATCCAAGCTCCTAATTATTATTATTAGGCTTATTTCGGCTCCAATATAAGATCGTGCTCCTGGTCTCAAAATTCCAACTTGGTCTTATCCCCAAATATCTCTCAGACTATAACACGTAAGACTCTCCACGACATCGGTTCGTACCCTGGATTTTGTCATAGGCCCTATTGAAAATTGCGATAATGATGATTTTTACTATCATCTTCGTCGTTATCATCATCATCATCATTATCATTATCGTCGTCGTCGTCGTCATTAGCAGTAGTATCATCATCGTCATTATCATCATCATCATCACCATCATCACCACCACCACAACCACCACCACCACCACCACTATCATCATCATCATCATCATCATCATCATCATCATCATCATCATCATCATCATTTTCATCATCATCATCGTCATCGTCATTATCATCATTATCATATCTGCATGGTTTCTTATAGGTTTCAAAATGGCTAATGACTTCGAAGAATACCTGCGCCAGCACCTCCAGTCTCAGTTGCAGCAGAATCCAGTGGACAACTTGTCTTCAGCGACCGTCAACCTCACCAATGCCAACCACAGCAACGATGCTTACCTCGACTCCGACGATGAAGGTGGTGGCATGTTGATGATGGAGGACCTGCTGCCTGAAGAGCTTCCGGCCAACCTCCGATCCATCTTCACCGTCTTCTACGTCATCATCATGCTGCTGGCCGTGACGGGTAATGCCACGACGGTTCTCGTGATCGCAGTCAACCGTGAGATGCGGACCGTGACGAACATCTTCCTGCTGTCGTTGGCCATCAGCGATGCCCTCATTGCAGTCGTCAACATGCCAGTTCAACTCGTCTTCTATCTGCAGAACGAATGGACGATGGGAGAGGCGATGTGCAAGTTCAGTCCATATCTACAGGGTGTTGTCATCGTGACGAGTATCCTCACTCTCACTGCACTCGCTCTTGACAGGTAGGCCACACTACATCATCGAACTCTTCTTTACCAGTATATATATATATATATATATATATATATATATATATGTATGTATGCATACATGTTAACTCTGCTTGTTGCTGTTTAAAGATATACTCTGTCATATCAAGGATGATTAGTGTCGCCCTCCTCCTCTCTCTAAACTTGGGACTGGTACTGCAAGAGAAGTGGCAGAGTTTGTTAGCTCTGCTTGACAATAATTATCTCTATGCAGTGGCGTAGCCAAGGGGGGCTTCGTGGTTACCCCCCCATTGGCATAGGAAAAAGTTTTTTAAAGGTTATTTATCCACTTATCCACAACACAAAACAATTGCTTGTAGTAACAATTGTTTTTCTTACTTTATTCCCTTTGTTACTTTATTCCCTTTAAATTGTCTGTAATACTGTTGGGTTGGTTTCAGAAAGGGTATCCGGCCATGCGAAAAACCCCAAACACCCCATGAAAAATTCCTGGCTACGCCACTGTCTCTATGTATATTATACTCTCTGCGAAAATGCACTATATATATATACGATTCCATCGGAGTCCGTATCTCAATTTATGCAATTAGAATTATATATAGCTATTATTAAGTAGCGCTTTCAAGTTTCAATCATTCAATGCATTGAGTCTGCTGAATTATTGTCTCCCTCTTCAATGCCCTGATTGCATCCAATTCATATAGGGGTCTATAATGAGCATCTTCAAGTTTTGCTCAAAACGACAAAAAACCGAAATCATCTCCATTCATTGGCGGCCAATGTTGCGTAAATCATAGCCTAAGAATGTCAGCAACATCCATGAAATATAAACAAATAATGATAGTTTTTCTTTAACGAAACGCCTACAAACGCACTGTGCTGTATACATTTGCACATAGATCTAACGAAACAATCTTAATTAACATCAATCTTAACTAATAACTGAAGTACTGAACAGACATATCCTGCAACACACATCCTACGATGATTGCCTCGGGAATCGAATTCAGCTTATCTCCATGCTGTATATAGCTTTGTACTCGCGACTCATGATGAGCATAAAATATCGATAACCACATAATGAAATTAGCATGCATCACGGTTTTGCGTCAACGATGTTCATATATATATGATTTGCTATCATATATAATTATATATATATATTCATATTGTATATATATATTATATATATATATATATATATATATATATATATATATATAATATCACAACTCTATGTCTTTGGTGGCAGACTCGGCTTCATAAGCGTGGCTGTGTTCGCGATGCGTCGCCAAATTGAGCGCAATGACTTACAGCAAAATTAATGGAGTTTTGCATGCAATGCAGACATAGACTATGATATGCGATGTTGCGGAGTGGATAGACTATGATAATATGCTTTATGTTTCTTAGGTTATCTTGAGTAGATTGGATAAAGTAGGAAGTGACATTATCATAGCTATTCATTGTTAGAAGCTAGAATGATGGGTAGGCCTAGGCTTTAGCTTTCACAAAAATGTCCAAAGTCTAGGGGCAAATGCCACTTGCCCCTGGGGCATTTGCCCCTCTGAACGTCCATGATATCGGAATTCATTAAAAAAAACAATGGTGGTGAAGATGCCGAAGTCGTACGATGATGCCTATGAGACTATGAGTATCCTCTCTGTCATGAAATCACAATCGACTCACTCGATGTCAATGTCCGATGAAAAACTATCGACTCTCTTTTCCCGTTGCTGGTCCGTTGCCTGGAATGCACTATAGCCTGCATGCCTGTTGCGCTCTACCTAGTTCGTATGCACTGTATCAGACAACCACATTCCTTAATTGCTTAGAAGTCGTCATATTTAGGCTGCGCGTGGTTGAACTGGGAGCGCTTCTGAGTAGTTCATGCACCTTAGAGAAATGCTATATAATCGCCACACTAATACTACTGATACCAATACTAATATTGATACTGATACTAATAGGCCTACTAATACCACTACTAATACTAATTGGCCTACTAATACTAATTGGCCTACTAATACTAATGCTGCTACTACTACTACTACTACTACTACTGCTGCTGCTGCTGCTGCTGCTACTACTACTACTACTGCTGCTGCTGCTGCTGCTGCTGCTACTGCTACTGCTACTACTACTACTACTACTACTACTACTACTACTACTACTACTACTACTACTACTGCTACTACTACTGCTAATAATAATAATAATAATAATAATAATAATAATAATAATAATAATAATAATAATAATAATAATAATAATAATAATAATAATAATAAGATGTCCAAAAAATAGTATTAATAATAACCAATTATGGATATGATAAAGATGACAAAGATGCTAATATGATGATGATGATGACGATGACGACGATGACGATGACGATAACGATGACGATAACGATGACGATGACGACGACAACAACAACGATGATGATAGGCCTAATAATGGTAACAATAAAAAATAATAGCAATAATAATAACAGTAATCATCATCAACAAACGTGGGCTCAATTCCTGCTGTTGTCTGATGCATGTTTGGCATCGGATTTCAATCGTCTTGGTTTTTTACAGTCGGATCATCGAAACCCATTTGGCAAACCTTCCTGTTTCATCTGGTCTTAGGACCGGCGCCTTAAGGAGCTGCTGCTGATTTGCTGATGACGGTAGGATACACAGATGAATAATCATTAAAATGCCAGACAATCTGAACACACTGATTGATACGAAAGAAGATCAGTATGCACCGAGTAATCCATCCATCAACTAGAGTTTCATGGTTTAAGAGGCGATAAGTATGCACGAATTAATGCCACGTTCTATAGTATACATCCGAGCGATATCTTCCTCTATCAATCGCATGTATCTCTCCATCGCTTTGCATCTTACGTGAATGCATCATCGTATACGCTGCAGTAAATCAGACACGTTCCTGCGTGCACACCAGAGCGTTAATTCCGTTAATTCCGGCTCGTAAACACGCCAGCAGAGAAACCATTGCAACCAGCGTGGTGGCTACAGAACGTGGCAATAAAAATGTGTCTGAACAGTCTGAAGCAAAAAAATGTGTCTGAAGGGGTGGAACAAATGAATGCAGAAAAGTAACTATAAAATAAGACACTGATATATGTATCTCTTTTGCTTTCGCCATTGCCAATCTCTCCTCCTATAATTAGCCTATACTCATCTTCCTTCATATCTCTTCCGTTTGCCTCAGATTCCTACAGTCGGCCCCTATACACATACATCACTCGTTTACGACTGCACGTCTGATACGTGCTTTCATCTGTTCTGCAGCTTCCAGAGCTGCAGACCATACACATGCTAATGACATTTTGTGCAGGTCTTACTTCTCACATAAACCAGCTGCAATCATCTGTTTTGCATGCTGTGAATCGACTAACTGCCGTCGGTCGTAAGTTTATCAGAGATTAAGGATATACATTAATATAATGATCCAATTTTATAGTCGACCTTTGGAAGAAACTGCGTTTGTTACCCACGTGATTCAAACGCATTGAGTTTAAGATCGTGATGCATAATTACGCAGTGTGTTAAATTGTTAATCTAAGCATTTCTAGGAAGAAGTTCCCCCTGGAAATTAGGCCTACTTTCCCCCCAAAAATGGAGAAGATGATAACAGCTTGCAGTTGCTGTTTGCATTATTGTATTACATGAACTGTTATAATATACCGGTACTTTGACATTAATAAGTATTATGGATTATTATATTATTTACTCTATAATAATTAAGATCCAATTAATAAGTGTTTTAATTTAATACGATACAATACAGCAACACTATCATCTTATAGACTAATGAGTAGGCTATAATTTACTGCCAATATTTGTACCAATACTATTTATGTACAACTAAATGGCTTCTCCCCAGTGTTATCTTTCAAATTTAAAAAGGTCAAATTAATATCAAAGTGTTTTATGTCTTGGACAACTTAAAAAAACAGAGTTGCCACATGGCTTTGCAAATTTTAATAGTTTGGTGGTTCTGAACTCCCACCACATCCACAACAATTCTCACCCTGCATGGCCTACTTGTAGTCCTGCAGCAGCAGAGCTCACCTGCTTAAATTGGCACACTATAGTAAATCACTATTGTAATTGTAATTATTGAAATCTTAAACGACTTTTTTTATCAGCACTGAAATTACAGTTATTTTGCTAAGATGATATCCTAAAATACTACTGTACTGAAAAAGAAGTTGTTATTATTGTAATTAATTAAGTATCCTAGCTATAGGCTACAGATTATGTTATTGAAGCCTAGCGCAGAACGTTTTCGTCATTCTCGTCACTCACAGTGTTTAAATGCGCCATCTCGCAAATTAAGATAATTTATGTTAAATTTTTCATTTTAAGACAGAACATTGAATAAATGTTAGACAACAATGTGAATAATTTCACAATCACATATAGGATATATAAATTAATAGTTACAATTAATTCTGAATTACTCTTCTCCACGGACCGGTGATCAGTACTCCGCGGACCGGTGCCGGTCCGCGGGCGGCGGACCACCACTTTGAGAACACTGGCCTAGACAGCAATTTAATTGTTTTAACATGACAGATTAAAAGTGCTGCCATTGAAATGTCTTTCTATCTCTCTTCCTTTCTCTTTCTGCACTATCTTGCCCTCCACACTACATATGTATGTATGCATGCATGTAATGTATGTATGTAAGCTTATGTATGTATGTATGTATGTATGTATGTATGTATGTATGTATGTATGTATGTATATATGTATGTATGTATGTATGTATGTATGTATGTATGTATGTATGTATGTATGTATGTATGTATGTATGTATGTATGTATGTATGTATGTATGTATGTATGTATGTATATATATATAATATATAGATAGGTGGCCATGAAAGTGGATAAACCAGCTGGGGCATCGTTAACCTGCATGACAGTGATCAATCTCTGCGCTGAGTGGCACCGTACCAGATGGTTTGAAATCATCGTCCAACCAGTCACATGTAGAGATGCATGAAACGCCAGAAGCATGTTTCCGTGAACGCCGCTGTACAAGCCAGAGCAGACCTGCTGCTGCCTGCAGCATCCAGCGAGTGCCTCTGACCGACTACAGTGAAGACGAGGTCAGTTTATTTAACCCCTGGGCGGATGAGTGTAAACTTGCACAACACTCGGTTGCTGGTCTGCACGGAGAGATGTGTAGAACTCACACGGAGCATTAGCATCCGAAGAAGAAGTTCAGTTTTACGACTGCTGACCCTATATATCCAGGGTCTGGAGAAACGGTTGGTCGAGAAAGACCAGCAAAATGATATGTGTGTAGGAAGACGGAAGACAAGAGACTGTGTGAGGCAGGCACAGAAGGCCGTCAACTCGGTCTCCCATATTATGTTACCTGCGGACTGACAGGTCAGCCCGTCTTCTCAAGTTTCCACGCCCTCAATCAGCCGAGGCATTTCAGCAGTCTGTCTGGTGGTCTGGTGGTGTTAGTGGTGTAGACGTGTATAGCCCAGGCCTTTCTCAAGCATTCCAGTAGACAGCCGAGCATACGTGCCTGCAAGTAAGTAAGTAACTAAGTAAATAAATAAGTATTTTTTATTAGCGTGAGACAAATGTTCACACTTTACAGCAACAACGTAGCCTACACAATATAATATTCGTTTTATTGAAAAACCAGTCGACATAACGCGACAGTACTGTTAACAAGCACAAAGGAGCAGTGAATAAAGCCTAGTAAACGTTTTTATACATCATCCGTGTTATGAAGTTTTTATTGTTTTTATTGGTTAGTTCGAATGGATGAGGCCTAGGGCGCAGATTGTATTTGTCAGGACGTCTATAAGAGAAAAATTTATGAAGAACAACACATCTTTGTCTTTAACTATAGCTTTGAAGAGGGCAGCATCAGCTGTTTCAGCCATAATGTCTGCTTTTGGGGTCATTTGGGGAGTCTAAATACGCGGAAAGTAGGGCAGTGAAAGCAGAACATGCAATGCTATAAACATGCGATGCTATAATTTAAACAGTTCTAATTTTAAGTCTAACTTATAGTAACCTATATCATAATTATATTAGCGATTTTACAGCAGTGGCAATGAGTGGCATATGTGAGTTTTGTTGAATGGAAGCGTACGACGGCTTGGATTGTTTTAATGTTTTTTATTTGATACAGTGGTTGCTCTGGAACAGAGAGTTGCAGCGCTCGGGCTTGGGCGTAGATTTCAAGTGGATATATTGATCAGTCAGTCTAACAATGAAGTGCGAGCAAACTGAGTGATGACTGTGATGTATTATATTATAATATGTATATAATGTGAATAAACTGAGTGATGTATATAATATAATATGTATATAATATGAATAAACTGAGTGATGTATTATATTATAATATGTATATAATGTGAATAAACTGAGTGATGTGGTCGGAATATAATATATATATATATATTATATATATATATATTATATATATATATATATATATATAGTGTCTTTGTCTCGAAGATGATTGTAAGATTGAGGACTGGAGAAGAGAAAGACGCCGATTAAAAGAAATTCGTTCGAGAAAGGTCTGAGAACAACCTGCCGAGCAGCATGAGTGCCACTTAAGTGACTGCATTGTAATCCGGAATACGTGCGAATGATTATGTAATTGCAATGGCTGCTACAGTCGGTAATAATGCATCATAAATCGACATTGTTTTGCTGAACTATTTTATGATGCAGTGGATCAGAGGGTTCTTTATACAGGGCTGCCTATTGAGTGTCTGGCCACATTCGGGGGTGGTGGGGGGGGGGCGGGGGTCAATCGATCGCCAGAGCAGAAATTTCGTCAGAGATTTCTGCTCCATCTGCACTGAACGAAAGGATCAATTAGTCACCCGCCCTCTGCGTCCTCATATGCCGGGGCTGAGAAAAAGAAATCGCTGTCACTTCAGACCAACGATTGCCTCGACAGTGCCAACTTAAGATACTGCTCTATATTTATTCTTCGCTTCACGAAAATCAACTGCATGGTGCATCGTGCATCGCAGGCAGTGCTTAAAAAGTGTAGAAAAATAAATAAATACCAGGACGCCCTTATCTTTCCAGACGGTGCTGTCCTTGTAAGTGTCAAGACGGTGTTCAGATTTGAAAATTAGTGCCTGGACACTCAGTGGCGGCGCCAGTGGGACTAGGGGCTAAGCCCCCAAAAGGTCGTCAGTTTTTTGGCACAGGGAAAATTAAATATTTTCATGAGATTTGGACTGAGCCTTCCCCCCTTAAAAAAGTCATCAGGATTTTGGGAAACAGGGAAATTTAAATATTTTAATATTTTCTTGAGATTTCGACCGAACGCCTTAAAAAGGGTCGTCAGGTTTTTTGATTGGGAAAATGAAATGTTTTCTTGAGATATTGGCCAAATGAAAAAAAATGGTCGTCCGAAATTTTGGCGGATGAAAATTTCCTCCGCGATTCGTACCTCTCAACCAGCTCCCCCAAACTGAAATCATGGCGCCGCCACTGTGGACACCATCCTGTCCCACTTTAAGCCCTAACCACCGGTCAACAAAAATCTTAGATCTTGTGCATGGTCACACCCTGACAGCATGTGTGCATTGTACATGGACAATTTTTTTTACCCATTTCGCTTTGCGCAAATTTCCGCGATCGTGGATGTGGCTTTGGTGGACTATGGGCCTGAATGGCTAATTATTCTCTTTTGACCTGCATGGCTTCAACTGAACTTGTCCTCGTCATTAAGTATCAACCTGACGCCTCCGAATGACCCACATCGATTGGCTTTCTACACGAATTTAGCCGCACTTGTAAAAGGCCAACGTGTAAATAAAGCTATACAGAAATGTCTTTAAATGTTCATTTATATCTATTGCAGGTCAAGAGGGTGTATATATTCGATTGGGTTGATTTAATTTGACCCTTTTAAGACAAGGCAATATGACTCCATTAAATATTTGGCAATTAGCAATGATGATATTTACTTAAATGATTGAATGAACTCGAAATAGGACGTTTGTTAATTACTTTGTTCTTAAAATAGTCTCCTATCTCGAGATCTGTCCAACTGGCTATCCTTTAATTCTATTTGTCCATAGTCTGGACTCCAGCCAGGGTGGGTGCCAGACTTTGGCGCATATCCATAATAATATTTCGATGTGCGTGGTCGGTAAGCTAAGTGCATGTTGATTAGATAATTGCGCGTTTGCCAGATCAACGATGAAATTACTGTCCATAAATTCCACCCTCGATCGTGGGCCACGGTCCACCCCGAAAGATAAACTGACTTGGCTGGGGCGGAAGTAGCGCCTAAGCGTGGCGATGGCTATTGTCACTATCGGCTGGAGCAGACAGGATCTACCACTCTCCGAAGGCACGCGTTGAATGGAATGATGGAATGAGGTGTCCGAGGACGAGGAGGAGGAGGAGGAGGAGGTGAAGAAGGAGGACGAGGAGGCTGTGGAAGAGGGAAGGAGTAAGCGGAGGAGGAGGAGGAGGAGGAGGAGAAGGAGGCGGAGAAGGAGGAGAAGGAGAATTAGGAGGTTTCTTAAGAGGAGGAGAAAGAGGAGGAGGAGGAGGAGGACGAGACATCCGAAGAGGAGGAGGAGGAGGAAGGGGAGGAGGTGAAGGACCGCACGGCGGTCAAAAGACCGACGAGATAGTATCTGCAAGAGCCATGCAATACGTGACACACATGCATACATGTATAGTTGTATACGCCATCCATTGCTTATCGCGTCGTACACCCGTCCTTATCGCTGCTGGCCGTAGGTCCGTAACGTCTAACAGATACCAGACGAGGCGTAAGAAACAGATCCGTCATTTTTATTAACGCTTAGATTTCTATCTCATGAGAACGATGGAGGCAAGGGTCAAGCCAACTATGAGTTTGCAGAGGTCAGACAGCAGGCAAGCAGGCAGCTGCTCAAACTCCCACGCTTCACCTTGCGTGTCTGTGTGTGTGTGTGTGTGTGTGTGTGTGTGTGTGTGTGTGTGTGTGTGCATGGGTGGAGACTTAGGGGGAAACAGGGGGACGGTCCCCCTCATTTGTCCCCTCCAATGTCAGAAGAAGAAGAGGTCTTTGAAGAAATGATGCATAACGACTAAAAAAGGTCATCAGGTATTTTGGCCGGGAAAAAATGGTATGTTTTTGAAGAAATTCCGATAAAAGAACTAAAATAGGTCATCAACTCTTTTTTATAGAGAAAATTGGGTTTTCCATAGAAATTTGGGCCAGATGACTAAAAAAGGTCGTCCACTCGTTCGTCCCCCGCAAGTCTCCACCCATGTGTGTGTGTGAGCGCATATTAGGCTATATCGAATGAACTCGATATAGCCGGTATAATTAAAATTATATACACACATCTGTCTCTTTTCTTTCAACGCATGTACAGTATAATAAAGAATTATATACGAATGTATTCTAAAATATATAACATTATATTTATTCGCATATTAGCCTACATGTCGTTTAAGGACATTCATATTATATACAATATACAAATATATATATATATTATATGTATAGGCCTAAATATGTGTGTGTATAACTGTATATATATATATTATATATATAAGAAATTTATAAACAGAGCCGTGCATAAATCGCCCTCTGTCGACGGAAGACGGTACTGTATTGCACGGCGAGCGAAGCAAACAAAAGCAACAGCTTTTCAGACTGAAACTTTCAGCATCGTTTCCTCTAAAGCCTAAACGTAGACAGTTGCAATTGTACCTGACAACAAGACGTTTATATTATATATGTATTACTCTCTCGTTTTATTCCCTGGCCGATGAAAAATCAGTTAGAAAGTGGGTCATGGCCAAGAAAGGCCAAAATGGGGGGGCCTATATAATGTGTAATTTGTATATGGATAGGCTATATATAGAACTATGTATGCATATAACTGGCCTAGTTAGCTACACCGGTAAGCGGGAGCTGCATTCGTCTGTTGGTTGCAACGGACTGCGGTTCAAGCCCCGGGCTGGGAGTTGACATTCAGAGATTTAGATATCTCGGGCTAGCACGTGTGGGACGCAGGGGCGCAAGCTCCTGCGGAGCGACCTTGGGCAAGTTGCTTACCCATCATTGTCTGTGGGGAAGGCGACGGGAAACCACCTCACTCATCTCATCCCCAGAGGCGTAAAGCCAATGAACCTGCCTGCGGGCAGAGCACCATCATCATCATCATGCATATAGGCCTATATATATATATATATATATATATATATATATATATATACATGTGGGCCTATACCGTATACGGCGACGTCAATCGTGTATTTACGAACTTTAAGGTCGGTCACCGATGGTGGTCCAACGTTCTTCATCGCTTTCCTGCATGCGGATTGTTTACGTCAGCAACGCGTTTGCTTTTCTTGGTGCTAACAAACTTCACTGCAGCTAAAGCATTAGACAGCATAGACAGATATCCAACAGCGGTGTCTGTTACAGAGATACGTTCGAGGTTTCTGTATGTAGACATTATTATTATTATGCCGTAAATCGTTAATTCCCCGGCATTGTGTGGAGCAACGTCTATATAATTTTTTTGGCGCATTTACCTTAATTCGAACCAAAGTCTTTGACTGTTTCATTAACCAAACTCAATTTGATGTCCAGTGGCGGCGCTAGGGGGGGGGGCTAAGCCCCCTAAAAAGGCCATCCGGTTTTTTTTAACAGGCAAAACTGAAATATTTCCACGATTTTCGACCGGATGACTAAAAAAGGTCGTCAGAAATTTTGGCGTATGAAAATGTACAATTTCCATGAGATTTCGACCGGATGACTAAAAAAGATCGTCAGAAATTTAGGCGGATGAGAATGGAAATTTTCCTCCGCGAGGATTCAGCCCCAGTGGCGGCCCTGAGGGAGGTTAGGGGCTAGGCCCCCTATGAAAGACTGAGCCCCTAAAAAAGGACATCCGGGTTTTCTCCATGCTAAACTGAAATATTTCCACGATTTTCGACCGAACGACTAAAAAAAGATCGTCAGAAATTTTGGCGGAGAAAACGAAAAATTTTCACGAGATTTCGGACCGTGGAGTAGTGTGTATGTTCGTTGCCTTGCAGCCGGAGGGTTGCATGTTCGAATCCATCTCAAGCCACATCGTATAGTGACCTTGGGCAAGTCTTTAACTTGCAATTGCTCACGCGCTTAGGCGTGAAATTCTGATTCGGTGTCCGCGCCGTAGTTGGAAGCGCGTCTGAATAGGCTTAGTAATTTTGAAGAGGCGCTATAAGAGGTGCACATACATGTCATACATTCCAAATTCTGAGTCATAGACTAGGCCTATACTCAAGGGATAGTAGCCTACTCCAGAGAGATTGATTCTAGCATGAAGGGAGAGAAGAAGAATCCTACTCAATGTTGCCTACTCAATGTTGCCTTCTCAATGTTGTCTACTCAATGTTGCCTACTCAATGTTGTCTACTCAATGTTGCCTTCTCAATGTTGCCTACTCAATGTTGCCTTCTCAATGTTGTCTACTCAATGTTGCCTACTCAATGTTGCCTGCTCAATGTTGTCTACTCAATGTTGCCTACTCAATATTGTCTACTCAATATTGCCTACTCAATGTTGCCTTCTCAATGTTGCCTACTCAATGTTGCCTTCTAAATGTTGTCTACTCAATATTGCGTACTCAATGTTGCCTTCTCAATGTTGCCTACTCAATGTTGCCTTCTAAATGTTGTCTACTCAATATTGCGTACTCAATGTTGCCTTCTCAATGTTGCCTACTCAATGTTGCCTACTCAATGTTGCCTACTCAATGTTGCCTACTCAATGTTGCCTACTCAATGTTGTCTACTCAATGTTGCCTACTCAATGTTGCCTACTCAATATTGTCTACTCAATGTTGCCTACTCAATGTTGCCTGCTCAATGTTGCCTGCTCAATGTTGCCTACTCAATGTTGCCTGCTCAATGTTGTCTACTCAATGTTGCCTACTCAATGTTGCCTACTCAATGTTGCCTTCTCAATGTTGCCTACTCAATGTTGCCTACTCAATGTTGCCTTCTCAATGTTGTCTACTCAATATTGCGTACTCAATGTTGCCTTCTCAATGTTGCCTACTCAATGTTGCCTACTCAATGTTGCCTTCTAAATGTTGTCTACTCAATATTGCGTACTCAATGTTGCCTTCTCAATGTTGCCTACTCAATGTTGCCTACTAAATGTTGCCTACTCAATGTTGCCTACTCAATGTTGCCTACTCAATGTTGTCTACTCAATGTTGCCTACTCAATGTTGCCTACTCAATATTGTCTACTCAATGTTGCCTACTCAATGTTGCCTGCTCAATGTTGCCTACTCAATGTTGCCTGCTCAATGTTGTCTACTCAATGTTGCCTACTCAATGTTGCCTACTCAATATTGTCTACTCAATGTTGCCTACTCAATGTTGCCTGCTCAATGTTGTCTACTCAATGTTGCCTACTCAATGTTGCCTACTCAATATTGTCTACTCAATATTGCCTACTCAATGTTGCCTTCTCAATGTTGCCTACTCAATGTTGCCTTCTAAATGTTGTCTACTCAATATTGCGTACTCAATGTTGCCTACTCAATGTTGCCTACTCAATGTTGCCTACTCAATGTTGCCTTCTCAATGTTGTCTACTCAATGTTGCCTACTCAATGTTGCCTACTCAATGTTGCCTACTCAATGTTGCCTGCTCAATGTTGTCTACTCAATGTTGCCTACTCAATGTTGCCTACTCAATGTTGCCTACTCAATGTTGCCTTCTCAATGTTGTCTACTCAATGTTGCCTACTCAATGTTGCCTACTCAATGTTGCCTACTCAATGTTGCCTACTCAATGTTGCCTACTCAATGTTGCCTTCTAAATGTTGTCTACTCAATATTGCGTACTCAATGTTGCCTACTCGATGTTGCCTTCTCAATGTTGTCTACTCAATGTTGCCTACTCAATGTTGCCTTCTAAATGTTGTCTACTCAATGTTGCCTTCTAAATGTTGCCTACTCAATGTTGCCTACTCAATGTTGCCTACTCAATGTTGTCTACTCATAAATGCATGAGCACTGAGCAGCGGCCATGTAAAATATAAATCCAAACCCATTTGTTTGCGCTGTTCTTAGTTTTTGGTCAATTACAAAAACTTCGCGATAAAACATGATAAGATAGGAACAGTTTTAATCGACCATTTGCTATCGTCATTTTGATGCATAGCCTACAAGTCCTATGCAGTAATAATAATACATGCCGATCACCCATTGACCTGATCAAGCGGATGCATGAATTAAGAATTTATTCATATAGGACCTACGAGAACAGAGTCTACGTAGGCGTATGTAAGACTTGTTGGCCTATAGGCTAT
Organism: Lumbricus terrestris; assembly: GCA_949752735.1. NCBI lineage: Eukaryota > Metazoa > Annelida > Clitellata > Crassiclitellata > Lumbricidae > Lumbricus > Lumbricus terrestris. The sequence goes on from OX457039.1 coordinate 27,303,741, forward strand.
TATGCTTCATGATATTGTCTTTCAGTCATTCAGTCATTCACTCATTCAGTCCTTCATTCATTCTATTATGGACTTATACATGTGGAGATGATGGGGTTCTTACTGAAGCTTCTTTGTTCAACTCAAAACCATAGGTCTGCTTTTTGCCGTGCTATAGTCGGGACTCTCGGGAGTGCTTCTGAGCCGTCCCCGTTGAAGAGGTGCTATATAAACTTTGAATCAATGAATTAAATAATATATTATGCCGTGCTAAAGTGCTCATAAAATTGCGGCTATATTTGGTTATGTCGTTCATGCAGGTACTACGCCATATGCCATCCACTGCGCGCTCGCCACGTCCACACGATCAGTCGAGCCATCATCCTGGCATCGGCCATCTGGACGTTGGCCATCCTCATCGTTATCCCTCAACTCTTCATCCAGCGCATCGACCAAAGACTCGTCTTCGGAGCAGAGTCAATGCGCGTCGTCGAAGTCTGCGTCGAGTACTTCAAGGACCACGGACTGGCCATCGCCTACACCTCGGTCTTCTACGTCGTGCTCTACATCTTCCCCGTCGTCACGATGTTCGCCACCTATGGAACGATCGCGACGAAACTGTGGCGCCGCCGACCGATCGGGGAGAGCACCGACTCACAGCGAGAGTCCGATCGACGACTGCGAGAGAAGCAGCGCATCGTTCGCATGCTCGTCGTCATCGTCGTCATGTTCGCCGTCAGCTGGTTCCCCTTCTTCACCGTTCAGGTCTATCTGCTGTTCGACGATGCGAGTCACCGCCTCCAGCATCACTCGTTCCGCGTTGCCATGGCCTTCTTCCAGCTTCTCGGCTACAGCAACAGCTGCGTCAACCCGATCGTCTATTGTTTCATGAACGACAGCTTCCAGAAGAACTTCTTCAAGACGCTGTCATGTCGACGGAGGATGGCATCGAGGGAGGCGGCGGAGGAGACGACGACGATGAGGCGACGTCGCAGCAGCTGCACTGACGCCGCCGACCGGGTGAACGGAGTGACGACGACGACGATGACGGCGGCATCGACACACAACAGTGCACTTGATCACAGTACGACCGTCTAACGACCGACCACCAGACACTCCCGTGACGACAGTTATTCTGCTAGTAACAGACATTACTATTTCGACTGATGAAGTGAAGCCGATCTTGACGAGAGAATTAAGGTCATTGTTGCTGATGATAGATAAAAGGAACTCGTCTGCAGTGATACAGCTGTCGTCACAAGTATACATGATACATCTAGGTCTAGAGAAGTGTAGGCTATCGGTCATGAAGACCGGCTGTGCTAATGACAACAGACCGATCGTCTGCCATAGGCTAGTGCCTGCTGCGTAGAAAGAAGCGGCGGCGATCAGTGCAAGATGCGATTACAAAGCACTGAAAGTAGATGCATATGAGACAAAGGGCAACTGCATTGTAATTTAGTTGAGCACGGGCTGGTGCAGGTCACTGCGGTGGCTCACTTCAAAGACGGAATCCAGAGGTCGTCTGAAGGTGATTCTGCAATCCGATTAAATCGCGGATTAATGTCCATTGATGGACCGCATGATCGATCGGTCGGTATCTTATCACGCGAATGAGTCATAATTGGCAATATACCATTGCAATCGTGTAATTGAGACAACACCAGCAACACTCTCTTCCGGTGCCATCGATATGAAGTCAAAGCGAAGTGAGACAGACACAGTATAGGTCCTTTATAGGCCTCTAATGTTATAGTGACTTCGTTTACTCAGCCTCGGCTTATGACCAGTGGCGTGACAACGGAGACTAGTAGACCTTTCAGGCTACGAAATTCTTCTAAAAGACAGGGAGATCATTATTTCGCTAATTAGTAATTACGATTGTTCAATCGAACAAGAACAATTAAGAGCAACGTGCGTCTCTTTTAATTACAGTCCAGTTTTAACGAACTTCTTAATGAACACATAATGGCCAATTGTTTGTTATCCAGGTCGAATAGGCTACACGCAAACTGTTTTATATTATCATTAACGTTCACTCATAGTCTCATACTGACTGCTATCCTATCCTTCTTCACTGTCTGTATGGTTAGGTCTACACTCTACAGTGACAATGTATAAGTAGGTTAGTGTCTAGACTACGCCTACAGTGGCCTACTAGGAATGCACCACGTGTATTTAGCCTACAGCATAAAAACGGTCAATACTATTTAGAATATTAGGCCCAATAATAATGTTCGATGATAAATATATCAATTGTTAGATGCAAGAGATCTATCGATGAATTCTGCCAAACCATGTTCATTGGATCTGGACGATGTGTTGTGGAGAAATATTTTGTGGTTGTATCGAATCTATAGATTTATATATGATGCCTCTCACAGAATAGGACTATTCAGAGGTGCTCCAAGCAAGGAAGCTTCAAAGAAAATCAGACTGATGCAGGGAAATAATGGGAACAAAATGATCAAGACAATCAGCATGGCCCAATCATGGGTGCCTACAGATGCTTTTGCAGGGGATGGGGGGGGAGGAGGAGCAGGGAGACAATACAATCACTGCTGAATATTATTCGAGGCATCGCAAAACACATGTTAAATTGTTTAGCAAGAGCTTGGAAAATGTAAATTAGGAAATTAAGAACCATGGTATTTTTCATAGGGGATTCTAAATGCAAATTTCTCAATTTCACTTGGTGTATCATTAGCTATCATTTTGTGTATCATTAGCTATCATTATGTGCTTCAGCACCAAGAAATTTATTCGAAACCAAATAGTAGTAAAAAAGGTGCCAATTATCCAAGGGGGCAAGTGCTCCCTCTTGCCCACAAGTGCACATGCTCCTGGTAACAACCAGAAGGCCTCTGGTGGAAAAGTGGAGTGATGACAGATTGATAGACCGAGGTACACTGAAGGTCTTGAAGTACGAAGAAGCTACTATGACAAGACAGTTGCGCAGAAGTGCTAAAGTTTTGAACCGCATTTGCTGGGTCGCAGAAAGTCCTTAGAAGGATGATTTCAAAGAATAAAGTAAGTTGCTATAAGGAATCAGTGTAGTCAAAAAAAATTTACTACTAAAACACTACAATCATTCAATGTTAAGCCGCCAGTGTGAAGCAACAATGAACAGGTAATTCGAAGACGGACAATTCGGAGTGCATTGAAAAATCACGTGAGCTTACATGGCTCTTACGAGAAGACAAGACATGTATTTACTATCAAATTTCATTGAGTGGAAAACAGTTGCTCAGTGATCTTCCTGGTACTGGAAATAATCACAGCAAAGGTCTACGACAATCAAAATCTGGGGCTTCTACGACCAAACACTAAATGCATTCTATTGAATAGATTTTATTTAATATTAGGAGATGTGGTTGCAAGTCACATGCTCACTTACAACAGAAAGCAAACACTTTGATCAGTATATAAGACCGAGCTTGTCAAAATAGTGCCAGGTGAGCCTTGTGTCCATTACAGAAAGGGATGCTCAATTTTTGGAGTCCACTCCAGGGCTGTAATCAAGGGTATATGCGGGTATACGGCGTGTACTCACCTCCGGGAAAAAACGGCATCGTATACTCACCGCGGAAAAGTAGGGTATACGCGGGTATACAGCGTATACTCATCTCACAAAGAGCGTGTGGGCATACGCATGTAGAAGGCAAAGGATATTTAGGTGTATGTTCACGAAATCCGGAGCAAATGACTAAAAAAGTAATCAGATTTTTTCGGACGGGAAAAAAGTAGGAAATTTCGGACGGATGACTAAAAAAAGGTCAGATTTTTCGGATGGAAAAATTTGGGCCGGATGAGTCGTCAGAAATTGTTTGCCCAAAAAGGCGATTTTTCTCAAAATTTACCAGTACAGCCCTGGTCCACTCCGAATTTGCCTGGCTCTGAATTTCCGGCTCCAAATTGTCCTAGAACCAAAGCAAGCGAAGCCAGCAGTAAAAGCCGTCTGCTATTTATACCATGCGCAAGATCAACAAAGAAATTACAATACCACTTCCTTAGCCACCAATTGCGTCAACTGCTTGGTATGTATAAAAAAATACAATCGCTTTAAGGCTTTTAATCAGTTAGGCATTTAATCTGTTACGTCTCCAAACGCTGAACTTAATTCGCCAAGTGCCGTGAGTTGAGCCTGCTGCAAACGTTAGTTCAGCATACGTCGCAATCCATGCAGTAACAATAAATAGCTCTCATTTCACTCTGATTTACCCATTCTAACATCATTCTTTCAATAAATGAGAAAGATAAGCAACACAAAGATGAGAAAATTTCTAAATTTTGTAACGTCAACTGAATTGAAACAATTGCAAAAATGACAGAAAAGACTGAGTTAGAATTGACTTCGATTTTTGATAATAATTTTCGGCCGCAGCTCTTCAAACAGGTGATCGCCAAGACAGTTGATTAGAGTCCTTCTCAAACTTTGTCCGTGAAGTGCGGCTGGCCATCGTAGTCCAGTCGCTTGGTCAGCACATCGCAGCCTGTCTCAGTGACCAGCAGAGTATGCTCAAACTGAGCGGAGAGTTTGCCATCTACGGTAACTGACGTCCAGTTGTCTGGCCAAGTGTTGTCTCTCCAAGTTCCTAGGAAATGTGATGAAAGACAAGATTCAGATACAAGTCTAAATACTTAATCAACTGAAGCCCTACGAAACCCCAAAAAGAAATACTGACTAAACTCTTGACACAGATATTTGATTGAAAAATATGCTCTTAATTAAGTTAAACAAACTAAACATCCATTTTGTCACAGGATGACATTTTATTTCTTAAATTTCGAGATACCATTAAACAGATGAACAATGAACATATAGTGATATCTATTGGCAAGGGGTGTCTGCTACTGATGCCGCCCATGAACAGAAGTGACTGATCGATACAGACAGTGAGAGCACCAACAATCAACATGACATCTAATTATTACTAAATATATTAGAAGCTCAGCTGAAAAAAGGAAGTGTTGTACAATGTACAGTTAAGGACAAGCATCAGAAATCTGTACAACCCACCTTCAGATATCATAGGCTCAATGGTAAACGAATGACCTGGCTTCATAACACCAACTGCTCGATTCTCTAAAAACACAAAAGCCACTTTTTCAACGACCATTATACATGACAAACGTTGGTGGCCAAGACTTCACATCATGTCCCACATCAAGAGAGCAACATTGAAAGGAGTTCTTAATGATAATCCAAGTTGTCAACATTAGACTGCCTTGACCAGGCACAGGTAAAAAGTAGTGAACAAAAAGAAAGATACAACACAAAAGGTTGCAAATTGACAATCTATAAACAAGTAATCAGGTTTTTGATCAAAACCTTGTACATCATGAATAATGTGGTAAAATATCCTTTATAAGACTTTCCACATATAAGCAGTCAGTTATGACTGTACAATATGTACATACATCACTAGAGATCTTTGATCATCTTTTGCCTTTCACGACACAAGGATGACTTAGCGTACAGAGAATGCTTGATCAGAGGACATAGGATGCAGATCAATGCTGATGTGACCTCATAAGTCAGTGATTCTAACACTTTCTGATGCTGAAGATCAATAATTCCTTCACAAGTCTGACCACAGACTGGCTCTTTTCAACATCCGTTCATATAACAGGTACGTGACATGTTATATCAAATTGGAAAATTCAAATTTTTTTGGCTCACTATTCACAACTACATTCTTATTACTGTTGCAATTTAAAACTGTCTATTACATACGAACATTGTCGCTATCTTATTTGTTACGTTTTACAATGTATATTGTACGTAATTTAATATTTACAGTAAAATAGATTCAGGTTACTTTTCTGTGGTCCAGTAACTTATCACACATGGACCAAAACCAAGTCATTGACCATTTTTTAGCAGCACTGTCATAGATGATCCCTTCACTGATAACACAACTATAGTATCATGAAGGCATAAGCAGCGTCACCACTTTATTGTCACTTTTATTTTTAGAAACAAACAAAGCGCTCAGGTCAGATCTTATACTCACTCGCATAATGTGGAACACTTGGAGCTGTATGAAATAGTCTGGAAAATTAAAAGCAAAAAGAAAACTATTAATCAATGCAACAAAGAGCTAGACATAAGTCAGCAAAAGATATGGATAACAAAGGAAGCGTTTTTCGTTGTTTATGAAAGAATCTTAGAATTAAACTAAACCGCTGAGCACTATATAAAAAACAAGTATTTTAATGAAAGTTAGCATAAAGGAAAATCAGTTTCTCATAGTTCCCACAAATGTTATGACTTGTGATCTTCTAGAATTCTTATGACCATACATGTGATTTGCAAACATCATCACTATCACAATACTTGCAAATGAAAAGGAAGCTGACTCAATAAAATAGCACTTGACAAGTTCATGTAAACCTTCAGAAAGTGATAGTTACTTTTCTGTTAGCTGAAAACATTTGAGTTGGTTGAAATGTTGAAATCTAACCTGTGAATTCCATGTCCACAGTAGCTGCGCACAACTGAAAAACCATGCGCCTGGGCATGCTTCTGTATAATATCACCAATTTCTCTGTACCTCACACCTGGACGAACTAAAAGGTAACATCAACAATCATAGACGTTTAGATCAGTCTACACCAGTAAAGTCCAGTATAGCAACCTAAACTATTTATGACTACATGAGAGAACCATCACAAAGTCAGAAAAGTTAATTCATGAGATAGGTAAGAAGGCACAAATGGATAAACAGTTCTCCGCATACTCCCATTCCTTGTATTGCTAGGTATCAGAAATTCAGTCCTAAGTACAGCTCTGCTGCCAATGTTTATTTTCAATCCAATTTAAATTGCTTACCAACTACTTCATTCAACAAGTCTGCTTGTAAGTTGATACCCTAATTTGAAGTTGTGTGCAACCACTATTGTGCAAATGACCGAGTCAGGGAATAATCAGCTCAAAATGTGTTAAGATGCGTTTAATGATTAGAGCATTGTCATGACTATAGTCCAATTTACTAAACTCAGATTCACACACCTATGACGAGTCATAGTTGCGGTAATTTCGCTCAAGATCTCTCCAAAGCATCTAAGAGACTGTCATTCAAAAACTGTAACTTGTTTACTACTGCAGATAGAAACGTGGGGTCTTAACTTAATTACTAAGTCAGTGATTTCAACCCAATCTTGAGCAGTTCAAACCCAGTTTGTTATTTTCTGACTTTGTTGGGGGTTCCTCATTGAGTCCATAGACAGTCATAATATGTTTCACATAAATCATTTGCACAGCTTGCATCGAACAACAAATTAGTGCATAAAGAAACACAACTGGAAATAATAGAACAGTAATTAAATGTAGATACTCAATCCTCATGCTACCACCATTCTAAAAAATAATATTCTAATGGCAACAGTTCCATTAAAGCAGTGCTTCGAAACTTGGGAGATACAGTGCCTAAGGGTGCCATCAAAAGAGACACTGGGCTAGACAAAAGAACAGGTAAAACTGTGCTGGCATTGGCCTATTGATATTTTTAAGCATAGAGTAGAAATGGCCAAGTGCCACTGACTGAATGACTTTTAGTTAGGGTATTTGATTCATCCTCAATTCATGCTTGAAAGGATGTTTGTTTAAATGATCTTACAAATATTTTATACATCACATAACCTGCTTACTTACTTAGTCCATCCCGTGCAGATCTGCACATCGGGATGGACTAAGTAAGTACTAATTTCATTGCTGGCATTGGCCTATTGATATTTTTAAGCATAGAGTAGAAATGGTAAGTAAGCAGGCTATGTGATGTATAAATATTTGTAAGATCATTTAACAATGATAACCTGCTAGTGGCTGAAAAAGTAAGACTATATACATAATATATAGATATACATGTGTGTGTGTGTAACTGTGTATATATATGCATATTCATTATTCATTCACTCATTCGAGTATTTATATAGCGCCTCTTAAGCATATATAATATATATATACAACCATAGGCGTAACGTTCTATTGTGACGGTGGTGTCCAGTCACCACCACTTTTAAAAGTGGTGGTGATAGTCACCACCACTTTTTGGTCCGACAAAGAAATTTTTTAAACATGAAAGCATCTGGCTGTCTAACACATTCGCCGAAGCGAACATTTCAGCATTTGCGATTTTTTTTAATTCTTCTTTTAGACTTACCGTAGTAACCCAAACTTGAGTTAAAATAAGTTAATTTTGACATTTAATTTCGAGTGTGAGCTAGGTCTATGCAAATAGCCTATCGCAAAAGCCAAGCGCTTTTGCACAGACCTATTGTTTGAAATTATGGGGTTCAAGCACCTAAAGGGCCCATCACGAAAGCCCTGCACAAGGGCCTCCAACGACCTTGCTACGCCTCTGTTACTCATGATTGACATCGCAATGGCGTCAATGCTGATAGATGCCTCCACAGTGTGTTCACTGTCCACAGTCATGGCCGTAAAATCCTAAGGAGGAAAGGAAGGAATTGCCCTTCCACTTTAAACTTGGGGAGGAACGTGAAGCAATTCCATCCAACAAATCGTTATGGCTCCGAGGCAGTGGCATGCTCACTCAACCTTTTTGAATGATTATTACAATTAAAATAGCATTGATGGCATCTCCGTACCTTAAGCCGCCAAAAGTTGGCTCAGACTTTATGGAAAGGTCAGCAAGCTAGACGACTGTTTCTTTGATATAATTGCGCGAATGAATGGATAGGCTGTATGGACACCTTTATACTCTTTGGACCCGATCCAACTGAAGACCACGACACACATTCAAAGTTGGCTTTTCTGAGCAGTCAGATCATGGACGATTTTAGGAGAAATGTGACGTACAGTAATAAATCATCCTTTTAAGACTGGTTGGCCAGATAAGAGAGCGGACAACATAGTTTTAGACAGCTGTGGCATATAAAAATATATTCATACATATTACATAGATGGGAAAGGATGCTTTTAGAGAGGGAGAAGACAGTTCTTTACAGAAGATATAAGTAAATTTTAATTGAGTGAAATTGATTAGTAAAGTGCTGTAGTGCTAAGAGTAGATGAGCGCTTATGAAATCAATCGACGACCATATCCGTCGTTTTTCAAGTTACAGGCAGGATTGGCGGGAAGGTATGAGTAGGCTACAACTAAGCACACAGTCAAATGCACACTATATTTGAGATTGAATTGAAGTGGCAATCGAGACAGACGAATAGAATAATGAGGAATCTGGGTAAAATTTATGAAAAGCTGTTTTAAATATTGATTTAGTGATCCGTGAGTGGAAAGATCGCGGAGCGCACCAGCGAGAAAGACGAAGAGGGTAAAGACTGAGAATGGAGAAGTAAGGAAGTGAGAGAGTTCTCACCAGAGTTCATACTAAATTTGTGTCTTGGGAAGGGTGTAGAGGAAGCCAAGGAAAAGAAGATAACTGAGAAATTGTGAGCAAATAGTCACCACCACTTTTACGGTGAAAGTTACGCCCTTGTATACAACTATACATAAATATACACACATACACTTCAATAATGAAATAATAATAAACAAATTCGAACGAAAAATATCTAAAGATCTCTGAAGTTGTTGTCAGTTGAAAAGCTGAACTGTACAAACCAGCCTGAATTGCTTTATCAAGGCATTCGTGAGTCACTCGTACCAGCGTCTTTGCCTTTTCATCGACGTTACCAACGAAGAAAGTCTCATTCAAGTCGCCATGAAAACCTCGATAGTACGTCGTCACGTCCACTGCAAGAACAGGAACACGAAGGCCAGAAGCGTTCAAAGGTCGTGACAATAACGCACTGATCCATCATCAATCGTCCTACTGGCAGGCTACTCAGCCTCTAGCCATCAGTTGTAAGAAACATCCACCTAATCAGTCACTGCTGACTAAAACAATTGACTCAAAACAACCAGCTGCAATAATCACAATCACCATCCAATATCATCATAAGACAGTTTGAACTTCAACAGAATGTAACTTCAAAGGTTGAATAACTGATCCACTTCATATAATTTATCCAACAGGAAGATGCAGCATAAGATCCCACATAACTTTCTTAGGTAAATGACAAACTCCAAGATCAAAAGATCACGACCTAATAGAATTGTATGTCTAATTTCCAACTCATGCTGAGCAAAATTCTACTGCTTACTGAATTTTTTTTTTTTTACAATATAAATCATTAATAATATCATCATCATTATATAAGTGCAATTTACTATAAATACACCATAAGTGCACCACAGTAGCTGCCTAAAATTTAGTAAAACTAATTTCATAACCTGTTTATATAACAAACAAACAAATCTTTCCCCAATGTCAGAAACCACCTACCGTTGACTATTTCACCATCCTGCAACGGCCTTTTGTCAGGAATGCCATGACAGATGACCTCATTAATTGACCTAAAATAAGTCACGAAACATTTCTACTTTAGCAGGCACAACTGCAAATATAATCCGAATTAAATGATATTACAACGTCTTAACATTCGATTTCCAATTTCACTATAACCATATAATTGAGCCACTCATATAATAAAAATCATAAAATCCTGCAAAGCAACACAGATGCATTTACCATCATCATATTAGAAGCAGGTTATTTTCAACCTCAACCCAGTCATTTTAGATGTGACATTAACTTTAAAGAGAACAGAAAGTGGGAATTCCATAACAATTTAAAATGACAAGAGTGCACTAAAAGCAACTGGGAAACTAATGCAGCTTGCCGTCAAAGTGTTAAAAACTTCCCATCACTGAAGCACAATACACAATAATCAACTGAATAAATAGAAATTTGCTATATAACGACAATCTTCTCCACACTGAGACCGCTACATATTTCAATTCATAAATAAATATCCAAATATACATCGACAAAGACAAAACTTTTTCCACTGGACACCATTTCCTTCACCCCTCTATATATTTTTTTTCTAACAGGCAGCTGTAAGGTCTATAGGACCAAGGCCGTAGCCAGGACTTTATTTCGGGGGGTGTTTCTTCAGTTTCCCATACGAAAAAACTGATGATTTTTAATTCATCTGGCCGAAATCTTCAGAACAATGTCACCGATTTCCCATCCGAAAAAACTGATAAATTTTTTAGTCATCCAGGGTCGAAATCTTCAGGAAATGTCGCCAATTTTTTTACATTTTTCATTTCGGGGGGTGTTTTCATGGCTTTACTTCATGGTCTTTACATCATGTGCTAGTAAATGCATTCTTTTATTTTATTTTTTTTCCATTTTGGGGGTGTTCAGACACCCAAAACACCCCCTAGCAACGGCCTTGCATAGGGCTCCTGAAGTTTCTCAGTAAGTCCCTCCATAATAATCATTTGCTTATATACATTTAAAAGATTAACCCTTAAGCGACCACCGTGCACTAAAGTGTACTAGGGGGGTGACGACCAGCGTGCAGTAAAGTGTAGTAGCTGCATGCCGTTATAATGACGTTAACAGACCTATCAAAAGCATTATATTTTTGGAACTTTACGTCATTTAGTCCAAGGTAATATAAATAAGCATAGATATAAGTGGAAGATATATTTAGAAAGGGAACCTAAACGCGTCATTTGACCAATGAAAACGGACATTTGAATCAACAATTGGTTCAGTGACAAAATGGCAGCCTGTGCGGTCGAATAGGTTCGAGAATAAACTCGCCGTTTCGGTGAAGGATTAGATTAAAATGACGACAGTTTTGATAAATCTGACAATTAAAAATCATCTGCTATTTCTGGTAATGAAAATAAAATGCATTTGGACAGAGGAAATGACAACTTTGACACGAGGTCACGGATGACTTTCGTCACGTGTTGTCTAGCGCAAAAGTGGGATGGAAATTAGCGACGGGCGAGCTATTCTGGCAAATTATAGTTAGATTATCCGGCTTTACCGGTAACTCTTGAAAGGTATATTGGAAGAGGAGATTAAATGCTAAAGAATGCTGTTAAAATAATGTCTTTTTGCGAAAAACTGAACAAGATATGACGAGCGTAACATAGCTGATATTTCGCGTGTTTCCCCTTATTTCTCCGCCGATATCGACTATGGTCTAATTACTAAATAAATTATAACTCCATCATTTATGAAAGTATCTTCACAATTGTTTTTGCGTTTTGTCTAGCATTAATTGCTGCACATTTTGTTCGTTCACATTACACATGTTGCCACTGAAAATATTTTTATATTTGGCCTTGAACATAGAAAATTGAAAAAATTGGGGTGGGGTACATTTGGGGGCAGCTATGAGTACCCCCACAACTTTTTTGTCCAATTCTGGACGGATGGATGGGGAGAGGATATAAAATGCTAAAGAACGTTATTTACATTATGCATATAGGTCAAGAATTGACTGAGATAACACATGTACAATATTGTCTACTGTATGGTTGATATACGCCAAAATCGCTGGTCGTCGGGCCCTAGGTGATAAAATTTTTCCTGGTCGTTTAAGGGTTAAGAAAAGAAGCAGATGATGTTGTATACGAACGTGCAGCACGATTTAGGGAAGTTGTAGTAATTCAAAGGTGAAGGATAACATCCTCGCTCAATACAAGCCTACAGGAAAATTAACAAACATCCAATAAATTGTAAACAGAAACGCACACACACGCACGCACGCGCACACACACAAATATGGTTCTAAGGTAGAGTAGTGACTCATCAATGTATGTCCTGTCAGTCATCATTTAGTGTCCCTCTCGCTCAGAGCTACACCGACAAAATATCAGAGAACAATAGTCATCAACCACGATAATAGCAAGTTGCATGACTTGACACATGTCGCATTTAATAGTCAATTTCACATGATCCACCCAGATTTGAACCCCATCTCTAATGATGAAAGACAAATGCACAATCAATCTGCCACTTAACCTCCATGCTCTACACGAATTAATGTCTGAATGGTTGACAAACTTGTAAATTGTGCCATCTAGCAATTGGTAGAAGAAATTCTCATTCACATTTACAGACTATACCATTCGTAATCATTCAAATCATGATCAAAGTAACATCTAATCCTTTAGAAGAATCAAGGAATAACACTACCAACTGGTACCAACTGGATCTAAAATCCCCAGTTTTGTTGCTTCACAGTTTGTGTATTTACCTCATGGACGACTCTGTCGATTTCATCTGTCGTTACTCCAACTGCGATTACCTTTGCTGCTTCATCAAGAACTTCTCTTCCAAGCTAAAAATTCAAGTGCATCAAACAAAATCAGAAGTTTTTGCATCTGGAAATTCAAAGCACGCACCTCGATTAGAATTTTTTCATGAACAGACACTCTAGCTGGTTGACCAAGTAAAGGTCAGAAATTATCTATCAAAATCATATGATTTCAACTCGATTTAAGTGCTGCATATGTAGCGAAAATGACTTTATGTATCCGTTAAAAGTGCTGATTTTTAACAGAAGAGTTAGAAAAACAGTGACTTCATCTTGAACAGACCAAGGACCATAAAGTCTCATTTTTATGATGTAGCCATGAAATTAGAATAGAATAATTTGAAGTTGACAGATACCTTGCAAGCCAGTTTAAGTGTTTCCTGGTCCTCTTCACTTAGTACCTCGATGTTAGTTGAGCCTCTCATCGAACGCTCACTAGCAGGAAAACCTATAAATTGCAATAAAAGCATCAAAAGTAATTACTTAATAAAACAGAACTGCAAGTCAAGCAGGATAAGGAGAACCAATCACAACATTGGCAAGATCGATAATACCAAGGATAAATGTCTATAGGTCACCCTCGTCTCCTTCACTCAGCACCACAATACATACACCTAAAACTATAAATGGCTAAAAAAAACTCTTGCCAGAGTCATAACTTGACCTCTGAATATCAGCATATTTCACCCATTCCTTCCACTGGATGAACATTAGCTGAAGAATCCAGTTCAAAATCTGTCTTACAGTGCACACAATACATCTTTCATCTAACAGACTTCAAACTTGCCTTCCTACTTACCAATTGCACAATGCACACATTTCATTGAAGTGATCATTAATCAATGCGTTGGGCGTCATGATAATAGGGTCATTAGATCTGATGAGATTAGAATGGGATTTCCCAGACCTGTGGATTTCCCAGACGATACCTCTTGGAGCTTCCGTCTACGGAATAAAAGACTAAATCTCAAGAATTAATGAGAGGAGCTTTTAGCATACAAGAATGCTCTACAGAGATGCAATACAGGAATTTACCGTCTGGGTGATCTGCATAGTCAGGCCTAGAAATCTGTTCTGGTACCAATCGTTTCTCTGTCTGAAATCAATACAAACAGAAGACACCAGAAATGACAAATCATTTGCAACCAATTGTGCCGAAACTCATGATCTAAACGATAACAACAGATGAATTAAAGAAAATGAAGTACCATTGTCTCTAGAAAGCCAAAATAACCAATACTCCATTCAGTTAATGTAATTTTTCAGCTGACTGATTATACAAAATTTCTTTCAATTAAACTTCAGACATTCATCAAATAATAATAACCTTCATTGATTTAAACAAAATTAGACCGATTCGGGTGACACACTGCACCCACCGTTGTTATAAGAAGAGACAAACAATATGGCGTAACATATTCAGAAATTATTCTGTATAGTAATATCGCAAATTCCGAATGTAAACTAGTTTTGAACAATGATGATGTATCAACCCAATTTCAATCCTAAGTTGCAAATATTTAACGCTCTGCAAGTTTACACACCAGTTAGTAATAGCCCCTTCTCTGGTCCGGGCAAGATGTTTCAAATGGGTGTTTTTGGTCCATTAACCCATAAATGATAAGAATTTCAATCACTGAGGATAAAATTGATGCGCAAACACAAAATATGTTTAAGAATTAATTTTTAGCAAGCCTATGCCATTTAATTATTTGCAAGTGCTTATATTTCTTAGATCTACATGTGGAAAATGTGCAATACATTACTCATCACAACTCTCTATGATGTTACTGGTTTGTTTGTTGAACAACAACTTTCGAATACACTTTCAATGCTCATCCTGCATTCTTTCAACATTAACTCCACTACCTGAGTGGGTTGCAAATTTCTTATGAATATTGATCTGACAGGCATGGTCAATATATAGCTATATTTTGTGTTGGCAGAGAGAAAAGAAGCAGTATTGAAATTTAAGCGAAAAGACTGTAAAAATCATCTCTCAAGGTTTTGCAGGGCATGCTGGCTTTCAAACCAGCCATTTAATCATACAGAGAGATGTCTAATTAGTAAATTGCAGACACATTTTTACAATTGCACAGAGCAGGTCTACTTAAAAGGCAGAAAGCCACACTCATGCTGATTTCTCTACACCTTGGAATCTGTAGACACTATACAGGTACTGCAAATGCTGATCATCAATGTGCCAACTAGGTTCAGCAACAATTTAAGCCAATCATGATTCAATAATAATATTAGCTTTAGTTGACTAAAAACTTTAAGTTTTCTTTAATGAAGGTTCTAGTGTTAGCATTCGTTAATGAAACACTAATACTATGAGGTTTATTAGAAATCATAATCATGCATAATCATGATCAAAGACATAATATACAGACCACAGGATAAGGTCGAAGTTTTCCAGTGAAACCATAACCAGGCCATGGGTTGTACCCAGATTTATCAACTTCTTTGCGAGATGACTGCTCCTCTGAAACATTTCAAAAACATTTCAAATACACAATCCACAAATTTGACTCGTTAAACAATTGGATGGGTCACAATTAGAAAATCCAAAAGGGACAAAATATCCCGCTGAATGATCCACAAGTAGATTTATTTGTTCCATATTACTCACGGCGATTGGAGAAATGCAAGTACTAACATTGTAGGAAGTAAAAAAAAACCATATATGCCAAGGTTATTAAAAGCATCACGATATCTGGTCAACATGAAAAGAAAGAAAAGGAAAAACACACCAAATAACATCAGGAAGGAGAACACAATAAGAACTTAGTCAATTGTGACGCAATTTCAGAGAAAACATCACTGTAGGTCTAAATATATTATACTAATTTTACAGTGCCAATGATTTCTAAAAAGCTGTTCAAGTATCGGTGCAATGGCTCCCAGGCATCTGATTCAAAAACATAATAGCATACTGACTCTCATGTATGTTCTAAAGAAGAGATTCGTCTCTGTAATGAAGCAAAGATAAGAAATGCACTCAATTTGATTCGCAATTTATGAATCAACCCTAACCAAATCATCATCATGCAACGTCTATAAATTTAATTTATTGTCTGTAAATCAATTTTAAACATGAAAGTTAAAATCTATTAATCACTTACTTGCACTCTTGTGCAGCTGTTTGTGTTCATTCCAACTACTTTTAAAACAGTCCTGTTCAACACAAAGGTTAGTATCTAAGTGTACATATTTAAGGGAATCACAAACAGTGCTTGCATTGTATATGACCATCTATAAAGCGCTTCTTGCAGCAAGAGCCTTTCAGAAGTGCTCCCAGTGCATTCAACCCCAAGAAAAAAGGCAAGTTTTCAGACGAGAGAAAGACGAGGATACACTAAAAGAGAGGATGGCAGAGCGAACTGATGGTGGATGCCCATTCCATAGGGAGGGACCAATGCAGGCATGTCTATAGACAAGCACGTTCAGGGCTGCTCTAAGGCTAGTGTGGTCTTGCCCTGATTGCTGTAATAATCTTTTGAAGGTTCTTGCCTAGGACTGCTGCACTCAGCTGCACCAGTTTCACACCATTGCCCATTCACCTACGCCTAGTGCCACCAAAATAATAGTTCATTCTTTCATTACAGCCTGCCTTGACTGTTGATCGTCATTCTATTCTGACCTCTCATCAAATCGAATAGCATGTCCGGGACGAGTCTTACACTCTGCAGCATGTCTTATTGGACAAATTATCAAATTGGTTACGTCTCCAGCTACATGCTAGAGACTTTACACTGGCTTCCCTACTAGGCAGCACATTATTTCTGTGTTTTATTTTACATTTTCTTATATGTAACCGGGTGCAGTGTGTAACCAGGAATTGTCCGATTTAAAATTAAATGAATATATAAGAGACATTGGGTTCTGGTGTGGTTGTTCTGGTGTGGCAATGTCAGCTGGGTCTCAACCCAGACTAACTGCGAAATCGTCATTACGCCTTTGGTATCCAAGGCGGCCACCTTTTCCACACTACACAGACAGGGTGTCCTTGGTTCCATTTTTATGAACTACAACCAAGCAAAATCGAGAATTTCCCATGATCGGCCCAGTGGTTTGGAATGGGTGACTCGGTGCTGCCCTGTTTCCTAGGACACGTAAATTATTGACCGTCATTGCCAAGTATCTAGTACTATAACTTGTATCATGTACTTACTGAAGGCACCATTCATATTTATAATGGACTCGCTGTGCACCACAGCTGGGACAGAATTCAAAAGATGACTTAATAATCACATAGTTGTCAGAGGAATAAACATTTACCCTAGTCACCCTAGTGCCGTGGTTCGTTATAACGGGTCCATGCCGACCGGCGTTGCGATTGCGGATGGCTAAAACGCCATTTTCATAAGTTCTGGGATGCAAAGGTTCTTATGAAAGTGTGCAACAGTCTCTGGTAGTTTTACAGAATAAGTCAAAGTAGCCCGTGCTATCGGCCCGTTTTGCAAATTCAGCGTGGTATGCAGCGTTAACATCTATAGGCCAAAACGCAACGATGGTTCATAAATATATGTAAATTAACAATTGAAGCAGAAACTGAATATCATATAAAAACCTGGGAGCAGAAGAAAGAGCCTTCTATGCTTAGTTTAATACACGTCGGGCACTGCAGCCGAGCATCTTTGCCGCACCCGGCTGTTTCACAATGTCGTGTTGAATCGGAGCCATTAACGATGGCCGCCATCTTCCCTCTCCGTGCTCGTCAATCTCTTGGCGCGTTCCGCTGTTGCTCGGCACGAGGTTCGGACATCACTCGGAGTATCAGTTGGAGTAACCGAAGCGAGCAAAAGAGGGCATAACAATGATGGTGATGATGATGATGATGATGATGATGATGATGATGATGATGATGATGATGATGATGATCATGATGATGATGATGATGATGATAAACATATACGATTTATACAGTGCCGTAACACAGCTGAGGTCAAAGAACAGAGAGCTGAGTTACTAAGATCAATGAGATTCGAAATTATGAAAGTTTCAAAAGTTGCCTGCATGCAGCTGTAAGCCTTTATATATATATATCTGCATCTGACAATGCCCTGGTTTGACTGGTCTGTCTGGTCATCAATCATTTTGCTAATGTTCAATCGGTGGTGATTGAGCTTCTGTTTCTTCAATCATCACCTCAACTAAATTTAAAATGTAAATCTTCGAGAATTTCTCAGCACCCACAAAATCCATGTTAGGGAGACCAGCTTATTCAATAGGTGAAGGCTGCAGCATCGTGCCTTAATTCTTAGTTGTTGGCAACTACATCTCAACGTACCTGTATTCTCTTTAGATAATTGTCTGTCTTTATTTCACAATTAAGCTGCTCAAGTTTAGTTCATATCACCGTGGTTGGGCTGGGAGTGTCTCCGAGTAACCTTCTTGAGGGATCCATATGGAAATCATAAACATGGATCAATGAATTTTGCAATAAAGTGTAACCTGGGATTAATATCGATATTAGCACAGTATAAATAATAATTAATTATTTATACTGTGATATTAGTCCCATATATGTAGGCCTATGACTAAAGTACATTATAAAGGCACACATACATGCACAACTAAATATTTATAACTAGCCTAATACAATAAAATATAACACTCAAAAGTACATATCGGAATATATAGTATTTTGACAACAATTTTCATTTTCAAAATAGAAAATATTATTTCAATTTGAAATATAAATTGTTTGTTTAGATTCTCAGGATATTATGATCACGTATAATCAGCATTTAGATGCAATTAATTTGATGAAGATCAGAATTAAGCTGATGATGCTGATGACGACAAATCGTAAGTTTTTACATTGACTTGATCGACTGGATTTCAATCCAATTGTAACGTTCCCCCCTTTTTAATCGTGGGCCGCCTGGTCTGGCACCACCGGGAGGGATCCCCAAACGTCCGTCCTCCAACCCTCCCCAGTCTGCCATTCCATCGCCCGTCCTAAAAAGGGGTTGGCCCCTATTGAACGTTGTTGTCGTCCCCGAGAGGGCCAACTGGGGCGCTACCCCCAGTTGTTTGGGTACCCCCTCGGTTCTGACCATCGAGGCCCTCTCCTCACTCCTCTCCCTACTCCCTTCCCTTACGATAGCGGAGTAACCGGCCTGGGTGGGAAACCCCAGCCTATCCAGTTGTGCATAGTCGGGCCTAGTCTTATTCATCAGTCTGGCACTTCTCCGACTATCTGGCATAGCCTCTGTACTGGTTCCCTTCCCTTCTTCCTCTCGAGGTGTCGGCCGAGCCTTTGGCGCGGAATCGCATTGCTCTTCGATAGTTTTCTCTTCACTACCTGGGTTCGTCCTAATCTCCTCCTCTTCCTCCGTTCTCGCAATTCTCACTTCCTGGTCCCTTGTTTCCTCTTCCTGCCGGATTTCTCTCCTGTCCTCTTCTCCGTCCTGCCAACCCGTACGTCTATTGTCCCTCATTAATGTCCATGTCGCGCTCCTTCCTCTCTCTTCATCTGGGTCTGCAAATACTAGGTCTGTCTCGTAGGGCATCTCCGTGAATCGTTCCTCTAACCGTCTTTGTCGGTCGGACAATCCATGTAGTCCGTCGTCCACTCCTCGTATTCGATCATCCATTCTTCTAACCCGATCGTCAATCTGACGTTGACCTTCATCCATTCTTCTAACCCGATCGTCAATCTGACGTTGACCTTCATCCATTCTTCTAACCCGATCGTCAATCTGACGTTGACCTTCATCCATTCTTCTAACCCGATCGTCAATCTGTTGCTGTCTGTCGTGGACACTAGAAAGCGTTCGGTTTATATTGGATAACATGGCCATCAGTCCGGAATCTTGGCCTAAAGATCGTTGTCCGTCCCTTTCCTCTCGTCCAGTTTCACTCTCATTCTCATCCCCGTCATTACTTACAGAAAGCCGAGACATTTTAGTCCAATAGCCGTAGCTATGTCTTTATTACAGTCAATTAATACAATCAAGACACAAGATAGCGCAATATAATCAAAGAACTAATTATAGCATTCACTCTTTCACTCTGCCTAGCCTAGCGCACAGCAACAATAATACGGGTTAATTTCAGACCTGGGTTTTTCCCACTATCAACAACAATAATAATGAGACCTGCCTGTCAGATCGCTCGTGTCAGTCCTTCCTTCATTCGATATGTTCTCACAGAATTCCGTCTTTAGCGTCTCCTCCTTCCTTCCATGAACTCGCAGAATCACCATCAGTAATAGTCTCCAATTTCTCGGCAACGTCCTTCGATTCCTGCCGTCTATTCCTAGTATAACGATCGCTTCACTTCTCGTCGTTCACCGCTGTTCTCCTCGTAGTTGAATCCTATCGTGTCGCAGACTTATCTATTAACTCGTCACTTGTTATCGAATCTAGACAATCGTCCTTAGATACGGGCCTTTATCCTCTCTTCTCTGCATCGTCCTCGCACACAGCGAACTAGCACAGTAACTCTCAAACTCGCAACTCGCACGACAAACTGGCGACTGGAAGACAACAACTGGCCTCTGGAGGACGACGAACTGGCCTCTGGAGGACGACGAACTGGCCTCACTCGCTTTCTTTAACTTCTCGGAATATTCCTCTCACGAATTCCCGAAATCCTCCTCGTCGTGGAACGCTCATCCACGAAATCCTCTGCTCCTCCGAAACGTCTCTAAAACATCGTCCTCACTCTGCGGAATTACTCGTCGCATAATCTTCACGTAACTTCACTTCTTCTTGAACGCCTCCGTAATCTTTAACGCCTCCACGAACTCCAGTTCCAATAATCTTTAACGCCGTCCTGGACCATCGATCGCCAGGGCGCGGCGGGCCGCAATTCACATCCTCTCTGCCACCGAGTTCAACGTAAAAGGCCTCGATTGTTCGTCTTCACTCCCTTTTATACACTTTGCCCTCAGCTCTGTCTATTTCATGGTGTATCTCTCTCTGTCTGCCTGCGTCCTACTAATGTCCGTGCGCGTGTCTCTGTGCATATGCCACGCCATCGACGTGTAAAGACGCCGAGGCCTCAAATGCAGGTCCTAGTTCTCTGTTCGTCATCGGTCTATTAAATCAGGTCTGAGTCCTCCACTTGCAGCTGGGCCTACTTAAACAGGGCGCAGTTCTATCACATATTACTCACACTCATACATACATATACTCTCATAACCATACATATTCATTCATGGCAATACACGCAGTTAACTTATAATCGATGTCACATGGCGCTGTATAAATGGAGCCCTACTTCCTTACAATACCCCCGCCCATCTAATTCCGAAGCATGAGGAACGATTATATTGACTGCGTGTACACAATAGTTAGGCCTATTTTAACCATTCATCAACCAGTCATACCTTAAGCAGTAAAATGCAATCACTACAATATAAATCTAGCACATAGCAATATAACATTTCAATGTCTTCTGCAAGTATGCAGTCACTAATCGCCTCATAATATGCTCAGTAGTTCCATAAGCCTTAATTATCCGATAATAATCATCAATAGCACTCTCATTACTAATTTAAAAACAAAATCTTTCCTCGATCATTATGCATGTATGCATGTCTACAGTTAATAACAGTTCATAGCAGTACTCTACTAATAGTCTCTACGCATTCTAATTAAGCATCATCTTGTAATACATTTTATCTAGCGCAACATTACTGACAACGGCTAGGTTTCTTTATTAAGCGTTTTGGTCGTGCTTCTCGTCCGTTGAATTCCTCCTCGCTTGGCGTCAAGAATAAAACAGAGAAACAGAGTCACAGAGTTCTACCCGGTAGTCGATAGAAAATTCGGAAGACGACGTCGCCGGTGCCTGTTCGAATTTTCTCCTCCCGATTCTCGCGATAGTCGGTCGACTCGTTTGGTCGTTGATCTCATTTGCCATAGTCTGTGTTGCGATGGATGTTTTTGGCGTGGCAGCGTACGTTTGAGACACTGATTTGTATTGCTGTGCTGCCGTATGGTTCAGTCTCGGTTGTGCTGTAGTCGATTGTTCATAGCTCGTCGACCCCATTGTTATTATTCTCCTTGGCAACCCTTCTACTGCTGTTTCATTAGTCATCATGTGCCCAGAGTACATATGCGTTTGCGGTGGCAACAGATTCTCGTATCGCCCTCTTGCGAGTATTTTTGAAGCACTCACGTATCCGCTTCTCGGATCCCCCAAAATAGATTCGTAATTTTGGTTTAGTTGCCTGTGGCTAGATTTCGGCCCAACATCATCAAAAACAACACCATCTTCATACTCATCATGCACACGTTCATCAAATCTTAATTGTCGGTTGTCGTTTCCTCTGTTCGTCGCACTTTCTGTCCATCTCTTTTCATTACAGTCAAATATCCTCATTCGTTCTTCTTCTTCGTCATAGCCAGTTCTCTGTCTGTCTTTATTCCTAATTCCTTCTTCTCTTCTAACTAATATTCCACCTCTATTCTCTTCTTCATTTTGTCCTCCTATTCTATGTCCAAAATTTCTCATCTCATCCATATTTTCATTTCCAAATCTATCTACATCTTCGTCTCTCTGTCTTACATGAGTCCCACCAGCCTCTTCATCATTGTAACGCTCTGTTCTCACTCTCACATCACCACCCTCGTCGCCATTGTAACGTTCCCCCCTTTTTAATCGTGGGCCGCCTGGTCTGGCACCACCGGGAGGGATCCCCAAACGTCCGTCCTCCAACCCTCCCCAGTCTGCCATTCCATCGCCCGTCCTAAAAAGGGGTTGGCCCCTATTGAACGTTGTTGTCGTCCCCGAGAGGGCCAACTGGGGCGCTACCCCCAGTTGTTTGGGTACCCCCTCGGTTCTGACCATCGAGGCCCTCTCCTCACTCCTCTCCCTACTCCCTTCCCTTACGATAGCGGAGTAACCGGCCTGGGTGGGAAACCCCAGCCTATCCAGTTGTGCATAGTCGGGCCTAGTCTTATTCATCAGTCTGGCACTTCTCCGACTATCTGGCATAGCCTCTGTACTGGTTCCCTTCCCTTCTTCCTCTCGAGGTGTCGGCCGAGCCTTTGGCGCGGAATCGCATTGCTCTTCGATAGTTTTCTCTTCACTACCTGGGTTCGTCCTAATCTCCTCCTCTTCCTCCGTTCTCGCAATTCTCACTTCCTGGTCCCTTGTTTCCTCTTCCTGCCGGATTTCTCTCCTGTCCTCTTCTCCGTCCTGCCAACCCGTACGTCTATTGTCCCTCATTAATGTCCATGTCGCGCTCCTTCCTCTCTCTTCATCTGGGTCTGCAAATACTAGGTCTGTCTCGTAGGGCATCTCCGTGAATCGTTCCTCTAACCGTCTTTGTCGGTCGGACAATCCATGTAGTCCGTCGTCCACTCCTCGTATTCGATCATCCATTCTTCTAACCCGATCGTCAATCTGACGTTGACCTTCATCCATTCTTCTAACCCGATCGTCAATCTGACGTTGACCTTCATCCATTCTTCTAACCCGATCGTCAATCTGACGTTGACCTTCATCCATTCTTCTAACCCGATCGTCAATCTGTTGCTGTCTGTCGTGGACACTAGAAAGCGTTCGGTTTATATTGGATAACATGGCCATCAGTCCGGAATCTTGGCCTAAAGATCGTTGTCCGTCCCTTTCCTCTCGTCCAGTTTCACTCTCATTCTCATCCCCGTCATTACTTACAGAAAGCCGAGACATTTTAGTCCAATAGCCGTAGCTATGTCTTTATTACAGTCAATTAATACAATCAAGACACAAGATAGCGCAATATAATCAAAGAACTAATTATAGCATTCACTCTTTCACTCTGCCTAGCCTAGCGCACAACAACAATAATACGGGTTAATTTCAGACCTGGGTTTTTCCCACTATCAACAACAATAATAATGAGACCTGCCTGTCAGATCGCTCGTGTCAGTCCTTCCTTCATTCGATATGTTCTCACAGAATTCCGTCTTTAGCGTCTCCTCCTTCCTTCCATGAACTCGCAGAATCACCATCAGTAATAGTCTCCAATTTCTCGGCAACGTCCTTCGATTCCTGCCGTCTATTCCTAGTATAACGATCGCTTCACTTCTCGTCGTTCACCGCTGTTCTCCTCGTAGTTGAATCCTATCGTGTCGCAGACTTATCTATTAACTCGTCACTTGTTATCGAATCTAGACAATCGTCCTTAGATACGGGCCTTTATCCTCTCTTCTCTGCATCGTCCTCGCACACAGCGAACTAGCACAGTAACTCTCAAACTCGCAACTCGCACGACAAACTGGCGACTGGAAGACAACAACTGGCCTCTGGAGGACGACGAACTGGCCTCTGGAGGACGACGAACTGGCCTCACTCGCTTTCTTTAACTTCTCGGAATATTCCTCTCACGAATTCCCGAAATCCTCCTCGTCGTGGAACGCTCATCCACGAAATCCTCTGCTCCTCCGAAACGTCTCTAAAACATCGTCCTCACTCTGCGGAATTACTCGTCGCATAATCTTCACGTAACTTCACTTCTTCTTGAACGCCTCCGTAATCTTTAACGCCTCCACGAACTCCAGTTCCAATAATCTTTAACGCCGTCCTGGACCATCGATCGCCAGGGCGCGGCGGGCCGCAATTCACATCCTCTCTGCCACCGAGTTCAACGTAAAAGGCCTCGATTGTTCGTCTTCACTCCCTTTTATACACTTTGCCCTCAGCTCTGTCTATTTCATGGTGTATCTCTCTCTGTCTGCCTGCGTCCTACTAATGTCCGTGCGCGTGTCTCTGTGCATATGCCACGCCATCGACGTGTAAAGACGCCGAGGCCTCAAATGCAGGTCCTAGTTCTCTGTTCGTCATCGGTCTATTAAATCAGGTCTGAGTCCTCCACTTGCAGCTGGGCCTACTTAAACAGGGCGCAGTTCTATCACATATTACTCACACTCATACATACATATACTCTCATAACCATACATATTCATTCATGGCAATACACGCAGTTAACTTATAATCGATGTCACATGGCGCTGTATAAATGGAGCCCTACTTCCTTACACAATCAGTGCACTATATTATATGTATTTGGATTTTATATAGCGACCGTAGCATAATAATTATTATGGTCTCAACCCTGCTGCTCCTTTTCCAATCAATGGGCGAGACCCATTACCACTGCTGCCCGTTTAAATGGACCTACACCACACCATTGAGGTCCTCGTATATGAACCGTGCTAGCCCAAGATTTAAATATGTAGAATAGGCCACCTTGTTGTTTAAGATAGGAATGATCACCAAAATGAAAAATTAGGTTAGGAGGAAAGATCAATATCAAAGTTGTCAACTGCCAACTCAGTCCTACTCCTACACAACATTAAATTGAGTTTAGAACCATAAGGTATAGGCATAGGCGGAGACCTGGGCCGAGAATTGGGG
Source organism: Lumbricus terrestris (assembly GCA_949752735.1). Classification (NCBI taxonomy): domain Eukaryota; kingdom Metazoa; phylum Annelida; class Clitellata; order Crassiclitellata; family Lumbricidae; genus Lumbricus; species Lumbricus terrestris. The sequence goes on from OX457039.1 coordinate 27,329,242, forward strand.
GGACGGAAAGACGCGAGATTTTCCAAAAAATTTCTGACGACCGGCGAAATCTCGAAAACAAATTCTATTTTCGCCGCCAAAAAAGTTGATGACTTTTTTTTTTTTTTTTTTTTAGTCATCCGGGCCAAATCTCGACGAAATATTTCTATTTTCGCCGCCAAAATAGTCTTGACGCTCAAACATTGGGGGGGACAAATGCATGGGCCGTCCCCCCCAACACTTTTATTGGGGGGACCGTCCCCTCCTGTCCCCCCTAGGTCTCCGCCCATGGGTATAGGTCTATGGTATTTTGCTATATCATGAATTAAACAAAAAGACACACCACACAATACGACTGTCATGAATGTCTAAATGTTAAACATGTATCGCACCCATCATATGAACATGGTTGCCATCCGTGATATATTATAAGTGATTCTGTAATGGTTTTCCTTAATTGAGAACAATGGGGTTTGTCTTGAATATCTGGCTGATGTATTACTCAGGCCTCTTTCAGTTTCCCTACATCATCCACTTGGCTCTTCAAACCAATTTGATCTTATAATTCCTCATACTAGAACAGCTGTGGTTCAGTTCTGGTCCTTCACCTCATTTAGTCCCTTTCTCTGGAATATGCTGCCCCCATTTGCTCAATCTCAGATCCTAGTTGGTAACCCTTCTCATTTCAAAACTTATTTCATCTCTCGTGGCCTTACGCACTGAGAGCGCCTTTGAATGGTCCACACTCCACCCTATTAAAGGCACTTTGTTTTAACACAATTTACAATACAATAGAATACTGCACCAGTATTCTACAATAATGAAGCCAAGAGTGGAATGGCATCTCAAAACCTTGGATGTGGTCGAAGAAAATGACAGAAAGGTCATTCATAAAGTTGGTGTAAAGATAACCAAAGACCTAAACCACATTAAATTCTTACTTGCACTGAAGTTACCTAAAATTAGTTGGGTTTATTTCTCCATGCAGAATGAACATGACTGCAACACAGTTCATATGACACCATGATGTAGAATTGTAGATGCATGGTTCGCTATAGTTCGATCGTCGTGTGCAACCACCTGAGCAGTTATGCATAAGCTTTGACTTGGCTTTTGTGGGCGCTGCAGAAGTCTCGAGATTACGATTACAATTAAAATAACCATCTAATTGCTACATTTCAATGACTTCTTCGCAATACTAATTGTCTCTAAGATCACTTTAGTTTCAAACTACAAGTTGAACATTCCTGCAAAAGTTTCATATTCACAAAATAACAACGATGAATAAATAAAGTTGGATGGAGTCATGCATAATTATTCCTACAATACACATAAAGAGAAAGAGAAAAGAACAGTCTTTTTTTATTAAAAAGCACATACAAAAGAAATAAAAAAATTCTTCACTGTGTGATTGCTTTCAACCAGATATGAAAACACTTGGTCCAAAATGCACTTAATAACCTGGTCCGTTTTATACACAAGATCCATGCATATATTATACACAAGATTGGTTCACCACATAATCAACATCAACTGGTTCCCTACATCCAGCCTGAAGGCCGACTAACATCATCGAGGGCTATGGTTTGGCGATAGTCAGTTATTTCTTTAGAAGTCTGAATACGTGAATAATTTGATCCCAGCGTCATGGTATATGCCACCTAAAATATAAAATAAAACATGCTTGCATGATTATCTAATAAAAATCTGAAGAAATTTTGTACAGCAGTTTTGTACACCAGTGCTCTATACTTCAATAAAGACAAATTCCACAACAATCGTGATCGTAGTCAAACACTAAACAGAAGAAAAAATTGTAATCACAGAGCCCATTAAACATGAATTAAAAATAAAATTACCAGTCAGTGGCAAGGAGGACGTTATGGTATTGAAAAAAGACCAGAAGCTAGTTCCTCATTAGTTTATCATCCATCAACGCTTAGGAGTTCAAATAGTTAGCCTCACAGCTCATTTGTGCATCCAACTGTCATATGAAATTGGAAATTCACTTTTAAATCTCAAAGAAACAAAAAATATAAAAATCAGAAGTAAAAGAATTAACCAGAAGTATAAAAGCACAGTAGATGAAAAAACTTTTAAATATATGCCTTCAAAAAATTACTACATTTTCTGCACTTCAGGAGTTGCATTCCATCTAGCTTAAAAAGTTTCTTTCACTTCTGTTATATGCATATCAATCCAAGTTAAACCTAACTAGGGCAACAGAGGCAAGCATCATTTGCATCTACCGTTACCACATCTTAAGTCCTTTACAATGTTATCCCAGTATCTTTTAGAATTAAAGCAAATACAGACTAAACTCAAACAACAAGTCAAAATTACTCAGAAAACGAGTTTGTTACATACTCACCAAGCCAAGAACAATGAGAAAGGAACCTGAGAATGCCACACAGAACAGTGGACCAGCTTTATATATCTAACAAAAACAAACTTTGAATGTAACTGACTGTTAACAAGTATTGAACAAATATAAAATCGAACTGTGAATTTTCTCATTTACTTATAAAGCTCTACAACTCCTTGATGTTGACTGGTTCTCTACAAAGGATTGTAGTTATGGATTAGTACTACTCTAAGGCAACCATTCAATAAAAATTTGTGCTAAAAGTATAAAAGCACAGTAGGTGGGAAAGTCTTTTAATATACGCATCCAAAAACTGACTGCTTCGTCAATGTTGCCCAACAAATCAGACGTAATGAAATTCTGTTCATCACCACTGGAAAAGCAGATTGCAGTAAACAACAGCTATGTAAACAGTAGTTATGCAGAAACTGCTGTTAACGTTGCAACAAAATAACGAATCCAGAGTCAAGCTTACTTAGAGCGGTCACTGTATCAATTACGAAGATCCATATAACTATAATTTGCTTTATGCCAATTGCACCTTCCCTACCAGAATAATTTCAGCTTAAAATTGGCAAACAGTTAGCCAAGTTTCCACTTCAAAAATCAAAGATGTTCCTATCACATACAGGGCTTAAAGTGTGGCTAGATGGTCATGGACGGCATCCATGCACTTATTTTAAAATGTGAACGCCGTCCTGCCGTTTATTGGCCAGCACAGCCTGGAAAGGTAAGGGGCGTCTAGGCACTTCCTTTGCTAAGGTAAGGGGCGTCCAGGCACTTATTTTCCCACACTTGAAGCACTGATCACATATGAAGAAAAGAAATTTTAAAGAAGCTTAGCAACACATTGATGTATGATGCCGTTGCAAACAGTAAAAAAGTGCATGGCTTTCAATCACCAAGCAAGTACTCACATAATCACAGAAGTCATTTAGATCTGACTCATCACATAACGCGTTCAAATCAAGACCTTCTGTGTAGTTCCTGTAAATACCTGACAGTAAAATGTGTACATAATCGCATTTTTAATCAACTGCCAGTTATCCACAAGCTAGAATATCATAACAAAAAGTATCATCCTATTTTCTTAAAGTTTATGCTTTTGTATAAACTTGTTTTCTAAAATACTGATTTTCCAGATATAGAGCTTCACATCAAATTTAAAAATAACAGAATTTCTGTGGACCTACCATAATTGCTTATCATAAACTACCAACCACAATGAACCACATGGACTCCTTTGTTGCTAATCTCATTTCTTACAATCAGGAATTTCTTTTGAACATGACTGCAGCATTTGTTTAACCACCATTATGTTTCGAAAAATAAAAGGCGTGTCGATGGACGGGTATCTGAAGATCCTAGTATCTGCTGCTGAATGGGTAGGCCTACTAAGGCACAAATATATTTTTACATTCAGTGCTATGAACAGCATAAGTAACAGACATCCACTATTAGCAGCTGACTTTGATCTGGAGGCAACGAACATAGGTTTATTATTTTCAATTGTTCAAGCATGCTTTGAACTCAAGTTCAGGACTAATTTCTAGGGGAAAATCTTGAAATCATACTTGGTCATGTATAGTATTCTGCACAATTATTTATTATATGATATTGCATACAATCTCACAATGACAATGAAGCTTCTAAGGGAGCCAGTCAGAGGTTCCAATCATGCAGGTTAGAGGTTTTAGTGAGCAGTGGGACTCCAAAGAATAATTCTTATTGGAACACATGTGTTACCAAGGTCAGTTGCATGGTTAGCAGTGGAAAAGAAAATAGAGTTTTGAGGGCAGTGGAAAATGCTGACATTACATGTATTCCCATTCACTCTCGACACTACAATCCAATGATTATTTTAGTCAATATTGCTCACCAAAACGACTGAGATTCAGGCAGAAACCCCATTCTGTGTCGACGTATTGGTACCTCTGCTCTTTAATCTCCACCATGCACACAGACTTCAGCATGATGTAAATAATGATTGAAAGCCCACAGAAGCTTGTAACTCCAATCCAGGCGCAGTTCAGGACATACGTCAAAACAAGGAACTACACAAACATCACACAGTGTCAGCAAAAATTATCTGTTCTTAGAGTAGCTCAAAATGTTAAACATCAAACTTTATTTACAGCATATCCACAGAGCTCAAAAGGTCAGCAAAAATCTGGCCTTTACAATTACTGGAAACTATTAAGCTAAGTAAACTGCTGACCTAAATGTATATCAGTACAGGATAACTGGATTCCCCAAGGAACACTTCCTTAGTGTACTCAACCAACAATTTTCACTGGACATTTCCCCTAAGATAATTCCTCTCTTGTCATATTCCCCAGGTATATTTCCTCCATGTCATGCGCATGGCCTAGAGCTAAAAACATTACAACACATGATTTGTTGCATTAGCTGTATCATTTTTAGCACGAATAATCTGCAAAATATTTCGGTGCAAGATTAATTACAGAGCAACTAGTTCTGTTAATTAATTACAAGCTAATTGATCTGTTCTGTTAATTAATTACAAGCTAATTGATCTAAGATGTGCACGTAATCATAGAGTGAGACAACAATGAACTGTTCTGTCTTTAAAAGAAAATTCTCATTGCATTCAGTGAAACTTTCGATATCATATCTCACTTCCAACGTACAAGTGAACGATGTTAGATACCAGCAAACTTTCCCCATAGCCCTTTATTAAACACCGACTGCCTACATAAAATAGACTATACACTAACGAAAAATGCAGCAATCCTTCCTCCCATGATGCATCTCACTCCAGAGTAGATATTTTGCCTTGTAGCTGACGACGCCAGAAATCCAAACGTCAGAAGCAGAATCGCAAAAAGGCCCATGATGATTGCAAAGACAAAAAAACCAATCTCAATGCTCTCCAACCTATTACACAACAGAACAGTATCACAACCATCCATAGATTATACTTGTAAGAGAACCAGTGCACAAATCATGTTATTTACAGCTACTAAGCAAAATACAACAGACAACATAATTGTCTCAATAAGGGTGTAGTGATGCCACTGTTTTCAAAAAACTTCTATATTGTTAAATATTTATATCTTATCAAATATAGTAAACTAGACTAATTAAATGACACCACAAAGAACAATAATTGGCACCATTATAGTCTTTAAAAATGTAGACATTTATAAAGAGAGGCAGAATTCAGAAAATATAGAAAATAAACATAATTGGAATTGCCAAATTTCTACAGCACCCCAAAAGCAGTCATAGCAACCAATCTATTCACAGGCATTTAGTCAAAACAAAATCAACAGACGGGGATTGTCTTCGGTTCCAGATCCAAGGGTCAATAAGCAGAAAGTCAGGAGGTTAAGTTGGATGGAGTTTGGAGTTGAATCAATGTGGAGGGCAAGGAGAAGAGAAAGAATTGGGCTATTGGAAGACCTGTAGAACAATAGCAAGAGATGAGGTTTTGGTGAGTTTGTAGTATGGATCAGATAATTATTTGCCGTACCACTGGTAGGAAGGAGTTTGTTCCACAGAGGTGGAAGAGCTATGGCTAAATTATTGAATTGAGTGATATGAAAATTTCTTTTTCCTGGCGAGATTTTAATTCCTCACTTTCTTACTGATAATCACACACCACAAATCATCCCAATTCATTCAATATTGTGCCTTGCACAGGTTACAATAGCCAATAAGAACAAAATAATTTCTTATTCCATAGGCAATCTTAGAAAGAAGACATCTGGAGAAACAGACATAAGAGAAGATGGGAGAGTGCAGGAAACAAAAAGCATGGGAGCTACTCCCAAAACGATATTAAGTGAAAATAGTCAGCAGATGTTTTGCATCCATGGGTAATTTAGATGCACAATAACTCATTAACGGCCTTCCATTCTGATAACATTTTCATGCATTTGCATAATCAGAACTCTAAAATGTATCATGCTTGGCCTAATGCTCAGGGCCGGCCTTAGCCCAAGTGGCGCCCTAGGCAAGGTATACATTTGGCGCCCCAGGCATAGACCTGCATTTGGCGCCCTTAGTTATCCACTCAATTGCTCAGCCCACGTTAGAATCTAAAGATGAATTAGGCAGAGCCGGTATGCGCTTACAAGGCCGTAGCCAGGATATTATTTCCGGGGATGTTTTCTTGACTGTGAATTTTGAGGTGCGTACACGCTGCGGGCGACTTTTTTGGGCGAAATTTTCTGACGACTTTTGTTAGTCGTCGAATTTTCTGACGTCCAGAAATCACTATTTTCCGCGATTTTCGACTATTTTTCTGCTCAAAATTACATTGCACACTGTCATGTGCTAGCAAATGCATAATTATTTCATTTTTTTACATTATTTCATTTGGGGTGGGGGAGGTGTTCAAACACCCAAAACATCCCCCTAGCTACTGCCTTGTAGACCTACGCTCAACTGAGTAATTCATTTTTATTTCTTTATTAGTGCACTGAAGGCTGGATAATATTCAATTTTGTGGAGAATGGTATAAGTTAAAAAATATTAAAATATATACACTCTTGTGGAAATGGCACCCTCTTTGATGGAAATGGCGCTCTCTAGAACTTGGCGCCTCATGCAACTGCCTGCTTTGCCTATGCCTTAGGTCGGCCCCGCCTCAGCTAGGCTACTGCCCTTTCTTCATCGTCGTCCCTAATAGACTATTTTATTTCAATCTGAATAAAGCGCAGGCTGTAATGTTGTAATCTCATTTTCATATTCAGCAAGGCCCTCCCCATTTCATACATTTCATTTCTTGCAACATCTTCACTACCGGTATCGAAAATGAGCGTCGCGTATTTAAACCTGTCTCCTAAAGCAAAGAGTACGGAATGTCGTTAAAAATCGAATTTTATTTGTCGATTTAAAATGTATGCAGTTCTTTAAATTGAATTAGGCCAGCCTGAATAGGTGCAAAGAATCCATAATTATTTTAAATTCTTTCCATTAGCGAAAGTTTTGAGTTTAAAAGAATTTAGTGTAAAAAAATAAATTCGCCGGTGCCGCGGCGCCCCCCAAAGACTGCGGCGCCCTAGGCAACTGCCTACTTTGCCTATAGCTAAGGCCGGCCCTGCTAATGCTGGTCAAGTCTTGCACCACTCCTGGTCCCTCCCATTGTAGCTGATATTGTAAATAACATCAACTGTCTAATTCGTGTATTGTTTTTTACAGACTGTTACATTTGGTTGCAAAAAATCTTGAATCTTGTATAAGGCCACACGAGCTGACTGGCTGAATTATGAAGAAACGCTTACCATGGAACGTAGAAGTGAAAGAGGCCGACAAAGATGCCCTGAATGACAATCTGGACAGCCTGGTATCCAGCCCCACAGAACATTCCAACACCGACACATAAGGCGATCGTTGCCAGAATTGAACCCCATGGTACCCAGCCAAGGCAGGAACGAAACGAACCTGCAGAAAACATGACAGTGCCTGTGTAATCAGATTTGCTGTTAAACCGTCAACTATCATATAAAACACTATTGTTTATCTAAAAAACAATTGTATCTAATGTCTTTATGAAACAATAATGAGCAAGTTTAGATTATCATACAGATATGTGGGACTGACAAGTGCCTGTAAAGGAAGTGTATTGTTACACTACTATATATAACTCTACGAACTACGGCACAAGATATGGATAACATAGTAAGTTCATCATGACTGCACGTGTGAATGTCCAGGTATCGAATGCCTAGTGTTCGTGTCCACTGTCCAGTTCGCATTCAGACGGGTGGCGATGGGCGTAGCCTATTGATGTACGATGACCAATCGCATAGCTATTTAGGTTGACCCGTCACAGTGCCCACTGATAGAGCATTATAATAATAATAGGCTTGATGGGCTTGATAAATTAAAGGCTGATGAATTATTAATAAGAGGTCAATTAATTATTAATAGGAGGCTAATTAATAATTAATAAGAGGCTAATTAATTATTACTAGGAGGCTAACTAATAATTAATAATAGGCTGGTGAATTAATAATAAGAGGCTGGTTAATCACATCATCACCTGTGACCAGGGTTGGCAACCTGTACGAGTCCACTGCACATGCAATAGTTTTCCTCCAGACTTTTTGTCATACACTGTCAGTGAAATTGTTGAGTTTTTGGTACCAGATAACCGTGCCATTGAGCTGTTCTTTGCAAAAATGCTCTCTTCTGTCATGCCCTTTATAATTCTCAATGCCACAATCCTAATTTTTCTGCAGTTTAAAGCACTCGCTTCACTTTAAATCATTCATCTTATGTAATAATTCATCTTATGTAATAATTCATATCATGTAATCATTCAACTTATTTCTATATCTACCTCTATACACTTACATTTTCTACATGTTGATCTCTGGTTTAATTTCCCATTTTCAACATTTTGTCTTTACTTTGCTTATCACTACGCTAATATCCTTCCAAGCCTAATCCTTAGGCTGATTAAATTTTTGCATTGCCTTAAAATTTCCTCTATAAATACACATCCTATCTTGTTTATCAATATCAATGATCAGACTACAATGCTTTTAACCTGTGCCTTTCTGCCACTACATTGGTTGTGCGTAGTCAAACACTGTTACATGGCAGTTGTGTAAAATATGCTCAATAATACTTCCTTTGCATGGACTGCTACTGCAATCGAGTCTCATCTTGGTCTTGGACCTCCTTCGAACTACTCTTTCGATATCTGACTTGACGCAGTGCTCTTGAATAAATTGGTGCCCAACATTTGGCTTTCGAGTACCGTCTTAGAAATCTGGAGATTAAGATTATGGCTGGTATTATTTCTTGATTTTGGCATGATTTTCGTCAGGGTTTAAAGTGGGTGGGAACGCGTGGAAGCGGCGTTCCCACTGCTCTCGAATTTCTTGGCTTGCGTTGCCACTGCTCACCATGCATCGAACCCTGGAAACACGGGCATTCCCAATAAAACGTCATCAGCGTTCCCACTGCTCACATTCAGCGTTCCCACTGCTCTCTCAAACCACTTTAACCACTGATTTTCGTGGCATTTGGAAGGTGTTTCTCATGTAATGCAATCGATTTTGGGGCAATATTTGGACCACTGCGCCTACACAACTGTAAGCCATTGAGTCTTTGGTTTGACATAAGCTGTCAGTCATGAAGTTTCTTTGACACACATGAGACCCACATGGGAATATACCTGTGGCAGATTCATCTAACAACAACTTTCTAGATTACTCTGTTGCAACATTCAGCCAATCACTTCAACTTCATTCTCTATCTTTTAGGTCGATTTGTCTCTTTGCAAGTTTCGTAAATTTCCTACTTTTTGGACCCGCCCCCACCCATTAAACTCCAGAACCGAGTCATTTCAGTACAAATTATAGATAAGTTGCTGGGTTATATTCTATAATGACTCGGTAGCAAGTAACTTTTTTTATAAATTTGATGAAAAATATTTCCTGACGAAATTGAAGCGGGATTTTTCGTGTGAGGGTCGGTTAGGGCTCAGGTTAGGCGTCGTGAGGGTCGGTTAGGGTTAGTTTTAGGGTTAGTGCAGTCATTCTGAAGCTGGATTGATGAACAATAATTTTCAATGAAAAATGGATGAAAAATATTTGCTGACGAAATAGAAGCGGGATTTATCGAACAAATTCTTGCCTAAAGAGAAGCTGGATCGATTAAAAGAATTCTCGGCAAACTAGAAGTTGGATTTATTAAAGATAACAACGCTGCAACGTTAGTTATTGGTGTCTACCGAGTCATTCTAGAACGTCTACCGAGTCATTATAGAACTCTACCAAATAAAATCGCGCAGCCATAAAAATAAAGCGCTATACGAACTGGACTCGAATCACCTGTAATGATATTAGGCAGGTGAGCACATTAGGCAAAACCACCAGAAACAATCAAGTAAATCTCTTTGTAAACCCGCCCAAAAGAGAGAAAATAATACATAATGTTAGTTTTAAAATTATGTTATAAACAACGAAATAGTTTATATATAAAAAACCATACCCATAGTCAATTTCTCCGAAGATAAAGTTCCATGAAATTTGTGCACAGAGTAGGCTTAGCGAAACTTGCCTGTAAAACTCCACCTCATTTTATAAGCTATTTTTAGCCCAACCAATCACGCTTCTAGAAAACGCATTCAATCGTGTTTACATTAATTTTCGTTACTTGAATTTGTATAGCGCCTAAGTAAGGCATAAATCAGGTGGGTCCAAACCTGAACGCGGTCAAATAAAGCAGTCTTAGGATGGAAAACGAATGCTTTTGAGTGCCAAAAAGGGAGTGCAACGTTAAGGAGAGGCCGTATTCCAGGTCGAGGGTCTTACCACTGATAGCTCACGTTTCAAATCAAATCATTTTGTGTGTAACCAATCCCTTTTTACGGCCAAAAAAATTACAAGTCACATATTCAAATGGGAATAACCACAAGGATGGGCTCTGAAGGGATCACTGTCCCCGCTAATAGGGAAACCTACGTAAAGGGCTACGTTCCTCATGGTCATAGTGAAGGTGACTAGGTGAGAACGTGTAGTGAGAGCAAAAGGGATTGAGCGCAGGTCGACTTTGTAATTTTGCGTGAATTATCAGTTTCCTATAACTACATGTAACAAACTGCGCAGTCTCTTGCGTGCAGTCATACAGCGCGTATGCTCAGTGTTTGTCGCTCTACTGACATGATTAGGCTAACATAATATGCAACTTTTATATTCTAAGACGTGAAAATCGATATAATTATAGTGACTTTCCAATGCAAGCGTTTCTGTGTAGGCCTAATAGCCTGCACTTTGCCTGCAAATGGCGTATTGTCTCTCTAGAAGCGTGATTGGTTGAGCTAAAAATAGCTTACAAAATGAGGTGGAGTTTTACAGGCAAGTTTAGCGAACCTAAACCTACAGCCTATGGACAGCCGTTGGTTGATTTTGTTGCCATTTTTATGCGCCATAACAATAACATTGCGAACGCTATCTTGGTGTCACTATTTAACTCAAATCCAATTGTGTTTCACTTCTCACATTTCAATAGTTTATTTTTGTAATTTGTTAATTCTAATCGCTAAAAATGGCACAAAAAGGAACAAATTATTCGAAGCCACGTGCTCTTTTATTTCATAATCGTAGACGTAGGCCTACGTCGTAATCTTCGAACTTCTAACGATCATCTCGAAAGCCAAAACGGAGTCTAGGGCGCCAAGCTTATTCACGAGTGCTGCGTCTAGTCACAAATGCTGTCGAAGAGTAGTTCGAAGCAGCTGGGTCAGAGTCTCAGTCCGGTTATATTACCTAATTCGGAGGCGGTTGAGTAATATATCTAGCACGTACAGTATACTGTGATACTGGCAAGGAAACCGACAGAGCTAGAGTTCGATTCTGGAAGCCCCCGTACGTATGACAGACGTGCTTTGTAGGCTGCTATTATAGCACCAATGTATTGCAGGCTGTCTGTTCTGTAGACTGTTAGTAGTTAAGATCGATGTTAAATGTTAATTAAGATAACGTATTGCATATCTATAGCTGCAAGGCCTATATGCACTAGCTGTAACCGGTTGCGGTTTGTCAACCGGATTCTTAAATGAAATTTCTATGATTCGTTCCTAATAATTATTATGCATGACGTTCTGTTGTTATTGTAATTCTTCTCCGATGACGTCATTTCCGCCCACTGATTGGAAAATCGACTTTCGAAGGAGATCGCAGAAAATCATCTAAAATGTCGATTTTAATAAGTAAAAATTAAAAATTCGACGAAAAAACTGTTTATTTGGAAAGAAAAAATCGACCAATGATCGAATAATCGCACGAATTTGTCATTGCGAACGGAAAATCAATGAAATCATCGAAAATGTCGATCCGAAGAAGTTGAAATTCTGAAATGAACGACTTAACCGTTTCTATGGAGACTGAATTCGATCGCTAATCGAATAAGATCGTAAGATCATCGAAAAACATCGCTCTGAATTTAGGAACCAGGAGTTTAAGGTAAACGTACGTGTATTTTAGCCTTCCACAAGTTCCACTCCTATTGGAGCGGGGAATTTTTGAATTAATTTTTATATTGGATTTTGGACTTAGGATTTTGTGCTATTTGAGAACATTTTGACATTGATTGGATATAGAGATGACGTACGTTTGTTTATTATACCATGTATGTACACCAAAATGCGGATGGCATTGTGGCAATTGGTAGCCTATATTAAAGAATATTTTTTATCTTATCTTAACAGTAGGGCGGATCGGTGCCTAACAGGCTGCCATGCGGTTATGAAATAGATTCTTTGTTTAACCTAAATGACGTGCTCCTACTATGTCATGTAGCTAGCTAGAGATGTCAATACGGTATAGCAAGGAGGAGTGTGACCTAACCATACGCGTACAGTGGTTTGTCAGTTTGCATTTAATAAGCAAATATTTTATTAATTGCTAGTTTAGTAAAAACTCAGATGTGCATGCTCATTATATACTATACTCGTTCAACCATGAAATACCATTGATCAGCTAGGCAACACATTATTGGAATAATTATATGGTCCACTGCTATGGAACTCTCTACCTAATGACCTTAAACAGGTATAAAATACTGTTGATCAATTCAAACACAAATTGAAAGCTTACCTTTTGACTGCACTTGTTTAAGTTATCTTATTGTTGCCTGCCTGTATGATGCACTTCTACATGCACTACTATGTTCGTAAACTGCATGAATTGTCTATGATTGCTTACGTTAAGTGTGCTTTTATCAATCTTGCGAGGAACCTTAAGCTCCCAGTAAAATCAACTGTTGACTATTTATAATATAACTTTATGAAGATATACTATTACATGGTGACCATCAATGCATGATAATTGATTAATTACTTGTATCAATAGGGAAACCCTGTTTAGCGGAACCATGTGTTTCTTTGAGTTTACCTATTGACAATCTGCATAAGAATTTTTTAAACTGCGTGCTTATATTACTATTGTGGTGTTCAATAAAAATTGATTGATTGCTAATATATTATAATTGAGTGAGCCTTGCAATCTGTTCATTAATACTAGCCATAAATTAGGTGCCACAAGTCTAGTTAGAACTGTTAGACTATAGTGTGGCTTTTGTAGAATTACCTGTCAGCTGCTTTTCAGTGCAGCAATGGCAGAAACATTTTCAATTCACAGTCACCATAGCGAGTCGTAAAGATCGGTTGAGAGAGTCAGCAACAGATGGCGTTCTTGAGGCTGAAACGATGAAAAATGTTGACAACAGTACTATTTCTTTGTAACTGGAAAACAAGAGTAAGAATGTCTGGACAGGCAAAAGGTGCGTAGCGACTTTCTGGAATCTAGGATGATGGACTGGTGAAGTAGGTAGGCCTACCGATGTTGTACTAGATCAGCAGTTCTTAGCAAGGAGTCAGCCTGTGAGTTGGCTGACTTTTCATAAACTTCTAAAAGATGTAATTGCAATTTCTGTGCTACCTATACCACACTATAGCTTCTTAAAATAAATTGTAACTCATTCTTTTGCAATGATTCATTCGATAGATTGTGAAAGCCAATATAATTTTGGCCAATTTAGTTTTCAAATATAAAATTCCACTTTTCTATTCTTCTAAAAGTAAAACAATAAATCGGTTTGCTCAAGAAGGCAAAGCTGTCAGCTAGTGAGGCCTTCACATAATTCATAAAGAACACAAGTAAAGTTTATGAAATTGATAGCCTCCTAAAATGAATCGGGGTGAAATGAGTGTTTGTCGAATCTATGAAAACCCAGCAAAGAAACTGAAGTGCCATTCAGATAACCCTGCTAAACAGCCTAACTATGCAAGCAAAGATGACCAGTATTTTCATAACAAAGCTTATAGCGCCAAGAAGGCACATTTGGGGAGTTCCAACTTTAAAACTTGACAGCTGTTGAGATCTCTTGAACTGAATAGACTTATGAAACTTCAACTTCAAACTAATAGGTAACTCTCATAATTGCCAGAGGCAGGACACCACACACAGATACCAAAAGCAATTTGACATAAGAATGGGAGTAACTCAATTTATTGCTGGAGTCGTCACAAGTTTGGAAATGTTATCAAGGGGTCACCACACGAAAAAGGTTGAGTACCGCTCTATGTTAGAGCGTTGTTAATCTGTTTGTTGCTTTCTGTTGTCGGTGGAGTGATCGCTGAAAGATTTCCTTTCCCCTCTTTGGGGGGTAGGCTAGCAAGGAACCGTCAGGCGAATTGTCTTCGATCAGAAGGGGACGGTTCTTGCGACTGGGACGTCGTCTGCCACATGTGGTGCAACTACGAAGTTGTTGCTGTTAACGACACTGTCATATCAAGGATGATAAGTGTCACCCTCCTCCTTTCTTCAGGCTTGGGACTGGCTCTGTCAAAGGCTCAAAGCACGAGCAGTGGCGGAATTCCAACTGCTACAGTTGCAACACTGGCGTAAGAATATCTAGAAGGTTCTTATGGGAATATCCCTAAAGCGGAAGTACAGTGATCAGTTAACAAAGATGTTAGTTAAGTCATTTAAGTCATTCATTAATGTCTTTATTGCATTCTATGATACCATAATTATTATGGCTGTGCTAAACCTATTTGGTGTGTTGTGTAGTTGGGGTCATGTTGCCGTTCACTATCGTCGTCGGAGTCATGAGGATCCTTCAAGAAGTTTCTACATCCGTTGACAGATGGAGCTTTTCGTGACAGGAATGACGAGCGATACCTTGCAACAGCTGTAAGTTATTAAAACCATCTCTTCTTCTTTTTCATTGTCCATGGCCTGACAGCCCGTAGGTGTCCACTGCGCACTTGACTACTCTCTTCCATGATTTCCTGTCCCGTGCTCGGTGTGTCAGCTCCTGCGCATTCATCCCACACCACTCTTCTATGTCCTGCAACCATTCTCTGCATGGTCTTCCCCTTCTCCCCACTCCCTCCATGATTCCCGTCATTATGCTCTTTATCTTTCTATCATCACTCATTCTTTGGATGTTTCTACCATATCTGATTTGCTATTGAGTCTTCTTCGCACTTCTATGTTAGTTATTTTCTGTGTCCAGTTTATCTGCAGCATTCTCCTGTAACAGTACATTTCGAATGCTAATATCCTCTGTTAAAACCATGCTTAAGAATATCTAAGCAGTAGTCTTGGAACCTCCCTCCCCCACTAAACTCAACCACTTTGCATGGTTGATAGAGCCAGCCCTGGACTGAATGAAGAATTGCACCACTATAATAATTATCTTTGTTATCACAAAGTGTCGTTAAACTGACGCTACTGCTACTGCTGCCCCATGCTATGACTTCTTTTTCTCTTCACCTGCACTGCAGTCTTATATCTGCATATGGATGTATTCTTATCTTCTCTTAGGTGGTCTGAGACTTTGTTTTCATGTCTGTCTTCCACTCTCTTGTCTCTCTCTGTCTCGGTTAAGGTCTGACTATCTACCTACATGTTTTCGGTTATTCCATTATCTTATATGTAGGCCTATGTCTTTTTCCGTGCTTTGTCGTCTTATCGTTTTCTTTCACTTCAGTCTGCATGCATGCGTCTCTATTTTCTCTCTTTGTCTTGGTTCTGTCTCTGCCTCTAGATGTTCTTTTCGTCACTCACGCTTGTTTGCTATATCTGCTTTGCCAGTTTCACTTGCTTTGGCTTTATCTTCCTCCCTGCATTGAAATGCAAACTCAAACAAATTGGCAACGCTCGGTTTCCTCCTTGTTTTCATTAGATATTACATGTATCTATTGGTTTCTTTGAGTAGCATTCTTCTGTTGCTGCATGTCATTGGTTTCTATAATGTTTTAGAGTTTTTTCTTAGTCATTATTCTGTACAGTTGTTGAGAGTTTCATAACATTTCAGCGTGAAGATGTATTGCAAATTCTAGTCACTAGGATACTTGGAAGTAGGCCTATGCAAAAATAATTCTTCTAATTTCTTCACCTAGACATTGCATTTCCTACTTTCTTTTATCGACCTAAAGAGCTCTCTTAAGGCGCTACTTAAATGCATAGAAGTTATAGAACATGAGTGTGTTGCTAAATTTCAGAGACCAGAGACTTGTCCGGCAGTTTTGGCACCGTCCGTCCTGGTGGCCAGCGACTTGTCCGGCAGTTTTGGCACCGTCCGTCCTGGCCGCCTGTCAGCTCTGTCGGCTCTGGCACCGTCTCCCTGACACAAGGCCCAGCTTGTACTGGTGTCGTCAGTATTAATTTCATAGGCGATAGGCTATATAGGACTCTGGTAGTTTTTAGTACTGTTAGGACATTGTATTTTTAAGTGGTAATAGTAATTATTATTAGCTAATAGTAATTATTATTAGCTATGACACTGACATGCACTGCTACTCTGACATCTGACATATAGATACTTACGGTTCTTGGTCCTAATGGTCCCAACAAAACTACTAGAGTTTTATCCCCTGTGAAACTAGTATTGATAATGCCCCTACTAGCGGACTGAGCTATCTCTGTCAGTTAGTAGTGGCGTCGTCAGTACTAGTTTCACAGGCGATAGAACTCTAGCAGTTTTGTTGGAACCGTTAGTACCTTGCACCGTAAAGTATCTATTAGGTCTGGCACCGTCGCAACTGGCATTGCACGCTACTCCGACATCTGACATGGCGCTCTGGCTGTTGCCCAGGATTTTGTTTCCTGTAGCAGTCGACACATCTGACGTCATCAACCACTGGAGGAATGAAGTTCTTACTCAAAGGACCAACATTCCGGAAAGGAACAACTTAGACGATCCAGTTGACTGACTCTCATGGAAGCAGCTATGGGTTAGTTGAAGTTTCTTTGAATTTCCCATGCATCTGATGTATTTATTTGCTGCTGATAATGTCATGTAATGTAATGATGCTGATTAAATATTGGGATGTCGATTACGATAATTTTATCGATCAGACGAATGCTTCTGCCTTTGTGTATTTCGCCTTCTCTTCTGCTAGTTCTGTTTGCCTAACTGTTTTCTGTATTTAGCCAATCTGTCACTGTTTGAACTGTATAGTCTGATCTCCTTCTACTTGATTTCCCATGGTCGCCTGACTTCTTCTTTTCTTCGGTCTGTTGAGGTTTTCTTGTCTTCTCCATTTTGACTACGAGTTTAGGCTGTGATTCAACTTGAAGTGAAAATCGATTGATGTCTTTGTAAATGATGATGATGATAATAGGTGGTATATTTTTAGAATTCATTGGTTTAGATGAAATTTAAATACTTAAATTACATTACATCTTTGTTAATATGATGATCACTGTATTTCCGATTTAGGTATATTCTCAGTGTTGCACCAGGTCGTATTTAGGGTGTTTTTGGTGTTTGAACACCACCTAAATGTAATAATGTAAAAATGAAAGAATGCATAAACACACGATGTAAGAACTGAGAGGGGATTTAATTTTGTGGCTCTCATTTCTACGTGTGATTTTACAATAGATTAGATAATGACGATGATCTAACCATGGTGATGATGATGATGATGTGCTACAATTGAGGTTCTGGAATGGTATAATTTAATAATTGTACTACAGTGTGTAATGTGGCCTATTGGACGTCAATAGCTATATGTACCGTGCTATAAATTCAAAATGGCGGACAAAATGGCGGCCTGAATCTTAGAATGGCTCTAAGTAAACTATCATATCATATAGACCCCTACTATTTTTAATATATATAAATGATCTTCCAAATGCCTCAACCCTACTGCAATTTGAAATATTTGCTGACAACACTAATATCTTTGTTTCCAATAAGTCATAATGATCTGTTTTATCTTATGAACCAGGAATTGGCTAAGGTAACTGACTGGTTCTAAGCTAATAAACTCTTCCTAAATTTGACTAAAACTAATTACATCCTATTTTCCTCTCACCGGAAGAAGATCCCATCTACACCCAAAGACCTAGTTGTTAATGGAATTCCTCGTGTAACTTCAGTTAAATTTCTGGGTACCTATCTTGATCAATTCCTCACAAGGAACGATCATATAAAACATTTATCTCAAAAAGTAGCAATGAACATTTGTATTATGACTAGAATAGCCTACTTGTTGCACACCCAAACACATCTTAATCTATATTACACTCTTATTCATCCATACCTTACATACTCTAATATGGCCTGGGCCTCGACATACACCACAAGGCTAACAAGATTAAATAAGTTACAAAGAAGAGCCATGCGAATGATTGCAGGTAATCAGCACTCGATGTCTACCGACGCAATATTTAAATCTTAATATAGTGTTCTTATTATCAAACAGATTAGAAAATTGCAAACTAGTGAATTTATGTTTAAATATTTTCGTAACCAGTTGCCTAGGATCTTTGACAACTATTTCACTGCCATCCTAAACCCTTATCCTGTACGCTCTGCTGCGAATGTATGAGTACCTTTTGCTAGGACTAATTCTAGAATGTTCTCGTTGAAATGCGCTGGTCCCCGCACTTGGAACGATATACCTCTCACAATACGCAATTTAGCTCATATCTCGCTCTTTAAGATTAGACTTCGATCGCATCTCATCACTCAGGTTGTCTAGCGCTTGTTAATTATATTATGTTTAGTTAACTAGTTAAGAGTTAATATACACTTATGTTTCATTATTATGTCTGCCATTATTTACTTCGTATTACAGGTGCCCCACTAGCGGAACCTAGGTTCCTTAGGGTCATGTCCTTTTGATCCCTTGAAGATAGTTTGTGTTCTACTGTACTTGTGGTTTTTTGTGAAGTCTCTGGTTTCAATAAAATTTATGGTTATGGTTATAAATGTGATTCCTCTTATCAGTCACTTGCTTGTATGGTTTCCGCATTCTGCAAGGAGAATTTCTATTTAAACAAAGCGAAACATAAAAACTTACATTAACTAAGCTGATATTCAAATCATATTTCACTGAAGTCCCTAAATATAAACAAATCCATTTACACAGTAATAAAACCATGTAACATGAAAGAAAAAAGATAATTATTTTAATATTCTCTGAATCCAGCTATATAGTTCATTATATTTTAATATGTAATCATCTTCACAAATCTTACAAACTTCACTGCAAGTACCTTGCAACTATTACAGACAGATGCAACATTTACGCAATCCTACTAAATCACAGCAAAATAGATGCAAGGCAGAAACCGAAACCATAGTAGTTGTCAGATACCAAAATACAAAAATAGGACATTCAACACCGTAGCAGTACATGAAAAATCACAACTCTGCAATTCATAATTGCACCAACTTCGCATGAATAAAAAAATATCTTCATATGCCACTACAGTTGTTGCCACACTTTGGCACAAAATGGACATGAACAGACAAACTTCTTTGTATAGCTATGCAAGAAACCCACAAGTTACTAAGGTTTATCTTTAATGAAGTTTTCACACTGACTAACTACCGGTATAGAGTTTATCCATTTAGCTCATCATTTTTTTTAGCACAAACTAGCCATTTGCAGCTTATTTGTAGGAAAAACCTGACGCTACGACTTCAATGAGCATGTAAATAAACGTCATCACTCTGCAGAAAGAGCTCTCCACCACAAATTCCACAATTGCTCTGACTTGCTATGTGCAATGGATGATCAAGCTGTCACTTAATTGGGCTTGGTGGATCTCCATATAGTTTTCAATATGGTCGACTACATCATTGTGTCAACTTCTGAGTCTTGAATGGCGCCATAATTTTGCAGTAGGTTGCTCCATAATAACAATTACAAGGTGCAGAGGGTCACTTCCACCATGTCTTGTGACTCACCTGTCTAGACTGCAGCACGCACTGCTCTTTCTCCATTAGACAACGGAGGCCTTAGTCATCATCGAAGGTAAAGATCGATTGCACACATCCACATAGATAACACATAGATCTACTACAGTGTCCTTTGGATGCCACATGAGATGCCTTGCAGCAAATGTCTAGTGCAATGAAACTGAAAAGGATCGGAATTTTTTACAGATGTGCATTTCTGAAATAATCGCAGGTCATCAACGTTGGAGCCAATGAATCCATTACCTTTTACGAGCTGACAGTGAAAGAATACATGGCCAGTCACTGTCAAATATGCTACCACAGGTTGCACCACCAAAGGCAAGTACGATAATCACAGTTGCTCGGCTATAGAAAGTCTGGCTCACATCGTCACATGAAGTTCACTCAAAAAGGGCATGAGCATGGGCGGTTCAAGATGATACGGTGGGCAGAACACAGCATTAAGGTTTACGAAAGAGGTGCAGACGTTCAATGACCATTGTTCTTTGGTACGTTCAATGACCATAGTTCTTTGGTACGTTCAATGACCATAGTTCTTTGGTACGTTCAATGACCATAGTTCTTTGGTACGTTCAATGACCATAGTTCTTTGGTACGTTCAATGACCATAGTTCTTTGGTACGTTCAATGACCATAGTTCTTTGGTACGTTCAATGACCATAGTTCTTTGGTACGTTCAATGACCATAGTTCTTTGGTACGTTCAATGACCATAGTTCTTTGGTACGTTCAATGACCATAGTTCTTTGGTACGTTCAATGACCATAGTTCTTTGGTACGTTCAATGACCATAGTTCTTTGGTACGTTCAATGACCATAGTTCTTTGGTACGTTCAATGACCATAGTTCTTTGGTACGTTCAATGACCATAGTTCTTTGGTACTTTGAGGTATGCAGTCATTGCTTAATTGCAAGAGGATCACTGTCAAAGAGGTAACACGGGTCGACAAATGTCACATGAAATGGTGCCATCATACGTATCACTGGCAGTCTCAATTAGGCGCAGTAAAGAACGACGACTTCCTTAAAAAGTCATGACGATGTATACAAGAACATTCAGTACATCCGGTTTAACGGCCTGGAAAGGACTGCCTGTCGAACTAACTTTCTACCACAAGCATCGAGAAGAAATTTAAGAATTACATGCTTATATAAATGTCATTGGACTAGGTGCCATGTTAGCACATTTGCACTGTGTTTAGTTACATTAACCCGCATTTGATAAATATACTTAAATAAAAACAACGATAAATCGAAAATCATGAAGACGATAATAATAATAAGTTAAGATAAATTAAATGTACAAGTAGTTCATTATGTTAGCTTAGTATAACATACAGCAATTCAGATTTTATGCAATACATATTTAAATATAGTGTTTCTAGTAAATATTTTACATCCATATGTATGTATCTTTTCTGAACATTTAAAATTATAATGCCTTTAAAAACTTCCAAACAGAAGTATCCAGAAGAAATCATTGAGCTACAATGCAGTTAAAAGATCAGCACAAACTTTAGATCATGTGACAGAGATACCACAAAAGAAAATGAGTCAACAGTGCTGTAGAATTTAAAGTTGAGGACAAGGTGGCAATAATGATTGGTGAAACATCAGCCAAAGAGAATGGGTATGAACACCCTATATCTAGGTCCGGCCCTAGTTAAAATGGCACCACAGGTAAAGCATACATTTGGCATCCTCCGAACCCCATTCCATGGTCAATTTGTTAAGAATGATTACAAGAAAAGCACTTTGAATTGCCTAAAAATCCAATTACCATTAAAAAAAATTCTGTACTTATCTCTATTGGAATTGAATTGCTTGAAATAATGCAATGAAATAAATAATTTGCACTAAAAGCAGAATTCTTTAATTAAAATGAAAATTGTAATTGGAATAAAAAATGGCAAAAAAAGATTAACACATTTTTAAAATGAAAATAGCACCTCTTAGATTATAGCCCTCTAGGCAACTGCCTGCTTTGCCTGTCCCTAAGGCCGGCCCAGCCTATAATTTATCAACCCTTAAATTCACGAATTACAACTGGGTAGTACATAATTTCTCAATTTTAGCCACCAGAGTTAATAATCTAAAATCTAGAAACATTTTGGTGTTACTTTTTGCAGATGCAAAAAACCGAATCTTTAAGTAGGAACAAAATGCCATCAAGACATGCAATTTAGACATATACAAAATTTACACTGAAGAAATCAGTTAAAACTAAAGCACTTGTGGTGAAAAATCTACACATCTCTTCCAAACAAGACTTAGTCTTGAAATGAAGGCAGACAAGTCACTCGTGCATAGCGATACAGCCAAGCACTGTGTGTTCATGAGTGATTCATACACAAAAAACATTGCAGTCTGTTTAACACAAACCTTTTCAGTTTAATCAACTTTAAGTGGAAAAATAGTACTTTCCTGCAATAGAAATAACGGCATGCCAATCAAGGTGAAGCTCTTTTTAAAACACAAATCTCATAAAAAAACTCGGATAAAAGGCAGGAGTATAAATTTGCTCAAAACTAGCTTTTAGTTTCCATACATGAAATAGATGGCAGTTGTCAGCTACACATAATTTAATGCCACAAGATGCATTTCCATTTGAAAAATGAAAATTAACATAGTCATAATTATTACAATTAACAAAAATTATTTTCCTTGCACATGTAAAATTACTCTGTCATGTAGCACACACTTCACTTAACCAATTAGAGCAAAAAGTGGCAGATTCAAGAGCTGGGATGTCAGTAACACAGAAAGGTAAGAGGTCAAATCTACAAAATGCAGTAAATTCAACACAAAAGAAAAGGTAAAACTTTGGCAAACTGGCCACTAAGCATTAAAAGTTCCAAGCAAATTCCATGTCCAAGTGTTTAAACCTAACAAATCACATGAAAAATATTAAAAATAGTACAGTTTCTGAAAATGTATGGAACAACTGCCCTAGCATAAAATAAAAATATAACAAAACACAATTCTCGTAAAATATATACTATTTGATAAAATATATCATCTGAACACAATCACTTGGCACAAAAAATTGTTACAAAATATGAATTCTCTTGAAATTCACCTTCACCAACAAGGGCGTTGATCAGTCAGCAAACTGACACGTAACTAGGTTCCCCAAAACGACTCCACTAATGGTGAATAATTAGGCCAAGAAAAAGTTCAACCAAAAGCAGGGCTTAAAGTGAGCCGGGTCGGTCCGGGTCTGCGACCCGGCATTGATTTTCGAGATCTGCTGTTGCCGGGTCTCAGCAGGGTCACAAAAAGGCCACCAGGTGCCAAAACTAGGTAAAAATGGTATGATTTTGAATAAATTTGGGCAAATGACTAAAAAAAACGTCAGAAAAATTTACTGGTCAAAGGCGTGCTCGTCCGCCAAAGTCAGACCTGGAAACTTTTCCAAACCACTTTCAGCCCTGACCAAAAGTAACAGATAATAAAATTGCTAAATTATACACAGAAACAATTGCAATGCTGCTATTAACACCTATACTGGCCAACATATATGACATAACTAATAATTAAACTGACCATAGAAACAAGTGCATCTCCAAAAGGACTGAAGCAGGTGAAGGCAGCCTTTGTGCTGTCAACAACTAAACATCGTCTTATACATTAGTTAATATTTTCACTAGAAAACAACCTGACAAACACAATAATTTAACCTTCTGCTATCTACGAATCCAAAGACCCAAAGATAAACTTAACTACTAAAATGTTTCATTTTCAGTTAGGCAATAATGACAAAAAGTAACTAAGTCGATTATGTCAACCATAGCACTCGAGTCCATTGATCACAGAGGAGAAAAACCAATGCAGTTCATCGTTAAGGATATCAGGTCATTGTAATCATTTCACCAACAGAAAACAACTTAATTTTTATGCATCAATCAGAATCCCACCAAGAAACCCCCCCCAATTTTTTTTATCAGGTGTAATCAACCTTGTCATTTTGCACTTTTTTGATTAAGCTGACATGCATTAAGTTTCCTCAAGATTCTCACCATCACATTAGATGCCAACACCAACACTTCTCAACACCAACAGACAGAACTAACAAAATAAAGTAATTTTCTTCATCTGCATCTCACTTTCCTATCACACACAAAACATCACTTACAAAAATATGCAAAAAACTTAGAAACAGCACCAAAATATGTTTTCTGTAAACCTTAACCTCCAATATGAATGCGAAACTGAAGCTGAAAACCCAAACACTTAGCTGGATGATGGCGAAAGTTCTCCTAATTCATCTTCCGACGTCTGCTTCATTATTAATTGCAGTCCTGTTCATGTGTGACCCATTAACATGTGAACCCGATTAACATGTGAACCCGATTAATGCGCAGTTCCCTATCTGCTACCTATTTAGCATATACAACATGTGACAGGCACGATACAGAAATGTGCCATGTATAACTACATGGTAGAATAAATTTGGATGTTACATGTTCAGTGTACTGAATGGGATCACATTAGCATTATGTCGGGATGTCTAGGGTTCACTAAAACGTGTTTTACTGCAGCCTAAAGACAGGCGTTTTCAGTCAGGGTTCGGTAGAGAGTGCTTCTGAGTAGTAACCTTCAAGGGGTGATACAAAAATCTCTGAAATGAATGAAAAATATGCAACAAAGCAGCCACAAAATAACATCAAACTAAAACAAGGAATCTGTACAAAATAGGTGAACATCCTAACTGTTCATTGAACCTAATAACTAATAATGCACCCAATCAAAACAAGCGTAAAAACTTATTCTTCAAGATATAAATTAGCACCATGTATAAGAACGTTACTTCATCAAGACCACACGAATCACGAACACAGTCTCACACATCACATGAATTTCTAGCACAAAAATAATTTCATCTTTTATCTTCAGTAATTCCATTAACACGTCATTGTTCTGAACAGCACATACACATGCACACACAACATTTAAAGTGCTCATATTCACATTAATGACTATATTAAATAGGGTAAAACCGCATTGAATTCTACCATTTTAACCGGTATATGAAGCACAAAAAAAGTAGAGGCCATTAGACTTTCATGTCATGAACAAGACACAGCAACTTCACAAATACACGAACTGCGACTCTCTAGGAAACATGATAATAATTATTTAAGCCTTTGCATACCCGTATATTTAGGAATTCCAGTGAGGTGCAGCTTCACAGATGCTAAAACAAATATGATTCTCATAACTGAAGACGCTATACTTCAGGAGCTGATCCTGTAAAAATAAAATAGTATTGGCTAGTTCAAACTCAACAAATTAAAACAGAAAGCAACTAAGAAGCTAGTGGCATAGCTTTATAACGTAAGTTGCGTATGCATCTCCCGTTATATTCTACTGCACCCTTTCATTCGATTCATTGCTGCTCTTATTTAAAAAAATCATTTTACTTACTTGCAAGACCGTAAATCTATTTCGACACGTGGGAGGGAAAGCTGAATGTTTAGCAGTATTTCGTAGGAACTGTAGTTATTTTAGCAATGCATTTAGCAAAACAATATTTTAAACGTCCACTAGTGGGGAGGAAATTCCTTAACATTCCCTCCCCAAGCTTAAAAGTGGGGAGGGAATCCTGCCCTCCCGGGATCTACAGCCCTGTTGAGTGCCGCGCTCTGCAACCTACTGTTTTAATTAATCTGTTGAGTGGTGCTGCAACCTACCCCAGCTAGATTGAACCTTTTCCAGAAACGACGTCATTGCGATGTCAAACTATTACACCATGCTACTGATATTTTAATGTTTGTTGAGTTAAAACTTGCAAATTAACTATCTACTCAAAATTTATTTAGACTCGAGATCGACCAATGACAATATGCTGGCATTGGCTATTGCGTACAAGTACATTGTACAAATATAACACAATCATTGTTCACGACTTTTTGATCGATTCAGAACAAGGGAAACTAAAACACAACTGATGGAAAGGAACTTTTAAATTATTTAACAGCTGTCGTTGTTAATTTGCTTTTTAAGTAGCTTATAGTAATCTGCTTCACTTAGTGAAGAATAGCAATGCATAACATTTAAGCTATAAATGCTACACTGTGGATCTGCTAAAATAAGATGTATCGACAAATTTGATTCTGTGATTGTCTAAAACCCTATTCCTCCAGAGATCAACCTATGAGCCAATCCAATCCTCCTGTACAGACCCATACTACACAGCTTGCATCCTATAGTTAAATCATAGCTATGCCACTGTAGGAAGATGCAGCAAAAGATAAAGAAAAAAAGATAAAGAAAAAAGGAAACTATAAATTAAAACCAGTCTTTAAGTAAATGAGCATAAACGTAGCGTAAATGAGTGCGTTTGGCTGATTCAGCGATTCAAAACGTACCTGTACAACACTTTAAAAGTACTCGGATCATAGCCAGGATATCTCGTTGCATATATACTCACAGCAAACTACACTGGTTCACTGGCACAAGCCGGCAACATGCTGGTTCTTTGTTTAAGGCAGTTAAACTTTTCTCTCAAGGATTTAAGAAGAAAGCAGACAGATGATGGTCACACATCACACACACACACAACAGATAATGGCAGACGACTCGTCCACAGACGGTTTGTTAAACATGAAGCTTTAACAACCACAGTTATCTCAACGTTCACACACAAGCGACGACCAAACTCTCTCTCAATGCATGGAAACATTTACAGCCGGCTGAATGGTTGCTGCTGTTGCTGTTGCCTGGCAACCGAATGATGATAAGATTGGCTGCTTTCACCTTTTGCCAGTGGCAGCTGGGAGACTCTCAGTTGGCCAGAGCTGACCATAGGTTGGAATGGAAGGGCAATGGGCAGCAGACCACCACTACCACCACCTCCGTCAACCAAGTGTGGTGAAGCAAACTGGTAGACTGGTGGCCAGCTGCTGGCCGCCATTGGCTGGAATGGTGCAGAGGATGGCCAACTAGAGGACACGAGAGGTTGGAAGGGTTGTGTTGTAACACATCGTGGATTACAGGTCTCTCTGGATAGCTTTTCCACTGGCAGAAACACAGCAGGTTGACTTGAAATGACTGATGTTCCAGTAGTATCACTGTGACCTAAAACACAAGAGTTTACAGAAAGTAAATAAAGATATCAGGAATACTGTTGAATAAAATTCAAATGGCAGAAAAGAATAAACTCACATACCAGTTTCTGAGACTGATTCTCCTAAATTTCATAAACCACACAGCTCTGATTATATGTGATTCAAGAGAAATGCAAAACTTTTTGAATCACTCTAAGTTAGCCTTGAGACCTTAGCAGACAATAATTTGTAACCTCTTAAAAGCCAAGATTTTTTATGCTCAGTAAGGCAGAATACTATCATCCACGATATTGAAAAAGGGTTAACTCTTGTACTGAAAAATTTCTGCTTTGCTGTTCTATTTCGTCTTTTTATCCTCTAGCGAGCTATGTTTCATTCTCTCAAGCTGTACTGCAATCTCATTGATAAACTTATTCAATTCAATTAGATCTCCTCTTCTGTCCCTTCTGGTCACCATCTGTTCGTTAACATGAACTTTTAGAATCTTCTTTAGCATCATCAGACTACAACTTAAATGAACTTTCACTTGGGACAATAAAGAAGAAAAGATGGCTGAACTATATCTGACCACGTATAGGATTCGTAACTGTAAGAAAATTAACCATATATAAATGCCAGCACATCACATGCAAACAATCAATGCAACAGAATCCCAGTACTAAATTCATTTAAATATGTCTGGACTTGGCTCAGCTAAAGTCTGGTCTGGGAATTTCAATGCAGGGTAATCAAGAAATGAATCCAACAAGTCCAAAACATAAACTTACTTGCTGCATTCAAGTGCTCCTCTGGTCTCCTAAATAAAGCCATCTTGTTGACACAGTATTCAAGGTCCTTAGGAAGCTGGCCAAGCAAACCTCTTCGGATCTCCTCGGCCATCTTGTGCTTCATTTCCACAAAGCCTTGCTCACTGTACAAAGCAGCGTTTGGAGTGCAGAGCAAATTCGGACAATCCCTTAAAGGACCTGCAGCATGTCAACACACAAAGACAGATCACTCCTCAGTTAACTCAAATATAAATATACGCAAAATGTTGCATAGATCACTCAGTGAGTGGTCTAATATTGTTCTGCAGTTAATTACAGCATACTTGTCTATACATTACGACACACACACACACACTTGTACATTTACAAATGAGAACAACCTTTGCAAAGTTTTAAATGACTCGATTTAACGCATGCAATACAAACATGATGTACGGTTCATGTTGTGCTCACTAATCAGGAAATAAAAAGGCACAAACTTTGAGAACTTCTCTGCCAAGTTAAATACTTTATCAACGTGTGCATCACTTGTTTATACAATAAAAATTTACTTTCAGCTACATCAGTCACCTCTAATGCACCTTAATACGCATGCAGAGAGATGCGTTCAAAATGAACCAACATTGGGGTTTGTCCCAAAAGCAATACGAAAATCTGACAGTGATTCTGAATTTCTGTGACTGCTATAGCTTACTATTTTGCATGTCGAATGGTTCCATCTCGTGTACATCAAGTGCTGCTCCTCGAATGGCGCCAGACTTGAGTGCGCTGGCTAAAGCCTTCTCACAAATGAGATTTCCGTTAGCAGTGTTGACTAGATATGCCCCTAACACACCAACACAACATTATAAATCACAATCTGAAATCATCACATAAATCAATAATCTTATTGCTACCTTACTCTGTGGCATTCACAAAATGAGACAGTCAACAACATTAACGTAGACTAGGTCATCTAAATTTGTACGACCATGTATTTAATAGGTTAGCCAGTACAACAGGAAAGCTGCACCTCACTTGCAGCACTTACGAGCTTGATCACGACCAATGATACAACACTGACATATGGCAACTCTGATTTTTTGTACAGTCAGATATCTAGTACTGCAGAAAAATCATCTGGAGGAGAAAACCAAAGGCACCATTCCAGAATTAAGAGCTCAAGGAAGACCTCAAAGACATGAACCGATTTATCATTTAATCAGTTAACGAGGGAAATGTAAGACAATTAAAATTACGTGCTCCAATTGTCTCTGAATAGTGATGCTGTATAGTAAAGAAAGTGTGACGTCAACTAATTTCTGATCTGAAAAATTTGTAAGATCTAACTTATTTCTGCCCTATAACCTTAACTTATTTCTGCCCTATAACCTTACCCAGAGATTCATGGCTGAGAACTATTGTGTCAGCGACAATATACATAACCGAATTATGCACATAAGCAAAATGAACGTACTCAGAGTACTTACTCTTCCACTGAAATATCCTATATAAAAACAGTACTGCCCAGTTTCTATGCAGTATGCACACTAGTCATTTATGCACATGCACATTACATGTTTAAGGGGCATCAGATGTGTAAAGTTTGGAACTAATTGGACCACATCCACCAAAAAACATATCTGGCGAGGACCAGAACAAGAGCTAAAAATATCTGGCATGCTGCAAGGGATATAAGGCACTATATAAATATCAAATTACACATCTTGTGCATCTTCTGGTTTCAGTTAACAGAAGTAAACCATTGAAGCCTCAAACGGAGTTAAAAAGAGATGAAGAATCCCCTGAATGCAAGTAAGAAAGTGTGAATCCCCTGAATGCAAGTAAGAAAGTGTGAATCACCTGAATGCAAGTAAGAAAGTGTGAATCACCTGAATGCAAGTAAGAAAGTGTGAATCACCTGAATGCAAGTAAGAAAGTGTGAATCCCCTGAATGCAAGTAAGAAAGTGTGAATCACCTGAATGCAAGTAAGAAAGTGTGAATCACCTGAATGCAAGTAAGAAAGTGTGAATCACCTGAATGCAAGTAAGAAAGTGTGAATCACCTGAATGCAAGTAAGAAAGTGTGAATCACCTGAATGCAAGTAAGAAAGTGTGAATCACCTGAATGCAAGTAAGAGAGTGTGAATCACCTGAATGCAAGTAAGAAAGTGTGACATCATCTATCATGTGACGATTCTGTTCATTGTACGTGCAGTGAAGAGAAATGCAGTCACTCAACGAGAGAAGCTCCTTCAACGTCTCAACGCGACTGATGCCTACATTCAAAGAAACAGAAGAACAAAAATAACGGAATTTCAATTCATTGCAGGCAATAGTCCAGCAGCAAACCAAGACATTGCAAGTTCAAATGTCCACCTGAGCAGAAAAGAGCAGCAAAATTTGTGCTGCTACCAAGCTGGACTTTCAAGGCCTATCTTATTCATTAGGTTTCTCATTACAGATCTTCTGTCCATTTGACAGACTGAACTATTCAACTAGATATATATGATTAAGCATTAATGTATAGTTAGTCGATACTGACAACTACATAGGCATTTTAGAAACTTGTATGAAACCGATAATACTAAGGTAAGATAGAACTTTAAACTAACAGTTCTTACCAAGAGACTTTTCCTGTCCACCTTCTAAATACGGATCATAAAAGATGACCTTGAATCCAAACGCCCTTGCTCTAAGCGCAACAGCCGACCCTATGCGACCTGGATCAAGCACAATGAAACCACTGTACCATAAGATGAATAAAACAACAGCTCTAATATAAAATTAAAGAACAATTACAGACAATTATAATAAAATTACCATTGTTCTTAGATATAAGAAGAAGAAGGAAAAGAAGGTGAAGGAAGATTGAAGACGACAAAAGACGAAGATGAAGAAGACAAAGAAGATGAAGACAAAGAAGAAGAAAAAAGATGAGCAGTCTTTTAAGCTAGCCCTGAGGTAGCCATGGATATAAAGTGTTAGCGGCTTCATTTGCTTCATTTTCTTGGCCTCTGCATATGAGGGTGGGTAGGGTGGGTGGCTAGTCCTCTCCCTCGCTCGCTGGACAATGGACATCTCATCTTCCCACCAACATTCAACAGTGTACGGACAGTTTACTCATCATAACTGAGTTGGCTGGGGTGCAGATGAAACAGAAATAATAATAATAATAATAAGATACTACTACTATTATTGTTTCATAAAATCTTATTTTAGGTTTTTTTATTATTGCTTCATAAAACCTTATTTTAGTTTTTTTATAGGTTACATGAAAAATAAGATTGTTTGTTAACATCACTGTTCTCATGAGAAAAAGGTTTGTGTGCTATTTTCTATATCAAACTCTTGTTATATTCCAAACTACCACTAACAGGTACAGACTGATTCCCACTACTGAGTTTATTTATTCACTACCGAGTTTATTTATTCACTACTGAGTTTATTTATTTTATTTATACACTACTGAATTTATTTATTCACTACAGAGTTTATTTATTCACTACTGAGTTTATTTATTCACTAGGCTGGTGTTAATTTTATTATTTGCTTGCACTGCTCCATATAGCTCTGGACTGCCATAATATTTATGGCACAGCTGAGCAAATTTTTGTAAAATGCCCATGCTTCCCTCCACAGGACTTACAGTCAACAACTCACAGCCAAAACATTTCACAACTCGTTGATTGAATTTTTACCTAGTCCAATGATGCCTAGACATTCGCCACGAATCCTTGACGATCCTTTTGCTCCTTCCAAAATGTCATCAAGTCGGCTGAACTTCTGGCCATCTTTCAGAGCATTGATCAGCTGAAACGTCTGACGATAAAGATTCAGAATGAAACTGAACGCCATGTCAGCCACTTCCTCCGTTGCAAAACCCGAGATGAGCGAAACGGCAACACCTGCAATCAGCAACAGCAGCATCCATTTAGACAATTCAACTCGGACATCTATGCATTTAGAAAAAGCTTACGCTCATTCTTATCTGTGCTCCCATACCTTTACCAAATTATTAGATAATCCAGTTTTGCACCATCATTTTCTCCAGATTATCTCCACTAGGGTGATTCAAAAAAATAAAATATCGAATTTTGTTGGTGCTCTCGATTTTTTATGTTCCTTTTGGTAATAAAATGTGCCCCCCAAAATTTGAATGAAATAGGATAATATTTAGTTCTGCCTCATCGACCTTGAAATTATTTAATTTTATTGTGATTTGTCAAAAAATTGAATTTGAGTAAATAATTTTTTTCTGAACAAATTAATAATATAATCTAATAAAAACGATGCAACACTACATAAGAAGCTAGTATCTATTGTTTTAAATGCCAATATATCTTAATTTATTAAAAGTAATTGAAAGTTTAATTGATTTTATTCGAATTTGATCATCGCACTTCGTCAATATGGAGTCGAATGTTGATCCCTCCTTCCTAATTGTAACCAACAAGTTAAAGAGTGTTAACAATCTTATTAGCTTCCTAATATATGGAGATTCTTGCCATTTGTCATCATCTTCTTGAATAAATGACGTATCTGACTGCAATGTTCAAACGGTTTACGAAAAGAAGCCAAATGGTGGCAATTCCTCACCAATAGGAAAAGGCCCCATAAGTTTACCTTAAGTAACAGTCAAAACTTAATGCTTCTGAACCAGTTTTACAAGTGGGAAATTACTTTGGATGCAGATAAAATGTTGTTTTGTTTTGTATCAAGTGCAGATCACTACATGGAGCAACAGTGCATCATATGCATTGAGACATAATTATAAAGTTAAAAATAATCCATATTTTTAACAACCAGTGGCTTCATTTTGTGTTCACTTGATTTAAGTTCAGCCATCCAGTGTGCGTGGTTAAGTGCACTCGGCACTCACAAATATGTCCCAAGTGATGGAAATGTCCAAGAAGGATTAGACTAAGCTGAAACAATTCTTTATAATCTTTCAACAAAGTTGCCTTACATGCAAAGCCAACTTCAATATTTGACGAACGTTGAAATCAAATGCCGCTGAACGACAGTGGAAACTTGGATAGCCTACTTTATCTTTGCAATTAAACTCCTGCTGCTAAAATGTAATCTGCCTTTCTGCTGGTGAATGGTGATATTTGCTTGACCCAAGGCAGAAGCACGATTTGGTGGAATGATTTTCAAAGAACAAAACTTCTCTCGTTTTCTCTTATTCTCATAGTCAGTCGTCAATGGATACTGAGTTTCCGCAACATGTTTCTCCACAAAATTTCAGAACTGTTCATTCAAATATGCTACTCATCTGCTTAATCACTATAATTTGATTCACTTTCAAAACATGATGCTCGTGACTTAGATTCTAATGCTTCGTGTGTTTTCCTTTCTTTGCGCCGTATACGTATTTCTTTCATTTCTTTTCTTTTTTCATTTCTTCTTATTGGCCAAATTTGTATCTACATGTAGTCCAACTGCACCATTGCATAACTTGTTCCTGATTGCTGATCCACAAGAAATATTCTCATAGCCAAGTGTGTTATCTTCTTAAATTTTAATTATAGGGTCAACTCATGGCCTCACAATGACCAATATGAAAGAGAATATTTATTGATTGCAAACAGTCATCTTTTGTCAGTTGTCTGTGTTACTCACCTACAATTCTTGTTACATCAGATGCATCTGTATATGTTTAGTAGGCCTCATGCATTCAGTTTCCGAACAATGTTTCTTAGAACTGCATTTGGAATAATCTTACTTTAGCCTTTCGCACAGATTTCGATGTCTTGACCAACATTTTCACTACCACGTAGGCCTACTGAGAAAGTTTCTCTTTCTTTTGAAAGAAAACTGTAAATATTCAAGATTGTAGGCATTACTCTACCTCAAAACGTCTCTTAAGGTTCTCTATTAAGATGAATGGAAGTCCTTGCCCTGGTTCCAGCCAAAATATTGTTGTTGCTATGTATTCGAAATGCTAACAAGCATTTCGCATTTTGAATAGTTTTGCAATATAATTTGTTTTGCCTAAATTATAATGATAAATTAACATGTATTTGGTTGTTTACACACTTCACAATTTTGTTTATGCTCAATTTATAAACTCTTTTAAGTTCTATATTATAAAAAATTAGGTAACTAATTTAAAATGCTTTACACGCAAATAAAATTTAGTTAAATAAATCTTTGAAACCTTTGAGCTCCGTGAGGCAGTAGTAATTACAAACCAATTACTACAATATTTCACAGTTTTGCTCCATGAACTAAAAGGAACACAAAAAGTAAAGAGCGTCTTTTAATTTCCAACTTTCATTTTTTCCCCACAGAACTTGAATCACCCTAATCTCCACATGTCGTCTGCTTTAAATAAATTCTTTCGTGTTATCTTAAAGGCTGTCACTGCACTTGGCATTTCGACTAAAGTTAGTAACATCAGCGTAACATCAGTTCCTTTAAGACAACAGAGTGCTCAGTCCGTGTTACTTTCTTGGAAAGTTTGCAAATGTTTCCAAAGCATTGTTCTGCAGTACGTGCTTAAGAATTTAAGAACTGGTCATCATATTCCATAATATATTCCAACAGTTCGACATCCAAGTATTAATGACTTTGTAAGTAATGCAAAGGTGTTATATATTTTGTTGGATTATATGGACTTACCGGTAAATGGCATTTAAAAGTGTGTGGCATATAACCTTTATAACCTACCTTAAACTATCTTACTGCAACTATTCATCTATAGACTATTTGGCTTAAAATTAAAATGAAACAAACAAAAGCGGAATGATGGTGATGCAGCTTAAACTGTCTACTTATTTATGAAAGCCAGGAAAATACATAAATAAAGTAACCTAGAACACCAGGAAGTCACAATACAATAAGGCACCGGTAAATCAGTACAGCAGCACTCAATACAGAATTCCAGAAACTCTACAAACTGCACTAAAACATCAGCAGTTGATTAAAAGCATCAACAAAGGCGACGTACCCATGTTGCTAGCAGCATCGACATCAATGTTGTCGCAGTTGCACCCCATTTTTACGATAAGTCTTAATGATTTGAACATTCTGAGAGTTTCCTTCGTAAGTCGCATATGTTGAAACATAAAGACAGCCACAGCCTCTTTATAGACCTGAAAAGCAATACTGGACCAAGTAAGAAAAATTACTAAACTGCACAGAAAAGAATACAATGCAATTGCAAGATGTCTCATGACATCTCAGATTTATCTTTAGATGCTTTAAGGCATACACAACATTACTTACACTTAAACCGAATGCAAAAGATGAAAATATTAACAATGATCCACCATAATTTATAGCAAAGATGACACTCAGCATCATGAAAAACTAAGAGAAAGTTTTAAGCCAACCAAAAAATTTCAGGTGGCTACAAATTCATGATTTTATCATGAAAAAAAAAGAATTGTAAACCCTAACGCTTGAACCAAAAGCATAAATCAGAGTCACTAATGCCACTGATCTACAAGACATACAAGTGCTGCAAATTACACTGGTCAACAAATTTTAACTTTTTTTTTGTTTCCAAAAAATCTTTGACTGTTTTCTATAGAAGTTGACGTGCTGAACACGGTGGTGTTCTCAGAATTTTTGTATCACGTAAGGTTTTTGAGAAAACGGGCATGCAAGATTTTAACTGAAATGCTTGTTTATTGCATATTACACTGGTGAACAAATTTAAACTTTTTTTGTTTCTGAAAAACCTTTGACTGTTTTATATAGAAGTTGACGTGCTGAACACGGTGGTGTTCTCAGAATTTTTGTATCACGTAAGGTTTTTGAGAAAACGGGCATCTAAGATTTTAACTGAAATGCTTGTTTTTTGCATATTATCCACTGGTCAACAAATTTAAACTTTTTTTGTTTCTGAAAAAACTTTGACTGTTTTCTATAGAAGTTGACGTGCTGAACACGGTGGTGTTCTCAGAATTGTTGTATCACGTAAGGTTTTTGAGAAAACAGGCATGCAAGATTTTAACTGAAATGCTTGTTAGCCTTGCTTATTGCATATTATCCACTGGTCAACAAATTTTAACTTTTTTTGTTTCCGAAAAAACTTTGACTGGTTTCTATAGAAGTTGACGTGCTGAAAACGGTGGTGTTCTCAGAATTTTTGTATCACGTAAGGTTTTTGAGAAAACGGGCATGAAAGATTTTAACTGAAATGCTTGTTTATTGCCTATTATTTTCAATATACTATAATTTAATTTCATTGGAAAACAAATCTTTATGACAATTCTTCCTCATAATATTATGTGCTGATGATGACTGTATCACTTAGTTTCCTTTCCTATTCTTGCCCGAGAAACCAGAAACATTAGGGAGACAAACTGATCAGCCCGTCACAGTCATAATCTTTCTGCTCTCGCCAGACCATCGGGACGGCATACAGCATTGCTTTCGCAGGACCCCCGGAGTCAAACTCTAAGATCTGCTGCAGCACATCTTCCACAGCAAATGAGAGGCACGCATTCCTTGGCTTTCTCTCCAGTCTTGCAACCAAAGTACAGCTCAAAGCTTTATTGACAAGTTCAGCCACTGCGTGTCTCTGAGGATTACTCATATAGCATAGCCTACTCTCCACAACTGTATCAAAATGTGCATGTATCACATTTCATGCAACACTAGCGAGATATTTCTGCTGCCAACAACCGTCTTAAAATATATTATAATTTAAAGCTTATCTGTATATAAACTGGCTAACTTGTTATACATCTTGCATACATGTAGACCAAACTAAATTTTGGAAATACGACATCAAACTACAAACAAACTGATGTCAACTTCCTCAGTAAGATATACATGTAGGCCTATGCAGAGAAGCGGCTCTAATAGTGCTTAGAACTTTCGGAGGAAGATTCTAACCAGCATTAATGCATATGCAGGCCCAAGTTTATATTTTATTATGCAAGACAAACATATATGTAAACTGTCCTAAGTGCATGCCTGGACATACCTCAGTTACACGAAGCTTATTATAACGTTATATCTGAAAAATGGAAATAAATATAAAAATTGAAGATTTCTCAAAAACGGTACGTGCTGGGACAATTTCAAGGTCATTTTCGTGATCAGCAGCAGAAACTACATAAGAGACACCTGAAAGTGTTCAGGAAACAAAATCACTGTTGACCAGTGTTATTAATGTACGAAATATTCATCTGGATATCTGTGTTCAGCCTCCTTTCTCCTCGGCATCTACGGTTAGAATCCAATTCATCACATGAAACAGATAATACCTAAGTTCAGAACCACTGTTTGTAATCATAATTGTGAAATTTTATAGCATCACTTCAAGAGAAACTCCTCAGGCTGCTCCCAACCTGACAGCACCAAATCACGATAAAATAGAATGGTTTTCAAATGCTTGCAGATATGCAACAGACCAGTGATGAATTACCGATAAAATAGAATGGTTTTCAAATGCTTGCAGATATGCAACAGACCAGTGATGAAATAATTACCTCAGCTCACCTTAGCTCTTAAAGTAACACGTCATAATAAAGCATTGACAGCAGTCATGTTTACCCTGTCATGAACATCTGCAGCATGGACAGCATCACAGAACGCAACATTGGAGAAATCTTTGAGAAGACCCAGTTCAACCGAACAGTCCTTTCCATCAAGATATGCTACTAGCGGCTTTAGAGGTGGAGTTGATTGGGTGGATGCAGGTCCATTCAGAGGTAGACCATTCGACAACACTGTCCACAGAACAGAAGCCTTGATCAATGCAATGCAATCAAATCAATTACACCCATATCGTCACGCTTGTGGCAAATTAATGCAAATATGTGAACATTCAAAAATGTTACAGGACCTTACTTATTGCAGTTATTTTCAAGGCCATTGCTTTTACCCTAATTTCTGAACCACAGCCACTACCACCGACATCAAAACCGCCACCACAACCACCACAACAGACATGTAGCTAATGGCAAATGGAGATGATGAGACAACCACTCAGGGGATATTATGTCATTAATTTTCTAATATTTTATTTAGACATAAGACGCTTACTCTTTACAATTCCTGCATCAAAGTCACAATCACTGCTCGAGGGTGTTCTGACGTCTGCATTTGATGCTGTACTAGAACTGTGGCAGCCTGAAAGATTCTTCTTTGGTTTGTCAATGGAGGTCCGTCGTGGGGTCTTTGGCGCCTTATCAATACGCTTCGGTGGTGCTGGAGGTAAGTCAACATGGACTGGAGGATCAACTTCAGGATCAGCAACTGGAATGTCTCCCTCATTCTTCTTACCGCCATGGAAATGGCCGCTGCAGACGCGAAGTTGCTACAATCAGAATGAAACACATCAACAAAGTCAATTGAGAAACTTTTGCTCCTCATTCCTTAAATCTAAATAAAGCCTGATTTGAAAAAAAGCATCAACAAATTGTTACAGCAATCTTCTCAGAGGTGAATTCATTCCGCTCATTTAGTTTCACAAAGTGAGCAGACAGCTAATCAGCCACCAATGTCACACAAACATTATGAGGTGGTTTCTTAGAGCTTTAACTTCTTCAAGCAATTTAATATACCTTCAAAGCTTTAGAGAAATGCATCACTGTATAAACTTTTACTGGATTAAAGTAAGGCACAGGTTACTTTTCAACAGGTCATTTGTTTGTTACGTTGATTGTTCACTAAATCATTCGTTCGCTACATCAGATCAGTTACAAGTGCACCCAGTGCTACGAGAAATATTTTTAATAAAAACATGGATGTTCCAAACATGACAGTAGTCATGTTATTTGTCTTGCCTTCTATTTTATCATATCATTGCTGAGTTTGTGTCCTGGAATAATTCTTTGTTTCCTCCATGGAATTCAAATGTGTTGCTTTGCTGCTGACCTTTACATTACCATAAACATAATGCTTGTCAGGGGAGGTCCATCGTGGGCGTCTAGAGGCGATTCTGTCCACATGCATGCACATCAGACAGAATAAGGCATTCTCGATTGTGGTCCCTCTGTATGGAAAAGACTCCCCTATACTATAGCCTGTGTTCCCTTCTGCGAGACACGTCTGACTCTTTCTACAAACTACTCAAAACTTTCCTCTTTGGCAGTAAATGGGTTGGGAGTGACTCTGAAGAGTCATCTTGAATTGGTGATATATAAATATATCCATAGATTCTAAAGACATAGATCTATAGATTTGTGCAGCAAGCAATTGCCTGAGTAGTGCATAACAAACCCATTCTGTCCTGTTCTCACCTTTCATCTTTAGCTTCAAACAGAAACCTCGCTCTCTTGAAATTCACCAATAAAACTCAACCAAAACAAACAACAGAATAAAGAAAATATAATCTGAACAGTATAAAATCAAAATAGATCAAAACAAGGTAAACCAGAAATAAAAGCAAATAAACATTACCATTGACAAATGCGCATGCACTCTAGATATGAGAACAGTTATGGTCATGATACAAAACTGGTTAATCGTAATTCATTTTAATATATTTCACAATCAAAAAGTATTAAAAATTTAAAATAAACCATACAGATAGACAAAGATAGCAACATTGAACAATGCATTATTCCAAAACTAATCACTGTTTGAAAAAGGAAATTTATAAAGGTTCACCATAATCAATAACCATAACCACCTGGTCACCTGGTGCCGTCAGCTCTTGGAGCTCTGGCAACAGTCATGATGTATCCTCTCCATTGTCTCCTGTTTATTGTCGCCTCTCTTAGCTCTTCCAAGCTCATTCCAGACTTTTCCTGTACTTCATCCATCCACCTTTTCCTTGGTCTTCCGCGTCTTCTCCTTCCTTCACCGCATGCCGTCATCATCTCCTTTTCCAAACCGTTTGATCTCATCACGTGGCCGAAGTAGCTGAATTTCCGCATGGTTGCTGTTTGTTGCAGTGTCTCCTCCCTCTCTATTCCGAGCTCCTCACGCACCGACTCGTTAGTTCTCCTTTCCATCCATGAGATCTTTAGCATCTTCCTCCAAATCCACATCTCGCACGCGTTGATTTTCTTTTCCATATCCTGAGTCTTCGTCCATGTCTCGCATCCATAAAGGACCACTGGAAAGATCAATGCTCTCACCAATCTTTTCTTTGTTTCCCTGCTCACATATTTATCCTTCCAAATCCTTCCCAGACCGTTCATTGCCGTTTTTCCCATTGTTACCCTTCGCCTTATTTCCATGTCACTTCTTCCATAACCATAACCACAAGGCGCAAATCAGCATAACAGAATGTAAGGCATGTATAAGACAAGACTCAACAAAATCTATCTGGGTCACATATAAGTTGGCGAAAAGAGTAGAGCACTAAATTTACTACCTGAAATACAATCTAATAAATCTAATGACGACTACAAAGTCATCATTAAAATATAAAAGGCATCAGATCGACAGATCTATAGGTGGCTTTGAAAGTAGGCAGTGTAGTGATTGAAGATCAGTACCGAGTTCAAACTGC
The DNA here is from genome assembly GCA_949752735.1 of Lumbricus terrestris. Taxonomy (NCBI): domain Eukaryota; kingdom Metazoa; phylum Annelida; class Clitellata; order Crassiclitellata; family Lumbricidae; genus Lumbricus; species Lumbricus terrestris. Next base: position 27,369,540 of record OX457039.1, read on the forward strand.
GGAGTCATTAGAGGTCTCTGTCATGGCAAATGGCTATCAATGCACCTGCGTGGGTGACAGTGATAACCTATGAAAGCAATTCCACATACCTGATTGACAATAGTACCCTCTGTTCGACCTATTGCCTCCAGCCATCTCTCCCGAAGGACAGCTGGCTTCTTTGGTACGCGATAGAAGTGACGATTGTCATGGTAACCTCGGTAACGTGAACGAAATTTGCAATTAGGAAACCCGCATGTTGTTGGCATTGCTCCAATAGCTCACCTGATGAAACATTTATACAATTTTCATATAAAATTTGAACACCTGTACCAGTGGCGGTGCCAGGATTTCAGTTTCGGGGGGCTGAGCCCCGCGGCGAAAATTTTCCATTTTCGCCGCCAAAATTTCTGACGACCTTTTTTTTTTAGTCATCGACCGAAATCTCACGAAAATTTTCCATTTTCGCCGCCAAAAATTCTGACGACCTTTTTTTTTGTTTTGTGGGATATTTCAATGTGGAAAAAACTCGGATGGCCCTTTTTTTAGGGGGGGCTTAACCTCTTGTAGGGGAGCCCCCCCAGCCCCCCCCTAGCGCCGCCACTGACCTGTACAACCAATATAATAGATTCCAAACTGAATTTCAGTTAGAAGTAAAAGGTCTTTTCCAGTGCCATCACGCAGAATAGGGTTTTCTCGATTGCGGGTCCCTGGTTGTAGGCAGAAAGCATCCAATCAGGATGCAGAGGGGAAAACACAGTGGCATTATCATTTCTGAATCGGTTCCAATAAATTTGATTTTGATTTAACATAAATTTAGGCTTAAATCTAAAGGTGCTCAAGATTCCAATGGATGGAGATTGCAGAATGTGAGGAGCAAAACAGTGACTTGCAAGGAATTTACCATGTTTCAGTTACATTACAGGCAGTGGCGTAACAACCATGTAACGAAGGTGGACAAAGTCCACGGGCCCCAAGGATTCCCGAGCTGCTCAACCAAAATAATTTATATGTACTTTACCGGGACAATAATTAGATCTACATGTGTAGTTGTCTTGAAGGGTGTAGCTATAGTATTTATTCTCTGAAGCGTTTAGATTTCTTTATTCCACATCTCTGCTGCACCTCCACTGCTGATTTGGAATTAGCAGAAACAACACCGCAGCACACACAGACCCATAAATTATCTGACATAGGACCTGATTTTGTGTCTGAGGTGCGATGCTGCAAAAGGGAGGTCAGCAAGCAGTAGTGGATCAGGCCATGAATAGATATATAGGCTTGGGACAAACCACCTTCCGTGCCCCTCCTGGTTGAAACTTATATGTCAGTGCAACAGAAAGTCAGTCATTGATCCATGTGGAGTTGGAGTGTGAAAAGATGACTTAATTTCTTATAGGGCCCTAAGAAAGACCAGGGTTGAACCCCTCAACCACGCGGCTATTCTCACCCTGGGTATGGATAGTGGTCAGGGTGTGTCATCATTAGAAATATGCTAAAAATTCCCGCCCCAGAAGTAATTTCTTCATGCGTTGCGAGGCTGAATCTTCCGTCGTAGAAACACCTCGCATTTTATTAACAAAACGGGAATGCAACCCGCACATGTAGCCTACGCCATCTTCTACATATCCGAAAGTCAACGCTTTCCTTTAAAACTAATTACAATAATGGCTACCAGACGTGGTTTGTCATACCAGCAGAGGAGCTGCATTCGTCGTTGAGTGTGAATCGTCGTCGGGAGGTGGACCGGAAGCGGCCTCCAGAAGCGTCTTGCGACACTGTCCGTCTCGACAAGCTTTTCGCTGCTACAGAAACTGGGCTTGTACGGTAAACCGTTCAGATACCAACAGCTTGCATCTAAATTAATTCATTCTCGCTCATCGTACACATGTAAATGGCGTCTCCTACATTCGTCAGATGGCAATAGAATTTTGATTTTAATAATTCCTAATTAGGTAAAACTGAACCGGAAGTCATATTCAGGTCATGTACCATTGATCTATCATGGTGTAGATCGCCAATGTTTTAATTACACGATGGTCCATTGCTCCTGTTCGTAAAATTGCTACAACTCTATATGATCTTACATTACGGTAGGCGCTTAATAAAAATCGATAGGCAGAGGTCAAGATCCTGAGAGTCAGGTTAAGGTGGATGATGTTTAAGTTGAAAGAGTGAGGGGTGAGAAGAGGAGGAATCAGGATAGGATTTGAGAAAAAACAAAGTTTTAAGCAAAAGACCTGTGGAGAGATTGCAAGTGGTGAGGTGAGGACGAGTTCGTAGGGTTAGGTTGGGATGAGTTCCTAGGATGAATCAGGTATTTGTCTTAAAACTGGGGGAGATTGTTGCTAAAAGTGGGTAGCTAAAGATGAAGGGATGATTTTTCTTCGCGTCGCATGATGAGGAAAAACAGTCATTTAGTGAAAACCGCAAACCTAGTGACGGTGAAAGGTCGCTGACAGTTGTTCCAAATGGAAGGACAAGCCACAATATTGTCATTGGTGAAAACGATATATGCCACTAGCTATGTCATGTGGGTCTACCAATGATTATTAATTTATTATATTCATTCATTGATGACAAAAACGGATATCCACGCTGCTATCAGGTAGGATACAGGAAGCAATTGATTTATTGTATATATCCCTGAGATTGCATCCATTGAATTTACATGAGAAAAACGTAGGCCTATACAAGCCTACTGATTGTTACCAACGTTTTTTATTGAGATCAACTATAATCTGATCTTATTTAGGAAAGCCTTTACCGTCAAAGTAGAAATTAATTTGGCTCAACACATTATGCTTTATACTTCTACATAAAATCGTCTCAACACAGCAGATTTTTTGATATAGTGCACCTGTGGAACCTGTTTAGCAGTAGAATATTTATGCGTCCCATTTCATTCAACTAGAGTATTTCAGTTAATCTCGGCGTTTTATAATGGAATCTGACAAGGCGCCCTTGTAACGTTGTGTTACTGCGCCATATAAAGTGTCGTAATTATTATTATTATGATCATTAGTGACTTGGACTCAAATCGGCTTAGGACTAGAACTTAACTTGGACTTGCCTCAGGTTGACTACATCACTGCTTAACCTACTGAAGTCTGCTAGCACAGTTCATGCACAGGGTTAGGGTTATGATGGGAGGAGGTCACATAATCAATTAATTGAAAATTGAGCAGGATCAAGGCCATAATTATATGCAACTTACGAATTGTTTTCAACAAAATCAAGCACATTTACATTTAATCATCCTTCTCCCACCCTTCATCCTTACCTCCAACCATCAGTCCATTTCCTAAGATGGTTGAAAATTCAACTTTCTTGTCGCTCCTAGTGAAGGTGGTTGGTCAATCCCTCCCTTCCTACCTCCAACCATCCATCCATCCATCTCCTAAGACGGTTAAGGGTGGCTGGCACTTGTCCACCTTTGGCAGACTTGCACGTCTAACAAATAACTTACACATTTAAGTGAGTGATATTAGGACATTTCTGTTCTTTTATTATATTAATTATTATAAAAACACTCACTCATCGTTGAGCTTCATCTTAAGCCAACTGGGTTAGAAAACACAATTCGTCACAACTTCCACATAACTATATTATCTTACTCTATCTTCCACCTTAGCACTAATTTTTTTGGAAACGGCAAGAAATCTTCTCAGTCTATCTTAAATCCAACATGTTTCAAAATCTGTCCAATTACAACATTAATTTATGTTCTGGCAACCTGCTCTTAAACAGCTCAATAAGATAAACAATATACTTGTACATACACAAAGTACAATTCAGTTCTCTGTCAAAATTTCTCAATTCAGTTCAATTTTCTCGTCTTACAAACATCAGCATCAAGGTACAGAATCTACTGCACATAAAATTTCTTAACACTTTATGTTGCAGGAATGTGCCAAATAGAGAAAACCAGACTAAGTGAACTTTGACCTCATAGGAAAAATGAGTAAAACATGACACAATACATGGTAAAATTATGAACTACTATTCACTTCAGCAATATTCGACTGTCTTGGATCAACAATTACCGTAACCTGCTGCAGCTTAAAAAAATCAACTGTTCTGCTACATAAAATTTTAGTTCAATTAATCATTTTTCCATGTATTAGGCTTCCATTTTAATGTCTGGAAGACACCACCATAAAACACATCATTGCCGATATTCCTTCCGATATTTCATCAGAACTTCGGCTTGACAAAACGACTGTCAACCATAGTCTACAAAACTTTATATCGGCTGTCGGCTCTATTTGGGCTTAGTTTCTTGGTCGGTGACTTTGCGGATGAATACAGCATCTTCAGGCGGTGGGGATTTCATTTCACCATCTTCAAACATGTACGACGAAGCAATGGCAAGCAGGGAACCATTGTGGCTAAATGACAGTGCTGATATACTAGTTGGATATCTGAAACAAAGAATTACCAGTAAGTTTATAAGTTGGTTCTGCCACAAGATTTATTTCAAATGCAAAAGAACATTAGACAATTGTAAATAAGCAACTGCATTGGGTTGTCTGCTAAACAATACTTTCTAGTTTCATCTGCCAACATATGACTAAAATGTAGCCAAACCAATGGACCCAGAAGTCGACAAAGAGCATCAATATTTACATGCGTACCATTATCCTGCAAGTACAGTTTAATGTGGCGCGGCCACAAGTCCTGCAGAATTAATGCATGGACATCGTAAATGTATGCAATTGTTTAATGAAAATGACAGCATTGTTGTCGTGCCAATGACAATTGAAATTGTGACTGATTTGTTATTTTCATTGTGCCAGTGTTTAGTGCACAAGACTTCAATCAGTTACACAATAAAAAAAGGCGGTAACCAGGTCAGTGTTTTTGATTAGATCGTAAGACAGAGAAACAGCCTATAAGTGGATAAGCACTAAGAAAGGGCAAGTTTTAAGATGAGAATGAAATGACAGTTCTAAGTGACTGAACAGAGTGCTCAAAGACTGGGAGAGCGTTCCAAAAGGTAGGTCTATCCACCAAAAAATCTTATTCAACAAATACATCTATGTACGGTCAGAGAAGGATAATCATTGAATAATTATTAGTCTGGGCAACAAGAACTTACTTTAAATATTATGGCCGACCAGATTTCAAAGCTCATACACTAGTCACATTCTGAAACTAATTCTTTGCCAAACAGGAATACAATGTTGAGAATGCTGTTGAAACCATAACTAAACTTCATATACAGATCTATGCTTACAGTGTGGCACAGACCCTAACTCAGTAACTCGAGGAACTAAGTGCATCTATAACTTTTGCCTGGTCCCATATATGGGAACAGCATGCTGCAGTGGGATCTGGGGAAAGGAGGAAACCAGCCTTTAACATCCTTTGGTGTCCCTCGCTCCATCCTCATCATCATGTGTGTAAACATTGACACACATGGACTTCCTTGTTGGCAACTAGGTTAACACAGCTGTCGCTTTCTTGCACTGGTCACGCCGTCAATAGACTTTCTTCGCAGAATTTCTGAATGGGCAATAACTGCTATTAGATTTATCAGAGAAATTCTCAATTTAATACCTGTGAAACTGGCATAGACGCTTTTTGTTAAAGCCATCCCAAATGTTGACAAAGCCATCCGAGCCACCTGTTGCAAAAGTGCTGTGGGACGAGTGGAATGCGATTGCATTTACTGGATAGATCTTCTCAACACCATCCTCCTTTATGCGGTGACATTTGAACGCATATTTCTTCTTCTGAACTTCAGGAGCCGGGTCCAAATACTCAACAGCAACACGGCCTATCAGAAAGCAAGAACTTGCAAGTTTACTCATTACTTCAATATTGATTTTTTTTAATTGGTTATGGTTCTAGGTTGTCAAAATCTGGCTCTGAAATGGCACATGAAAATGTCTATTACAGCTAGAGCCTCAGTCTCTTACACTATAAAAATTATGCTCAGTATCTGTATTAAAACGATCTTAGTCACATTAATTATGTTCATCTAATGAATATCAACTTCACAGAAACATGCCAGTTTCAGCAAGATTGTTGAAATGCTAAACAGAAATTTGTACAATTTGTGATTAAACAAAATCTAAAAGAGAGTATTGGATCATGCCAGATATTTTGGATACAATTTATCTCTGCTCAATAAATATTTTAAGACTCTTAAAATGTACTTGTTTAGATCCATCTTAGTCTTGCATGTAGCGCTGTTTTGTGGTATAGACCTGTACTAAAATTAATGTACTATATTACATTAAAAAACTATATTAGAAGGAACATCAGCAGTTCAACTTGCCTTCAATGGAACTAAGGACGTATCCTTGTTTGTTTGGAAATGAGCGAATGCATCGTGTCTGGTACTTGAGACTAGACTCGCGTCTTTGTTGTACATAACCAGTATTACGCAGATCCCACACTAGAACTCGACGTCCTGCTGTTCCCACTATTAGTTTGTCACCGCAAAGTGACATTGTATATACCTAAAATAAACATTTTAAATAAACCCGCGTATATATATATATAAATCAATCGGGACATCTTAGCTAATAAGGAGCTGTCCAATGTGTCTACATATTACGTACGCAGAGAGGGATCAATGGATTTAGATGATTGGAAGGGGTCTCAACAAAATGTACATAACTACATAATAGTACATATGCAAAATAAATTCCTAATTATGATGTCCACATGAGCCTATTTAATACTCTGCATCGTCCTATAACCAGTAAACCGTAACAGTTGAAACCTTTTTAGCTAGCAAAATTAATATGATGTTCAAAAGAAACTAGTAGCCCACGGTAAAATAAATGTTAAATTATAGACGACACATTGCTAATTTTTTAGCTGTTGCACGATATGTGAATTTCTGCGCAAAAATTGTGCATCGCAAGATCACAAATTTCTTCACAAATTGTGAATAGTGAAATGGTCAGTTTAAATAAGCATGACTAGTACAATATTCATACACTTCCTTTCTACATGAAAAAAAGAAGTTTTTCACTTACTTTGTCTGGCTGTGAAAATGACCCTGCCTGGTTAGGTCCTCGTGGGTCCCAAAGTTTAACGCTGCAATCCCAGCTGCCTGTTATAATGACATTCACATCAGGACAGAATTCCACGCATCGAATTGCAGCATCATGTGTACCAACGGTAATCTCTACAAAACAATTGACAGAGCTCTCTAACATCTTAATACAAATAGATTCAATGCTTGTAAAGCACGTTCTTTTTAGGAGAAAAAGGAGAGTTTGGATGAAAAATTGATCAAACAAAATTCGGTAGCATAATTCAATCAACCTTAAACCTCAGCCATGAGGTACATGAAACAACATACTATCTTACCTTTAGAAGACCAATAAAACTCCACACAACTAAAGATACAGGTGCACTCTTAAGCTCACACTGAAAAGATATGAAGGACTAAATTGAATTTCCTTTGAATTATACCGTATATATATATTCTTTATTAATCCAACTGCATTTATAACCACACTTTGCTTTACATGAAATTAACCATTATAAACTGGTCAGTCTTGTTAAAAACATTTCCTCATTAAGCTGCATATGTAAACCTATACTAATATAAATTAGTCAACAGGTTGGACCTGGTTAGTAATATAAAATAATTGTCATCAGTCCACTACTTACATACTGTATCAAAATTTATTAATACTGAAACCAAACATGAACAATTTGTAAACACTCCAGAAAGACATTGAATTATTAAAATTAGCGCACCCCTAAGAAACTCTGACCATAAACATCTATGCAATTGAAGCTATAAAAATTTGAAAGACTATGATTATAAGCACTACACAAAAGTTAGGAAAACCAAAACACTAGCCTTACCATTGTTTGTGTTAAAATTGAACTGCTTGAGGGTATTGTCAAGCCCGCCACTAAATACGTGAACTGCATCCTGTAAAACAGGAACATCAAAATTTGCAACACAGTAAAATACTAAGAGTCAAATTGAAATGATTATTAGCAACACTTTAGCAGCACTTTAAACAGTCATTCCAAGTCAACTCAACCAGTGGTCCCTACATTACTATTTCAGATTCTTTTATTTTCTCACCAGTTAGCAAAAAATATTTTTCATAAAGGCCTTACAATTTGTCAAATGTTGCCAAAAAGGTGTCGTTCGGTAGATCGTATCATGATTGTGATTCAAAATTTCTAAAGAGTTACTCTAAAGTTAAGCACATGAGACACTTGGAAGTATGAAGCCACAGTAAAATCTAACATCAAGCGACATTTTATGCAAACGGTTCAGTTCAAAAATGATTCAAGACAATTGCAAGAAAATCTACACCAGATGTGTTGCACTGTTTGCTCCTCTTGACATACTGTGGCATTCAAAATGGCCGATCAATATACACTGATCCAGTATATCATGTCCGTGTAATCTTGCACGCGTTACAAAAATCATTTAATAATATATATTTAATAATTTTTGAAAAAATGCTTTCTACTAAGTGGTGAGACCTTTGATTTTATATTTAGGCGTTAGTGAAGTCCCTGAGGGATCCTGTATACCTCGGGGCAAAAAAATAACAATAATAATAATGCAAACATTGTAACAAAATTTTTGTTTAATGCACCATTGTAACATTCAACACTCAATTCAGAATGTGGATGGTATGCAGCTCTCCACAGGTCATTGAAATAAGGTGGGGTGGTTAAAGTTTGCACTGCACATGGCTATAAATTTTAAAAAAATGGCAATTTAGATGGCACCATAACGTAGTCATTAGACAGGACTGTTACAAGGGTGCCTAGATGTTAGATCACACACCATGGCCCCACAACCCTGAAATCAACAAAACGATTCTCAAACCTCTGCACAACAGGTTGAACCAATCTAAAGGCAAACGCCACTTGCTTAAACCATTTCTGAAGACTAAAATTAGAGCAGCAAGAAACAGTAATAAAAAAAATTCAATATGAGAGTTGACAAAATAAAGATTTGCACAAGTAAGAAGTACCTGAAAGCAGCAGTCCAATACAGGCGCCGAATGAGAATATTTAAGTCGCATGGTATTGTCATTGACATCATAAAGGCGAACAGTTGTGTCCCAGGATGAAACAAGTAAGAACTGTGAAGAATTTGGTGCAAATTTCACAGCTGAAACACCATCTTCAGGACCGTTTGCTAGCTTAATCTCACTCATGTCATCAACTGAAAACATTTTAAAACTCACATGGGTCAAAATGCATAAACCAAACAATCAAATAGACCTGTGATCAGGCTACCAGATAGTATGATACCCACGCCCGCTCAAAGAGTGGCATCCTGGTTGTGATTTTGTGAATGCAAAAACCAATTTAAGCTGTCGAAGACACACTTGTATAGATTACTTTAAATAGCAGATTATCCATTAGTCACAGGCTCGCAGCTTAATATACATGGGAGGTGGGTGCCCACACATAGGGGCAAGAGGGCACTTGCTTCCTAGAAAATTTACACCTATTTTTCAACTACCACTTTTTGGTCTTTGACAAAAGGTCCTTGCACAATAGCACTAGTGATACTGATGATGCACAAACTGTTCTGAGAAATGTAATACCTATGAAAAACACTCATGATGCTCTTAATTTTCTGCTTTGCATATTTCAAGCTTCAGGAACAAAAATTTAAATGTGACCATTGTGTTTTGCCTTTAGTGAAAAAAATCTATCAAATGTCACTATGCTCAGCTTTCTATTGCCCATAAACTCTGGGAGTGAAAGTATTAAAATTGTACACTAGAAATATCAATTGAGAGGGGACAAATTTCCAGCTGACAATGAAACCTCAACCCAAATTGCCTGCATATGCCATCTACGCAGGGCAACTTTCGGCGTTCATGTACTAAGAGGGGACGCAACATATACAGTCTATATTACCTTACATACAGTGTCTGCCAACGAATGCAATAAAATTAGAGCGCAGCGACCTATCCTATCGACGGCATCGCAACATGCAAAGCGCTCAGCAGAATGACTGCACTAACCCTAAAACTAAGCCTAACCGACCCTCACGACGCCTAACCTGAACCCTAACCGACCCTGACGCGAAAAAATAACGTCCCCCGATTGTACATGAACGCCCAACTTTCGAACTGGAGAAACAAAGGCTAAGTGAGTATTTGGAGACACGCCAGTCGTCAATCACATAATGTCTTTACTGTTCAACTGTAACTGTTAAGCAAGTAATGGATATGCATGGAACCTAGTGGTTCAAGAAATTTACTGGACAACGAGACAACCATGAGCCATTGATAGTGATCCCATCTTTGAGCAGTAAAACTCTGAACTGCTGCCATCTCTCAACTGCAGAAATCTTACGATCACAATAGCTTGTGCAAATCCATCCGCTAATCTCCTTGTTTACCTTCCATCCTTATACCTTCGTGATTTTAACAAGGCATTTTTGCGACTTCGCTGTTACAGCAAAATATCAAAAATATACATACAGCCACTGTGGTAATTCTAGATTACTGCACGCAGGTACCATCCAGTTACTTCACTATTTTAGTTTGCTCTCCAAGCGCCAAGATCAAACTTTAACTCAATACAAAATAGACTAAAATATGGCGCTGAAAGGTAATTTAGAATGCGCATAAAGTACTGCAGATTTAAAAATAAACAACAGATATACCTAAAATTCAGAATTAAACTAAAAAAACAGCTTTAATTATAAAATTACAAAGCGCCAGCATGTAGCCAATCACAGCGAACGTGTCCGTAACCATGGCCGTCGTCTAGAAGCCACCAGAACTTTCGCCAATCCACTAAAATCAGCGTATAATATTATCACTATTCGAGCTCACTATATCCTGTGCTTACAGCTAAAACTCCAATTTCTTCTAAAGAAGACCTACAAGGCCGTAGCCAGGATTTTATTTCGGGGGTGTTTGCCCGACCTTGAACAAGCCTACAAGCAACCGAATCAACGCCCTAATAGAGGTTTTCAGGATGAATTAATCTATTTTGAAATGTCACATAGAAATAAGAGCTTCAAAATGAAATCCCATTAGTTCTGACAAAGTCACCATGATTGTGTTGGTAAATGCATTATTTGTTGGCAGCATTATTTCATTTCGGGGTGTTAAAACACCCAAAACGCCCCCCGTTAGCTACATCGGTAATTAAGAGCGCTGGCCGCGCGTCTGTACGCGACTCTCTGAAAGAGAGCGTGCGGATCGCGCTTCGCTTCCCGAAGGTGCGTGGCTGTTTCAGAGATTCAAAATCTCTGGCTAGCACGGTCCGTCAACGGGGATCTAAATGGCGTGGCGTACATTCAAACGGGCGAGCGGTGGTGAAGGATCTCACCCGATCAAATTCATTGAAAAATGAAAATGGTCGAGGCCAGAGCCGTGGGCGAGGTCATAGACGGCCGAAAATCCATTACATTTTTGAAGAGCTAAGTACCTAGTGTAGCCTAAATGGATGATAAAAAGGCAAACTATGCGTGAAAATAAAATAACATTTGAGTGCGGTAAAGAAGCACAATTATGGGCTATAATATAGTATTTTCCAGATTGTAGGCCTACATTAATTTAATCGTACATTTATATAGCGCCGCTTCAAGAGAACTCCTCAGAGGCGCTCCCGACCTGATACCAAACCACAATCAAAGAGAATGGTTTTCAAACGCTTGCGGAAAAGGGGCAAAGAAAGACAACGAAGTTGATTGCGGAGACTAATAGGTAACTTAATTTATTCCAGAAAGACGGACCAACCATAGCAAAGCTTCTATGTAGCACTGTGGAAGATCGAGCCCTATAGGGACAACCAGGTCACCATGCGTGGCAGAGCGAATGAATCTACGGCCTGGGATGGACAGCACAGGTGCACAGAGTTCCATATGTCTTTCGCGGCTCCTATTTGCACCAGCTGACACGACCAAATGGAATAATTAAAATTCCGGACCTTATTCGCAAACCATCTTTTGTATCACTAGATCTCCAAGAAAAACCCAAAGAATTGGCCTAATTATTTAAGATTAAATTTATTATGAGACTTTCCTACTCTCCGCATTCGTGCAAGATTCTTTTTTGCTTCCGACCAAACGACTAAAAAAAGGTCAACTTTTTGGGGACAGAGAAGGTTGAGTTTTCCCCTAAACATTTCGGCCAGATGATTAAAAAAGTAGGCTAAGAAATTTTTGCCGGCAAAATGCTGGAAAATTTCGTCGGCGACTCAGCCATTCGTCTGCCCAAAATCTCGAGTCCTTCCTTCGGCCACTCGTTCGTCCCCCCCCCCAAGTCTCCGCCCATGACTATGACGATCCTTTTTGTTCTAAAAACACTATTTTTACGTCATTAGATTTGTTCATAAACGTGTTGCTTACTTGCTGTTTGGACAAGGATAGGCTATAATTATATCGCTGTTACATGGACCTTTATTAATTGTGAGGATATATCTATGCTGCATAAAAATATATAACAATTATAAGAAAACATGTACATCCTATGAAGGCTATAATGCATAACTTCACCCTCCCAACTAATAGCCGAACTACATGTATATATTCTCCAAGAATTATTTAAGGATGTACAGTGGTTGACAATTTGTTTTCCCTAATATGTAATTGTAGTTCAGTTTCTAACAATAATCCTATTCTATGTGAATAATTTACAACTAGGCCTATAGCTGCATCAACGACACTAGATTTATTGTATTAAAAAATATCGATTGACTGTTTGATCAACATTTCAACCTCGCAAATGTATGCCAAGTGCTCTGAATGCCTGCAGATTTAGATGACTTCTACTAAAAGGCGTGTGCTGGCTGTGCTCATGCGCACACCACAGTTATAAGCTACTATGTAGCACGAAAGTAGTGGCTCATATACATTAAGAACACAGAAGATATACATACAAAGTAGTCCATTAAGTTAGCTCCAATCAGCAGCAATGGGAATGGCAGGTTATCACAGAAAAATTCAGGAGATCACAAATGATTGTATTGTAATTTGAAAATTATATAGTGCCGCCCATAGCAGTGAGTATGCTGATTGACTTACAGACAAGTAATGGATACAAGATATTATGTTTTCAGTAGAAGCAGTGGTTAAATTGGTTTGGTTAAGCAGTGGGAACGTTGATTGGTTGAGCAGTGGGAATGCCGAAGAAGAGTTTTGTTGGAACGCACGTGTTTCCAAGGTTCCGCATGGTGAGCAGTGGGAACGCAAGCAAGGAATTTCAAGAGGAGTGGGAACGCCGTTCCCACCCAATTTAAACCATGATTAGAAGTCATTTTTCAAACTTGTTCAACTGACTGACAAAGATCACACGAAAAACTGATGGCAGAAAACTGGAAGACTACAAATGAATAACCGATAAAAACTGAATAAGGCCCGTACGACGTGTACGTCTGCCTTTTGCAATCCATTGCAAAGCAGACTGTACAAGTTTATATTGAACTTATTTTCACCAAAAGATTCCCAGAGCAATAAAAAAAAATGTACATTCTCAGACAGGCTCTAAATACATACCAGGGGCGAATCCGGCCATGGCTCCCCCATTTAGAAATTTCCTTATTTTTGACCAGCTATTTTGCTCGGAAAGTAGACGTGGCCCCCATGAGTAGTTTCGTAGGACTTTGGCCCCCCCTTCGAAAATTTCTGTATCCGCCATTGATACATACATATACGCATACAAGAAATATTATGTAAACACGTAATATTTTTTATCAAACCCATAAACTAAAAAGTAAAAGATAAACTCTACACTATAATCGGTCAAGACTATGCAACAGTATTTAGCATTCACGACACATTCCAACAATGTGCAAATAGAAGAGAATGCCTCATTTATAATTATGTCTACTTCAACCAACAGATTTACAAAAAATCTGTTGAAACTGCATGGAAGATTGATCACTAGAACACCAGTATATTACATCACAGATTTTCTTCTTAAGTGAACCAGCGCAGCAGTTTTCCTCAGAGCTCAGGTTATGCGTACACAAAATGTCACAGATATGTCCCATAGCGTCTATCTAAGTCATAGGATTATGTTTTTTTCGCATCATCCAGCTGAATACATTGTTGAACGTGCTCCTCTAAGCTGGACACGGGAAAGTCCTTTTGGCACAGTGGACACATCCGTGTCAATTTCGGAATTTTAAACGATGGGGTTGCATATGATCTGAAAGATGATAACAACAGATTAATTACTTTCAGCATAGAATTTAATTGTAATTGTACATTTATATAGCGCCACTTCAAGAGAACTCCTCAGAGGCGCTCCCGACCTGACACCAAACCACAATCAAAGAGAATGGTTTTCAAACGCTTGCAGAAAAGGGGCAAAGAAAGACAAAGAAGTTCATTGCGGAGACTAATAGGTAACTTATTCCAGAAAGACGGACCAACCATAGCAAAGCTTCTATGTAGCACTGTGGAATAATAATAATGCTGAATAGTTGTAATGTAGTTAAAAGTAAACTTCTTTAATCTTTATGCTGCTAATAATTCTGAATAGTTATAAAATAGTTAAAAGTAAACAACTTTAATCTTTATGCTGCGAATAATGCTGAATAGTTATAATATAGTTAAAAGTAAACTTCTTTAATCTTTATGCTGCTAATAATGCTGAATAGTTATAAAATAGTTAAAAGTACACTACTTTAATCTTTATGCTGCTAATAATGCTGAATAGTTAGGCCTATAATATAGTTAAAAGTAAACTTCTTTAATCTTTATGCTGCTCTACACCATATACTACTTAGTGATTCTAATTTCAATAACCATTAGTGTGGGATTTCAACAGCGCCCATAACAAGCGAAGTCACGAGAACCAACTTATTCACAGGTGTTCAGTCAAAATCAATGGGCTGATAGGGTCAAGGTCGATTCTAGGTGAAGATCCAAAGCAGGCAGCAGATCAGCAATCAGGTTGAAGTCTAGAAGTGAAGTAGTGACCGAAATAAGGGAAGAGTAGGAATTAGGATATGATTTCTGAGACGATGCTCAGTCTTCTTGGTTTTGAGTCAAAGACCTGTGGAAAAATAGAAAGAGCCGAGATGATTTCACACGATGGATCTGATATTTGTAATTTTGGCAGAAGTTTAGTCCAGAGAGGTGAAACATCTATGGTCATGGATTGATACACAAAATTTAGTGATGAGGTGGCAAAAGGCAGAGAATGGCTCAGGTGGAAGAGGATTGGGTCGAGCAGTGGTTCGATTGTGAACAACGATCAATATACAATAGCAACTTGATAGATCGCCCTTCTTACAAAGCTCAGAAGTACGCATGCCTTGACGGTGCAACTGCAATTATATTGCAGAGCATTATTGTGAGTGAAGGACTTGCTCAAGGTCCCTACACAGTAACCGACTCAAAGATCGAACCCCATACTCTCTGTGTTACAGACCAACTGCTCTAGCCAATGGACCACCGTGTCTCACATATCAGGTCTCATGCTTTCACGAGTAAGCTGAGTGGAATAGTGTAACAAAAAAACCTGGTAACAGAGCCTTGACGGAACACCACATATGAGATAGCATACCGGATACATAGGATAAAGCTTTTTTTTTTCTTAATGGAGAAATAGAAGATAGTACTATGCATAAGGTCAATTTGGAGATGTATGAAAGACAAGAGTCAGATCAGTCACTATAGATTTCTTGAGAAGTGACACAAGAGTGCTTGAAAAGGGGGTATGGGGTAATAACCGGGATGAGAAGGAGAAGTTGAATATTTTGGTATCGATGGAAACAAGGATAGATGAGCAGTTTTCAGTAGCTATACTTACATTATTGTCTGCTGATCTGCAGCAGTCTTGATCTTTCTTTTCTGATAGGTTTTTGCAAAAGCAGGAGGTTGTCCTCTGCCCTTTCTTTGAAACCACAAACATAAAAATAATCAAAGATTAGGAACCATTATACTGTCAGTTCTCCAATTATACAAGCACAGATTGGCAAGGCTTCACATCACATGGCATTGTTCTATTTCAACGACTCTCTCATACATAGACACCAAAACATGCACACACCCAAAAGGAGACCAGTCTAAGCTGATTTTACACACCATCTCCTGTCTCTGTGACACAAAATTTAAATGAATGGAATGCTTGCTTTTAAAATTGCTACAACATAACAAACTCTAGCAATACTAATGACGTGTTACCTGCCAAGTCCAGCTGTATAGAAACAGTAATATCTAGAGACGTAGTACGCAGTTCAATAACAGTACCTGCATATATATTCGTGGCCTAAGTACTGTACTCAAGATCTAAGTACTTGTACCTGCAACCTAAACACTTAAACATCTCTGGTAAAAATGGAATGAGACATTCCTTTATATTTGTGTCTTTGGTGTAAGAATTAGTCCATGAAATTGGCTTTTCACTCGTCAATAATATGATGATCAACAAAAGCAAAAAACTTCATTAACAACCCTCAATATCTATAAAATTGCAGTTCGGCTGAGCATAAAAGCATTTTGCCAGTCCTGATGCTTCCAACCATCTACCACCTGTTTTTAATTCAACTTATTCCATTGGCGTAGCCAGGAATTTTTCATGGGGGGTTTTATGGCCGGAAACCCTGTTTTTTGCTATTTTTCTTAAATGGAAAAATAACCTTTAAAAAAACTTTTTCCGGAGCCAATGAGGGGTTTTAACCATTTTTACACACTAAATAGTTTCCTCATTGCTACATTCAGAATTCTAAAACATTAAATATTTCACTTATTGGCAAAATCATATAATTTAATGCACTATAGAGATGGTGTACTTACTTCCTCTTCTTTGTATTCTTTTCTAAATTACAGTCATCGCCTTCAGAAGAGGAGCCTGCACACAATTTTACATATGGCTAGTGTCAAGAGCTCTGCTAAGTCCAAAAATTGCAATTAGTGAAGCAAAAATAAACAAAATGTTAGTAGATGCACATTAGATAGCATTCAGAACTCATATGCTAAAACAGTCAATGACAGCCTATTTCTCAGTAATAAAAGTGATATTTAAGTAATACTGGTATCCTTATAAAGATTGTCTGAATTTACTGGAATGCCGCTGAAATATAGTTCCTATGGCAGGTCAAACAAAAGGCATGCACAAAGAGGAACAAGATGATGGCAGCAATGCCATCCCTCAGCAGCAAGCTATCCAGAATCTTGGCACACTCCTGGACACACCATCAATGACCATATCAATTCACGCGACATGTTCTAAGATGATTCACAGCAGCAGATTCAGGTCACAGAGTAATTTTTCTCTTTTGACGCCAATGCTCTTGTACATTCTTTGAACCAGACACAATTGGACTACTGTAATGCTCACCTTTTCTTGCAGTCTTTCCAAACCTGTGCCACTAACTGCAGCCACTCTATGTGAACCACAATGTACCGGACATAGTGCACTAGGTAACATTACCCAATCTGCTATAATGGCTTACAGCAAACATGTTCTAATGTGCCGGTCATCAGTCGACAATTGCTGCCATGCCAACAAATAACCAATTAAATAATTGCAAACATATTTATACTATTCTTAGCAGAACCAGCCATAGACCACAGCATATTGCATATTGCAACATCTTGCACAGAAATGTTTTAATAAAAACTTGAAACCTTACCTGATAAACACTCCTCATTGTCTTCAGTCTGCATTGAATTAGAATTTCTGGAAGTGGACGGACTATTTCTAAAAGCAAACAGGTCAGTTACATAGACAGTTAAATTACATCAAACTTCAAAAGAACAAACTGAATTCTAGGTCTAATATAAATATCAAAATTACTGAATGTCACAAAAATCGTAATCTTGAAAACCCATGAAGACGCAGAAGCAGGACAACTAGAGTTTTACTCCATCTATGCAAATAAATGTCTGCCTAACATACACACACATATATATATATATATATATACATACGCAATTTATGCCCAGCCACCTGCAATTGACATTGGCAGAATAAAGCACATCACCCACCGGATAAGGTGTACTGTGCAATAGTCTTCTCTGAATCTGTGAGCGGCGCTATACAAATGTTCAATTACAATTACAATTACAATAGTGCCATGTAAATGTTGCAATATAATTAGACATCTGTATACCAAACATACCAGAATATAAATAAGCGTCAAATTTAGGAAACTAATCTGTAAAGCGTGCATAAAATACTCAATATCACCTAATACCAAACACATCCAATGGTAATCCATATAATGCAACGATCAATTATAGCTGCTTGCAAATTGAGCAAAAAATACCACCAAATTCAGAATTTCTGTGATATCCTCACACCATTGCCTAAAAGCCAATGAATCTGAGAGATCTACTTAGAACTTTACATTACAAGCAGCTTCTTGATTGCAAAGGAAATCAGAGCTACAACTTAACTTTAAGCAAAAGAGCAATGTGCAAAATTTCACACACCTGATATCAGTGTTTCCGTCATTCTCCCTAAGAGAAGGTCGAGCGAGCTTTTGAAAGACGGGAAAAACTTGCAGTTTTGTATCATCCCTTGAAGAAGAATTTCTTCCAAAAACTGGAGATGGGGACAAAACATCATCCAATTCAACATGTATGTGGCACCCGTTCAAGGCTCCTTGATCTACAGTACAGATATTCCTCAAAGTGTCATTGACAGATTTGTGTCTTTCCTCCATTCTTGAAACTGCTGTTGATTTTATTTCGTAAATGTCTTCAAACAAACTAGAACTATGAGCGTTGGAATTGCTTCCATTGGGTTTGGGTATAGCTTGTGTTTGGCAATTGCCAACACTCTGCCAGTTTGAACCGTTGGCCAAATTTCTAGTTTCCTGTGTTTCTCCATCACATTCATTAGAACTTACTATTTTTTCTCCTTTGGAAGCTTTAGAGCATTCTGCATTGTTTAGTTTTTCTTTAGTTTTTCTTGAACGATTACCTTTACTCTTTACAACATCAAGACGTCCTTTTTTCACCTTCTCAGATCGTTCACTCTCAACGTAAATTCGTCTTTTCTTCTTTTCAGGCGTAAAATCTGGATCATTTTCATCATCACTTGCTGGTGAATGCGAGTCACACATTGGCAATTTTCTCCGAGAAGTCCTGGAGCCCTCATCTTCCACCAGACCTCCTCCAATCTTTGTCTGACGACTCCTACGCAAGCGAATCTCAATGTCCTCCTGAGTATTTTGATTGTCCAGTACTGCGCTAACATCCACCGACTTCCTGGCTGCAATGAAACTGGGAAACTGCTCCACAACGTCACTGTGTTCAGGAAGTATCATCCTCTTATTTACTTCTTCACTTTCATTATTACATGCATTGTAAACAGGAGACATCAATGATTGATTTGCATTCTTACGAGGGCTTCTCTCATTCACTTGTTCAGTTTCTGTCACAACTTCCCGAAGTCTTCGACTTCGAGTCGAAGCTTTGCCCCTGTTCACTTCAATTGCAACCGGATGACCCCACTGACTCCTAGAATTTATCTCACGGAATGAATTATAGCGGTTTAGCTCACAGTCAGTGTAATAGTCATATATGAGTCTGACACGAGTCTGTAAGTCCAGTCCACTTTGCCTGAACAATGGACGCATATCTGCAGCCTGAAAAAGCACCAGAAAACCAAATATCTGCAACAACATTAGTAAGCATGCAATAAATTACAATTGAAATATTATTCTAACCAGGGAGCTTAAAATCATCATCATACTACATGTACGTTTTAGCAATTTTAGTATTCAAGATTCAAATTGTAGAATACAGTTCTCATAGCAAGTCCGCAGCTGAAGTCATGACAAACAAATTTAGATTATGTTAAATGAAGAACTTATTTAGAGTTAAGAAGATGCATAATTTACGTTTATAACAGCAAAAAATTTATTTATTAATTAAGAATGCAAGAAAGTTCATTAAAGGTAAAAATTGTACCTGAATTCGATATTTTCTACAAAAAATCAAACTTGATTCATTCAGATAATATCTCTCTCAAGATATGAACAATTAATGCAGAACAATGTCTTACTGCTAAAAATAATACAATTCACATATATAAATGTATAGAGGAACGTGGGGAAAACTGAATAAAGTTTATATCTTTGTCAATAGAACACGCTGACAAACCACAGTGAGATAACATCATTTAACACCATAGTCCTCATCTAAGCATGACTGAATAATGAAGCACAGAATCTGACACAAATCTGCATTATGATTATGCAATTAAAATGAACAATATGCTTGTATGGTAATTACTTTTTGACAATCAACCGAATGTGCATCAAAGCAAAAAAATGCAAAATTTACTCTGATCTGCTCACTGGAATGAATAAAATTTGAAACAAGATATGCTGCACTTTATTTAAAACTTATAAAAAATTATAATCCAAGCAGTAATTCGATAAATTTACTTTCCAGCAATAAGAATTGTACCCACCTAACAAGTTCATATGATATAGGTGAGTCTGGACAATCCAAATAGCTTTCGTCTGTTGTTTCAGCTCTCGTTAATGTTGCAGAGACATCTCTAGCAGACTGAAAATTTTAAAAAAACTACTACTGCTGTGATGAGAGGAAGCATGCAAACCAATTTAGTAATGAAAATAAAAACATATCTATAGCAACTTAATCACTCAAGAAGCATTCTAACAAACAGAGATAACAAACTCATCAGTATTCCGATAGTTTCTCACAAATCATAATATAAGCAACTTAACTTTTCTGAACAGTTTAATTTTTTAGAACCAGGAAAGTTGCATCCATATTGGATTGCAACAATAGCATATTCCTTATTCCATGTCATGCTAAATAATAAAAATGCGTAAATAATACCTACCAATTGTCTGTTGTCGTCATTTGCTAACTGAAGACGTCTCTCACTCGGTTCTCTGCCACTTGAAAACATTTCCGCACGTCTTCTCCTCCGTTGTACAATCTCTCCACATATCAACGAATCTGGCAAATCAGAATCGTGGACAACTAAGCAATCCTCCGGATATGACGTTCTCTCTAAGTCAGAATCCTCATTTTTCTTTCGAGAATGCGTTTCACCAGTCTCTGACGTGCCTCCTGCAGACAATTCAAACTTTTCAGTTGCAATATGATCATAATCATCGCTAATCAGCGTAGCTTCCGTTACAAAATCCTCAGTAACCTCACACTCTGCTGTTTCTGTCAGCATTTTACCTTCTGCAGCTACTTCAGTCGCCCTTTTAAACCTGAACTTCTTCAAACTCGGTACTACACTAGATTTCTCTGCGACAGTTGCATCACAGATGACCACAGGAATGGGTATAGAACACGCCAGCTTCACAGGCAGAGAACTGATCGTTTTTTCATTGGCTGAGGTTGCAGTGTGCCCATCCAAATGTTCAGACTTCAATTTATTTGTCTGCTTGCTGTACTCTTCCTTCGACAGTAAGACAGCCTCCTAAAGAAACAAATGCAAACATGATTTTAAAGTTTTTTTAGAGCCACTGCTCAATTGCTAGTCTTGGGTCTTAGTTAACTCGATTTACAGCTTGTACTAGGTGAAACAGTGGTTACTCCTCATTGTGGCTAAAGCAATGCTTGTTGACCTTGGCTTGAATCCTTGGTTCTGGCAATGTCACGCAAAACAAATACAGAATGCATCGCCTGAATATTGACTTGATTAGAGCTTGGTTCTGATGCGTCATCACGGGATGCCTTGTGCTTTAGACCCTGGTGCAATATAAGTTACAGTTTATAGAGCTCTGCAAACACAATAGTTTATAAAGGCAATGCGGCAGTACCTAGAGAAGCTTTTCTTATAGGGTGATTCAAAACCATTGCCACTTTCATAAGATGCAGTAGGATTCAAACCCTAACAGCAGCCATTGAAGGTAAGAATTTATCATATCCCTACAGCTCGTGCAGGAACGTGGAATAACAGAAACTGCTGACTCAGATGGCCTGAATGACTTCCACAAGGAAATCAAAGCCAGCAACAGACATGAAAATCTAATTAAAAACTCCTTTGTATTACAATGACTTCTGTATCAATAATATAATTAGAGTACACAAGGTGAGCAGAATATAACCAGGCATGAATACATTTTTAACAATATACTAGTTTACATATATTTCACACTTGCAACTTTTTAATTCCATGCAAACTAGCAAGGCACCATCCTAATCCAACACACACACGCACGCATGCATGCGTGGCACACACACATACACAGTCCTTCAATCATGCTAAAATCAATGGAACTCATTTCAGATATGCAGCCATCACAGAGACATACAGAGTTTGCTATTCCAGGGGAAAATATTACACTGAAGAAAACAACTCTTGCTTTACAATCCCTTACCATCAGCTGTTTTCGTTCAGACTCAGGGAGGGCACTGAACTCTTCAGCCTTCAGACCCAGGCCATTCTCACCTGAAGAAACAAACACATCAATGTCAGGAATTGCCTGTTTTACTTCTACACTCGGTTACTACTACTGACGCTTAGTAATAATTTATATGTCTAGTAGACTCTCATCTTAGGACTAACTTAAGCAAGCTGTTACAGTGTTATAAACTGTTATATGTATAGTATATGCATATTAACATGGGTGACCTGAAAAAAAATGTCGCAAGACAAAATGTCACTGACAAAATGGCACAATCATAAATGAGTAAATACTAGTTTATTTGAATGATTGACTCTCTATAAAGAAAAATCGAACCGGTTAATAGTAGTGTCAAAGGATTGCAACAACAAACATTCCAACTCAAAATTTGCACGAAGAATGCAAAAAACAAGAAGAAATACAAAGCTATAAAGTTTGTTTAGAAACAAACTCTTACTACATAATGCAACTACAAAGCTACAGTGATATTAATAATAAATCTTGCAATGTCTCCGAAAATCTCACTACGTAAGCTACTACAGAGCTACGAAGTGTGTGTAAGCATTCACACTGTTCATACAACATTGATATTAAGAATTCTTGCGATGTCTCCCAAATATTCGTTGCTGAAGGCATTGTGTGATCCTTCAACGGCGTTGCTGTTTCGTGGCAAGTGCTCCAGCACATGCGTGTATTTGTTCCAAAGAGATATGGCAAAGCTTGGCTGTCCTCCCCTTCGCTGTCGCACAATGAAATTATCTTCGGCAGTTAATTGATCGACATTTTATGGTACATTTTATGATGGGCTTCCTTGCCTGCTGCATCATTTGTTGACACACTAAGTTTCATGATTCTTCTTTACTCTTCTCATTGGTAGCTGTTCTCACTATCCTCCCTTCTGCATTTCTTTGCTCTTTGATGTCCATTTGATCCTTTGTACTGCTTTGTACTTTCTACAAACTTGGTCTCAGGTGCGTCTTCTTTTATCCTGATCTGCTGGCATACTGCACCTTCTCGTGTGGGACTATGGGGTTATGTGGGCTATACTTCAAACTTTGGATAGATTGAAGTCATTTGCTCTACGCACTTAGTCCACGACATTTCGTCCATGACATTTTGTCCTGCGACATTTTGTCACGGCGACATTTTGTCGGTACCATTTTGTCAGGGGACATTTTGTCATGGAACCATTAACATGCAGTACAAGACATCCTACAAACATACTTTCAAAGATGAATACATGGACTTCAAGAAAAAGAAGAAGAATGTGAAGAAGAATAGAAAAGAAGTCAGTCCTCTTCCTTGCTGTCTTATCTTCCCACTGACACTGTGCGGCCAATGTCGTCCTTATCGCCGATTTGGCTAGAGGGCAAAGGTGGAGCAGAAATTCTGACACAAACTTCTGCTTTGTATGGAATTTGAAACCCCGACCTTTTGGATGGCAGTCCACTAGACAATCGCCTTTGACAATAAAAACTGCTATCAAGAGCTTTGGAAGCAAAAGTAAAGTAATAAAGATATGTCACTGATACTTAAATTATCAAATGCATCTATCAATGCCAATCTACGGATACATAGTTCAGTCTCGAAGGAATTTTCAGCAATCCAATAACAGCATTGTGCAACACAAATATTTATCCTTTAGCAAGTTTAGTCAAAAGATTTTGGAATTGTGCTATCCAAGTCGAATTTGCATCATAGCCTTGTCACTGTCACCAAGCAGTGTGGTTTGGTACAGTAAGTCAAGCAATGCAATGGTTAATTGTCAAGAACCATCGAAAGTCAATGGCTGAATAAAGAAAAGGAAATTAGCATCACAGATGGGATATGGTAGCCGAATGATTTAAACAGCCAACATTCGGTCTCACATGATTCGTCAGGTTTACAAATTTTTACAGTTTCGGACTGTCGGTCATGATATGTTTAAAGCACAGGTGAGACTAGTGTAAAAGTTACCTAACAAAGCATTCTCCACATGTGGCTCAATTTCACTGGCTATTTTTCGTGTCGAAGGATTCTTTCTTGTAATCTGTTTGGCTGCTGTTCGTTGCCTTGTTCGAATTGAATAAAATTCCTAGACAGAAATCATAAAAAACAGCTCTCAAAGAATCAGACTTTCAATGTAACCATTGATACATAATCTTTGTATTTGAAGATTTATACAAACTCTTTACAGTATCACATATACGCATTGTTTCGCATGTCCTCACATCTTGACTAAGTTAATCTGATATGTGTAAAATTGAAATGTGATGCAGGGGCTTGAAACCCGTCGCTTGTCGCTTCCTAGATATTGAGATAGACGCCGAAATAGGCGAGAGGGGTAAAGAATGCAGTTTATTCTTCAATTCAGTAAGTGACTGTGAATTCGCCCTAATTTGCGAAGTAGTGAACCGATTTTGATGCCGTTTGGGTTATCTGATTCAGAATACATGCCTCTAATGCCCAGAAAAATTTCAGAATAATAACTTAGTGGATTCAGTAGACTTGGATGACACGAATATTCAGTAACTTTTTATTTTGGTTTTTCACTATAAACTAATGAAAGAATCAAACGAGCACAACTTTTGTTAGAAAAAAGATAATTTCATTGTGTTAAAAGCATTTTAGAGCATGGCCATTGTAGCATATGACTAAATCAAAAGGTCAAAATCCGACATGTGACAGGTTTTGAGCCCCTGTGTCACAAATATTAACCTTTCTAGCAATAATTGATCTACACTATGGCTACCCTAGATTAACAGAATCGATTGCCCAATGCCCATTAATCAAGAGTGAATTGCTACAACCAGAGTTTAAATTGGGTCGGAACAGCATTCCCATTGCTCTCAAAATTCTTGGCTTGCATTCCCCCTGCTCGAAACACTGGAAACACGTTCCACTGCTCACGCAAACCACTTTAACCACTGGGTAAGACCGGTAAAAGAATACAAAATAATTAGGTCAGTGCATATATATGGAATAGTCCAACTGGTTCATGCATGCCTGAAAATGGTAACATGACAATTGGTGGCATCACAAGCAGGGAAAAATAATATCTGCCTCCAAGTCATAGTTACTAGATCATTCAGTCTTTACTGCTCAACTTTCTTTCCACCTGCCACATCCAGTGTCTATCAGCTGCAGATCTAGGAAATGCTCAATTTTTAGTCTTCAAAAACCTGCCTTCCCAGTCCATGCCCACGCAAGGCAGTTGCCAAGCTTGAGCAACTAAACTCAGCTTTATCTAAAATCTTGAACAGATCATTCCCATCAACTGCAAAATGGCTACTGCATGCATATCCCACCAGCCCTAATAAAACTCAGATATATAGCTGCTGCCAGAAAGCTGCACAGTCCATTGTCAACATTTTTTCGTGTCTACCTTCTCATCTCCTTAGATGTAGTCACCAATACCATACTGTTCCTAAACTCATTTCAGCAGCAAAATCACATATTTTTCATGCTGTCTGCACACTATTTGTCTCCAAAATCAGTCTCTAAAATCACATTCTGCTTATGAAGGTTTCTAAGTTCTTCCACACATCAACCATATCTTAGTAACCCATTTAAAAAACACCTCAGGACTTCTTATGATGATTTATCGCTTTTCTAAGTGGTCGAAAAGAAATACTAAATCAACTCCAGACAAACCTCTTCGTCATCATCAATAATATTGCAAGAGTCCTTTTGCAGCAACCCAGAATCCATTTTCCGATGAAGTTCAGTGGCTAAAATTCAAATCACACAACTACACTGTATGTAACAAACTGGAAAATAACCATGAATACACAGCATTGTACATAGGCCTATTTTACCTGTACATACCTTCTTTCAGAATTCGGATGTGCATTCATTGTAAAAGGTTGGATTGCAGACAAACCACTTACTCACTTTCTCCTCAGGCATCCATTTTTGTCGGTTAGGGTCAAGTTAGGAGTCGTGAGGGTCGGTTAGGATCAGGTTAGGCATCGTGAGGGCCGATTAGGATCTGGTTTCGCGTCGTGAGGGTAACAGAATCGGTTAGCATATATACTTCCCCGATATAGGCTTATAGTAGCGCTGTATATTTGAGGCTGTCTGCTCTGTTAGTAGTTAAGATTTGTCTTCTGTAATTTGCGCTCTTGCAAATTGGTTAAATCGTATAAATGTACACTGTAACCGGTTGCGGATTGTTTCAATAAAGAAAAAATATATTACGTCAGTCTTTCTCCAGTTAGCTGGGAATGTTTAGCAATTTATCTCCCAACAGACTCATTTTATTATCAGATGCCAATCGGCAACAAGCGCCAATTCTTTGGAATTAGGTATCGCTTGATACAAACAGAACATGCTGACAGTATCTACTAGCTACAAAGGTTTGCGATCGAAAAGCTGAATGTAACGCTTATAAACAATTCAGAAAGCTCAATACCTAATATCAAAAAATAATAATAAAACCACAAAATATAAATGACAACATTCTTCAAAGCAAACACAGGGCGCTATTTATGATCTTGTTTAGTTGGCTTTCGCGTGAAAGTAAGGAAGTAGATAACGCACTGCACAATACAGTGACTGTAGTCCGTTTTGTTGTAATATTGTGCATTTTGCGCCCACAGGAAAAATTTACATATTTGGAATCAGCTATGTATGGAGATAATGATAAGATATCTGCACACTTTCTGAAATGGAAAGGTTTGTGAAAAAAATTTTTATTGTGTAATTCCGCGCCATTAGGCTGAAAGGAATCCCAAGTCCGCACATAACCACTGATGTCGCCACAGTTGTGGAGAGTTGGCTGAAGCATGGCTGAAGGAAAAGTACACTGACTCTTCTATGGCTGTGGCTTCTGATTACTGCCTCTCGACGCATGGCTTAAAGTGTGCCTGGACGGTCATGGACGGCGTCCATGCACTTGTTTTAAAATCTGAACGCCGTCCAGCCACTTATTGGCGAGCACAGATTGGAAAGGTAAGGGGCGTCCAGGCACTTCTTTTGGAGAAGTAAGGGGCGTCCAGGCACTTATTTTTTCACACTTTAAGCACTGTAGACTCGATGGGACCGGCTGGACAGGCGTGGGGTGGAGCAATTTATTGCCAGGATCAAATACTCCCCTCAATCTTCTGACCCACAACTATCTATGACAGTGATCTTGGACTCTTATGGCTCAGGGTTGAAAAGGGTTTACGACCTTACTATGTTGGTGCTGTTTACCATCCCCCGAGGCCAACATACTGCACTGACCTCCTCATTGACAGTATACGACTCCACGAGTGAGGAGATCTATGCAAAACCGGAGGACATGGGCATTATTATTGCTGGGGAGATTTCAATCACCTTTAGGTTTTTTAGGTTTCTAGATATGGGACTATAGTCCTAGCCGTTGAGTTTGATGGACCATCGCATGAGGGCCATTCTCTTGACCAGGTATACGCTTCAGTCCAGCATCTGTATAAAACATGTCCTGGTATGAAGTCAACAATAAAAACGAGGCACTTGACAATTCTGGCAATTCCACCAAACTCTGAGACCGTGAAATCTGGAGCGCCAGTTGATGGACAGCAAGTGAAGTTCTATCGTCCTCAGACGTCAAATCAGAATGCATGCTTCGAGTTCCATCTGATGGCGCAAGATTGGTCATTCATCACAAAGAGCTTATCTGTATTACTGTATTACTCTGTTCAAGGATAATATAATAAACTTTGATCATGACTTCTACTTCCTTGCCCTTCTAGAAGATCATCCTGAAGCTTTGTTTAGCAGGCACTACTTTTCTGTAACTTATTAATTGAGCCAACCTTAAAAGTTCATGTATCTTCAAATTTGTTTAAACCAACCAGGTTACTTTCACTCTGTTGTGCACACTCACCTGGTTTTCCAGTCAGTCCAAACTTTCAAAAGCCTTCCTGCGGTAAGGCTGTCTTTCCAGATCAAGCATATCTCAAACTGGTGCAATATAAATTTGCAATTATGATTACAATATAGTGATTTATAGTATGCAACCTCAGTGTTCTGTATGGTCCATAAGGCAGACTAAATTAAATTTAGTAGAAGCAAATTTAACAAAGATTAATACTCCTCTCCATTTTGTTGTTCAAAATAGCTCAAACTTTTTTGTGTCAGAATCCATAAAAAGCTGTGGGTAGACCCACAAATCATATACACAATTTCTCTTGCAAACAATAAATTTAAGGATTTGACTAAATTTAATCCTAAGATGTGACACGACCACTCTAACAATGAGCTGTTTAGATTTTTTATCAGATGCAACATTATGTGATATCTTCATATTAAATGAACAGTTTTAAAAATAAAAAGCCTAATAATTAATTCAACAAATGATGTAAGCTACAAAGAACTAACTACAGGAAAACAAAACATCATCAGGTCCACTAAAATAACAACAGAAAATTTTAAAAAGAAAAATCTCAAACAATACAGATCCACAGGATGTTGAGAAAACTATAAAAATGCAAGTTGCAGTTGACACAATTTGATAATAGAAGGTACCGGTACATTAGCGTTTCAAAATCTTCTTGAACAGTACATGCCTGTATCAATTAAATACGCGACAGCAGATCCTGCCTAGATTTGGCACCACCAGTGATAGCTAGCAACAATAAAGCCATATTGTTTTCAGTACTTATTTAAAGAAGAAGAAGCTTAATTATTAAGGATGATGCCAAGCAAAAAAGGTTATTAAGATTCCAGGCAACACATGCAAAATTTTACACTTGAATTGTCAAACAAGCACTTACTAATCTATAATTTAACCATATTCCTTGTAAAAAGTCGCATTTAGAATTTGAATAACCATATTCATGAGTTTGTTATGTAAACTGCAAAGATGTTACACTCAACAGAGATTCATTTACTAAAAAAACCGCTAGAACCAGATTACCATTAAATCTTGTTCAAAGTTGTGATATAACTAAACCAAAGGAAAGAAAGTAAGTAGTATTAAATAAATGGCAACAACCAACAAAAGTCAATAACTAAAACTTTCACAAATGAAACCATTTTTGGCCAATTATTAAGCAATTTGCTTTAATTTCTCAGTAGGCCTACCATGCTGTAAAAGTGTTTCACAAAAAGCTATTCTTTATATAAAAATTCCAATTTCACCTATTAAATGCAAGGCTGGTTAAGTTTCAACTTTCAACATAACCATGATCACATCGAAACTAAAATGCCAGTGTTGCTAAAACTTAACACACAATTATTCTTTATATTTCTAAACCTAACTTAGCATATACGCCCTAAGGGCATTCAGCCTTAAATATGGAGGTAAACCATTGCAATTTACACCACAAAAATCTCACAGTATCACACAAGACCTATCTGAGGTTACACAATTTTCATACAACTTTTCTATAAGAACAAACTGTAAACACAAACAGCTGCATTGTATCAAACTCAGATTGTTACATACAACCCGCATATGTGGCACTTGATCTGCTGCTTATCAGTAGACAGCTTTGATAGCAAATCACAGCACAGTTCCAACGACATTTTAATCAGTTTATCACTTTGTAAACTCTGTCTAAAAAGTCATAATAAACAACAAAACGTAAAATAATTGCAATTACTGAGAGCTTTCCATGCAGGTAAACATTATTTGTTGCTATGAAAGAGATCAAACGTCTTATTTACAAAATCATACATTTAATCACAACATGGCTCATGAATATTTAAACAAGCACATCTTTAATAATGACATATTGGCAATACCCTGATCAGCTTAACACTTTAAAGACAAGTCTGTACTAAAATGAATGGCAAACGAATTCTCTCATCGTTAAAGGTTAGTATTCTTCTTGCAAAAACTTCAGTCACATTTACGAATTATTAGATTGAGGAGCAACCATTTTATCACAGTGTTTGTTAAAATGTACAAAAAAGAAACTAACATATTTAATAATTTTTATTTATTTAGTTCCATTTGTGAGGCTCAGAATGGTACCAGCTAAATTCCTGGCTAAAGTATGAATAAAGTATGAATAATTATTAAGAATGTTTGCAAGTGGACTTTATGCACATTAATGATAGACATCCGCATTAAATCAAAATGCACGACATAATTGGTAATATACTGAAAATGATAAGTTTACTAAAAACAAAATAAGATATGTAACTCAGTAATAATAATAATAATAATAATAATAATAATAATAATAATAATAATAATAATAGCGACACAATACAACTTTCAGATCCCTAGAAAATAAAAATTTATAGATGTAGTTAATCTTATGTACAAAATGCACTAAACTATAGATTCTAAGATTCCAACATGATATATTTCACACAATGTAAAGATAAAATGTTGTCAGGATAAAAAAAAGCATCTCAGATAATAGGTTTCAGTCAGAATTGTGATTATAATGCTCAAAAACAGAAAATGCCTGAAGATAAAACATAGTAACTAATAAACTACTAATTGTATTTCCTAATTCCAGTAGAACACAAGTTCAACCTGAGCTGGTGGCATAGATAAACCTAACTTGCTGAGCAAAATAGTCACAATTTTAAATCGATATATATATATATATAATTTTTTTTATTAATGTATACACAAAAGATATGAAATCATATTATATATATATATGCTTGTCATTTCCTCATGCATCATGTTCTGTATTTGCAATGCATCATTCAGTATTCACTTACGGTAATTTCCTTCACTGTCATGGTCTTTGAAAATCATCAAGCTATAACCAGGTGCATGTATAAAATATGCGTCTGGTTAAATATAAATGCTTTTTCTGCAATCTACTGTTAATAAATACTGGTGAAGGTACAGAAAGGCAACTGCCGTTTTCTCAAGTTTCTCTATCAGAAGTCATCTCAAGAAACAGTCATTGGGGCTGCACAATAAAACAAGCTGAAATCTATGGATTAAGTGAATCGGCAAAGAATTTTGATTGCAAATGATGCACTGCGATCTGTACCTCAGAATAATAAACTTAAAATCTGCATAAAATATTGACAGTGCTATGACACCTCAGTAAAGTCATTTCAGATCACCAAAAGTTTCAGCTGAATGTGTCTTAAATGCCACTCAAGTTGTGACTGGAGAAGAAAAAAATGGAGAAAAAAAGCTATCTCGGTTAAAACTTAATATAAATATTAAATACGAGCAAAACTTTGAGCTCACATCCTCATGTACTGAATCCTTGATTGTCATGGCCCACCGGATTCCTCAATCCTTGATAGAAGACAGCATTACGTAGCAATGACTCAATGTTATACAGCGATCGTTCAGCTTTTTCTTCAATCTTCACCAGACGACACACAACGTCTGACAGATGACCTTCTAGGCCTGAAATTCGATCCTCAATACCTCGGAGACTTTGACCCATTCCAGCAAAGTTAGTTGCATTACTTGTAGTATTGGAAATGAAAGCTGTGACCGGTTGAGCAAAAGGATGTTTGACTACATCATCGTCATCATCATCGGAATCCTGTAAAATGTGTTTCTCCCATGACATCGCTGTTTGATTTCTTGCTTCTGCTGTTAAGCTTTCGTCCAGGTTGTTCTGCACTTTAGCTGGTTCGTATGACCTCTTGCCATGACCATGGCTGGTCTTTCTTTTGTGCCTCCTCTCCACAATCTGGATCTCCTTCCGATCTTCATCGTCGCTGGCCATCTCCACAACAACCTGCGGTCGTGAGATTCTACGATGCACCTCATTAGTCAGACGCAGTCTCTTCTGCAAACAGACAGACATGGCATACAAATACGTTATCCATTCACATATGACCACATTTTGACAACAACTATCTTCGCTCACTATGTATGTGTATATGTATGTATGTATGTATGTATGTATGTATGTATGTATGTATGTACGTATGTATGTATGTATGTATGTATGTATTAGTGTGGTCCACAAAGCTATGGGAAAAAATAAAATTTGAAAAATTCATGACGGTACCCTTTTATTTTGTTATGCATCATGTGTCAATGATTCCTACAAAATTTTATTGAAATTGCTCAAAGTTTAGAGGTCGCGCGACAAGGTGAGATATATTACAGCACCCCAACTGTACATTATGTCAACATTCGTTTGTGATTTAGTGATAAAGGTTGTCATACACACATTGCTTACTTCGATCTGTAGAGAGAAGATGATGTTATTATTCTTTTAATCAAATACCTTTTTAAAACAAGGGTACACATGGCCTTTGGGTCATTTTTTAAATAATAAGAGGGAAGGGATAAATTTATGGATGCACCTGTTGCTAAGTTGATAGCAATGCTTTCGATGGATGTTAACATCCCTCCTGGTATAATACTGCAAAGCAGCTATTTGATAGATTTCCAGCATGCTACTGGCATGGGTGGAGACTTATGGGGACGGTCCACCAATGTTTGCGGTGAGGGACCGTTCCCCCTCACCACAAACACATGTTCATATCTCCCAACAGTTCAGAAATATGCCATAAATAGCATCGGAAATTTTGAGAGTGTTAGGATGATATCGGTAAATCTGTTAAATTATAAATAGGGTAGAAAAAGGTCATCAGCCATTTTGGTTGCGAAAATAGTATATTTTCATTAGATTTCTACAAAACGACTAAAAAAGGGCGTCAAAAATAATTATGGTCGATTAAAATGTCGTCGATGACTCAGCTGTCTCTCGGCGATCGTCCTTCGGCCGCTCATTCGCCCCACACCTCAACTTCTGGACCAAGTCTACGCCTATGGTTACTGGTATCAAAGATGCATGTATGAAGTGAATTAATTATTCGGAGTGCAAAGGTTAGGTCATGGCACAGGTGAAAAACAAGACAAACTGTTATGATTCTGTTGAAAGATTGTGGCTATAGAGCATTTTTTCTTCTTATTCTCTGCCCCACGGCAGGTTCGAACTTCCGATGGATGGCAAAGATATTGTATTCCATCAGAGTCTTGATGTTCAAAGAATAATTCCTTCTTACAGACCAGAAGAAATGTTAGTTAGAGACATCAACCTGTTTCCTAGTCTGGTATGCACAGAAGCATGATGTCTTGTCCAAACCCGATAAAAACTGTACACCATCCAGCGACCTTCGAATTCTGAAGTCTATCTTCAGGTACAAAGCGTTCAAAAACAAATTGTCTCATTTCTGCAGCAACCACCAAAGCTCTTTCTAAGGATTTGTAATAATCATGTGTGTGAGGAGTCAGTAGCCTTGGCCTTTTTAGACCCAGCCATCAACCATGGAACATGTCCAGCAAAAGATGGTCATGGCATCTCAAATTTAAGAACGAAACGAGCGCCTTAAACACACATTCAAGTTGCAGGTGAGCCATGTATTTACAGGTGGAAAGATCTTGGGACGGTGAAACCTTTGAACTTCCTACAGGTACATGTAGTAGAACCGCCATGTGAGTTCCTAACCGAGATTGATAATGAGCAATGGAAACAAAATCAGGATTGTCAGAAGGCAAAACAGTGCACAAAGAGTGTGAGGGTTGTAAACGTCGATGCCGAGAGGGGTCGTTAAACTCATTCAAGAAAACAAATCATCCATCACTAAAAATGAAGGGGAGAAATATCTAATGCAGGTTGTATCTGAGCACAGAGCTCAGTTCCTTGACGCAATGAAGTATGCGTTAGGCATTCTGCTGAGACTCCAACAATCGAAAACCCTATGTTCAGCATAATTATGGCTGCCATTGCTATGTTTAAAAAAAAATTTATGACTAAATTATTAACTTTATATAAGCAATCAGTACATCTATATTATGCCACTCAATCTCTTATGCAGTCTACAATTATCAGTTTATTTTTTAAAATCTAAATTCTAAAAGAGCCATTGTCCATATGCTTTTAATGCTGTCAGTTTCGGCATTGCCACGAATGGTGAAAAGTCAGGAGCATTGCGCGACCACTAAATATCAATCAATCAGGCTGAAATTTTACACTTATTCACTAATAAGGCAAGGTAACAGAATGAGAGGGTACCGTCAAGGAAATTTGAAAAATAATTTTTGTGGACCACACTAGTATGTATGTATGCATGTATGTATGTATGCATACATGTATGTACGCATGTGTATTCATTTAATTCCAAAAAACAACAGGCAGAATGCTGTAGGTTTACACTAGTGCAATTGACAGTATGGCTACTTAGTACTTATGGTTCAGATTGTTAGTACATGTTTTAAAATAACTTGTAATTGTAATTGTAATTGTGGGATTGAGTTTATCGAGTCTTTATTGGGGGCAGAGGTGAAATTGTGAGCCCTTTGTCTAAAGTTGTACGGCGGATGATGGATCTCGCTGCAGTGGGAAGAGGTTACGGAGGACATGAAGTTCGTTTTGTATACTGCTCTCAAAAAGCAGGGTCACCCTAGATTTATCATATATTAATCCGACAGTGTCTGTTTAAACACTATGCAACATACTACGTTACTACTACAACATACTACTACTTGAGCCTTCAAGCAATGCTTGAATATGGTGGCAGTTATCTGTTTGACTTCTGAAGACACTGCACCATTAAGTTTCAGGGCCCAAATTTATGGGAGATGTCTTAGCTAAGACACCACTTAGCGTTAAGATACGACTTACAAAGACGCGTCTTAGACTTACGACAAGTGGTATTCACAACGCACACTTAAAGGACCACTTACTTAGTCGCTACCTAAAGCGTGGTTATAGTTAGCGCGCATGCGCACATAATATTAATAGGCGGCCGTGCCTTAGCCAGTGGGCTAGACAATGGGCTGTCCGCGTATCAAAACAAACAAAGACGTTGCATCGCCCGCGGAAGATATTATCTTCGGCGGTAGATTATATGCGATCTAAAATGCGTTTTGTTACACATTAATGGTATTTTGTGACGGCAAAAACCACAAGCATAAATCAGCTCATCGTCCCACAGCCAACGGAATTAAATTTGGTGCCTCTGAAACACTCTTTAATAGTTTAAACCGCGCCGAAGTGGACGAATCGAAGATGTCCCACCGGCCATGTTTGCCTTTACGACAGTGACTAGTAGACTTACACGACCCTCGTAGCGTAGTTGTGTCTTAGCTGGCTAAGATGTCGTTGGGAATTTCGATTTATCCGTTAGTTGCCCACTAGTCGCAACTAGGATGTAAGACACGTCTGAGATACCATCGTGAATTTGGCCCCTGGTGTTTAAATCAGTTTGACAGTCATGTGTGCAACACTTATGAGAGGCAATTTTTAAAAGAGTGCTATATCGAGTGTCTTAATACATAAATACATATAATGTATATGTTGATGGCACACTAATGTTATCCTTAATCTAGTCAATGTCATGAGGTTAGTCCTGCAAGACAGTGATAGTCAAAGTAAGATAAGCATACTAAAGCATATTAGTTACCTACAACTTGAGCCAAGATCAGAATGATTGGAACTCTACAGATTTAACACATTAATCCCTTTAGCGGCCGACCGGCACATAATCGTATATAAAATTTACGATTATAATCGAGGTTGCCTGTAAAGGGGTTAAATCAAGGTTGTTTGACTAAGACAAGAAACGTTCAAACTCACATCGTCAGCTGGATCTTTAGTTTTGACGTTAACGTCATTTCCAACAGACAGAATTTGTGTGGAAATCAAAGGCAATGTTTCCTCTTCAGGGGAATAATTATCCAGTCTGTCTTCGCTGAGCCAAGCATTAACATTATCCTCATGAATGGAGTGATTTGGAGAGCGATGTCGTGGAGTTAGAGGTCCCTCCAAGTCAAAGTGTTTCTGCTCCTCCAAAATCCTGTCTTCCTCAAGCATTTTCGCAACATCATCAACTCTAAATCAAATTAAACAACTGCAATTAATTTTAGATGAAAAAATTATTACGAATACAGCAAACTTACTCTAGATAGCAAAGCAACAGCTGTTCTTCATGTATGTGCTGGTACGTACGAGTAATGCCCCTTCAAGATTTCTATTCCGAGGCATGACTGCAGCACAGACACTGAATCAGAGTTTCACAACAAAGTGCATGAGCAATTGCGAGTTAAGGTCTTGCTCAGGGTCCCTATGTGATGACTTGAGGTGGATTTGAACCTGCAACCTTCCAGCTCCAAAGCACCGAAAATACCCCTACACCACCGTGCTCCATACCCATTGTCTCCTAATATATCTATTTTCTTGTTCTGGAAAGAAAATATATACATACTGGAATTAAGAGAAGGCTGGAGTCTGTATAAAAACTAGAGAACTTAATGTAGCAAAACTTGAATATTTGTTTTCAATAGCTGCCTTGTGATGAGTAATGATGATATATTTTATCATACTGCTCAATCTCTAGCCTACTTATTTATGTAAAAACAGAATGGCATTTAGACCTAGAGGAAAGTTACCTAGATTCAATGAAGCGTATTTTCTTCTGTGAGTTTTCATTCTCAGAATTCTTTTGTTTCTGCAGGTATTGTTTACGACATTCTCTTTCCATAGCTACCAGGACTTCATTGATTTTTGATGTTTCAGATTCTGCCAACAAAAGTTTAAAAAGTCACTTTCTCATTTTCACACAGCTGTAATGTCCAAGTTATGAGCATTAATCGAGGGAAAAAATGAAATAAAAAGTCGCCATTCACGGAATTAGCAACTCTATGAAATTTGCTGTGAACAAGTCATTATTGTGAAGTGCTTGTTCATTTATGATTGTGGCAAATGCACAATTAATATATTTCTATTTACCAGAACTACCTCCACATTGCACAGAATTTTTAAAATGCTCGTACATAGTGTAAATTTTACAAATGGAAATAAACTGTTGTTGCACCAGTTCTGTCAATAACTGCTCACTGAAGTGCAACATAAAAGCATCATGGTTCATACACATAGTTTGAAGAGCTCTTACGGGCAAAGAAGCCTGGAATTAGTACTGCTTTACATATGCAAGTATTGTAATTCATTCTCGAATTAACAGCTGTACATTTTTAATCAGCCCTACGCACTTACCTTCAGACTGAGATTTGCAACACGTAGCCTTCAGAAAGAATTTGACAACGAGATAGATGTGTTCAAGTATGATGAAAGGTGGAGCTAGTCGGGGTTTTGTCTCGAACTCGACCACCAGAAAGTACATTCCGTATTTCCAGAACTCGATAGAATTTGACTGAATCTCATCAAAGACATGACTGCAAACAAAACGTTTTCACTAGCATGTAATTTGAAGGACAGATAACTTAGATTTAGTATCATTTAAACTGTTGAAAACAGCAATAAATGTGCTTAAATGCATCGTGAATCTGTCTTATTCCATCATGTTCTCCACCTTAACATAACATAACATAACATGGGTTTTAAGTGGTTCAGAAGACACTGGGTCTGTGTTAGAACCACTGCAAATTAACCTGGAACATCTAGTAGCCCAATTTTCCTAGTTTCCTTTTAAATGCTGAGACCGTGTCCACCGACACAGTGCTGTCATCCAAGCCGTTCCACATGTCTACAACTCTAGCACTAAAGAATTTCTGTCCCAATGTTCCTCTTGGCTTCTTAAACAATTTGTACCTATGACCCCGAGTTGCTTTGTTTGGTGCTAATTCAAAGAATTTCTCCCAACCTAGTGCTTCCTTTCCAGTAATGATCTTATATGCTTCAATTAGGTCTCCCCTGCTTCTCCGTCTCTCCAGTGTTGTTAGCCCACACCTCTCCAACCTCTCTTCATAGCTCAAATCTTTGTAGCCCCAAATCATCTTCGTAGCTCTTCTTCGCACTTTCTCCAATTTTTCAATGTCCTGTTTCAGGTATGGGTTCCATGCCTGAATGCAGTATTCCAACTGTGGCCTAACCAGTGATTTATACAACCTCAGTAACGTGTCCTTGTCTCTAGTAACTATTGTCCTTTTTATCATGCCTAATGTTGAATTTGCCTTTTTTGATGCTTCCGCACATTGCCTTGAGGGTTTTGCACTCTTGTGCATAATCACTCCTAAGTCCCTTTCTTCCTCGCTAACCCTCAGTACCTTACCTCCCATTTCGTATGCAAACTCCTGGTTTCTTTTCCCCATATGCATCACTGAACACTTTTCCAAATTAAAGAGCATTTGCCAGTCCTGCGACCATCTAAACATTCTTCGTAGATCTTCCTGTAGTATCTCTGCTTCTTCTTCATTACCCACTGCTCTACATAGTTTTGTGTCATCCGCAAACTTAGAAATTTTCGATAGAACCCCATCATCTATGTCATTGATGAAAAGTACAAACAACAGTGGCCCCAACACTGATCCTTGTGGCACTCCACTTAGCACTGCTGCCCACCTAGAATGTTTATTGCCTATTCCCACCTTTTGTCTTCTATCTGAAAGCCAGTTTTGAATCCACTTAAGTACCTGCCCACTAATCCCACATGCTTGCAACTTTTTAATTAGTCTTTTATGGGGTACTTTATCAAATGCCTTTGCAAAGTCTAGGTAAATCACATCCACTGGTTTTCCCTCATCTATCTTCTCAAAGACCTCCTCAAAGAATTCCAACAGATTTGTCAAACACGAACGTCCCTTAGTAAACCCATGCTGACTACCTTTTATAATATCGTGTTCCTCCATGTGCTTAACTATGTTATCCTTAACAATTCTCTCCATGACCTTACACGCCACACTGGTTAGACTGACTGGTCTGTAGTTACTTGGTTCACTTCTGTTTCCCTTTTTAAACAATGGCACTATAAGGGCGTCCCTCCATTCTTGTGGAACCTCACCGCTCTGTATCGATTTATTGAAGATCTGTGCCAATGTCTCTCCAATTTCTTCCCTCACTTCATGTAAGAATTTAGGATGTAATTCATCGTTTCCAGGACTCTTGTCTGTTTTTAATCTTTTCAGTTGTTCCACCACATTTTCCCTAGTAAACATTATTTGTGTCAATCTTCCACCGCCATTGTCCAGAAATGCTCGGCTAGGCTCAGGAATGTTCCCTAAGTCCTCCAAAGTAAACACTGAGCTGAAAAATTTATTCAGTACTTCAGTAGCTTCCGTGTCGTCCACAACAACTTCTCTACCGTCCTCTTCCTTTTTTATTGGCCCTACTCTGTCTTTCCTTTTCTGCTTGCTTCTAACATAATTGTAGAAACTCTTGCTGTCCTCTTTTACATTTCTCGACAACTTCTGCTCAAAGATTTTTAGTGCTTCCTTATTTGCTTTATTGCAGATGTTTCTTTTCTTCACATAGTTCATCTTCAATTCCTCGAGTCTTGCTACACTATCACACTCGAGTACATTCTTTGTTTCCTTCTTCAAATTCTGATAATTCTTCCAAGCTTTATTCTTTGCCCTTCTCTTTTTTTGTACCTCACGTGTTACCCACGGCCTCCTCTTGTTGGTTCTTTTGCGCTTCGGTATATTTTCGTCAATAATCTCTCTCATGACTTCATTAAACTTCTTCCAAGCTTCGTTCGCTCCCATTCCACTCACTGCACTTTCTAGTTCCTTTTCCTTCAGCCTGTTCCTCACTAATTCATAGTCTGCTTTAAAGAAATTGGGTTTGCTCATATAGGCTTTCACTTCCTGAGACTGCTGTACATATAGTTCCCATCTTACAACCTGATGGTCACTAGTGTTAAAATGCTCCCCCACACTCACATTCTCTACCATATTTTCATCAGTCGTTATCACTAAGTCCAAAATGTTGTCTCCTCTTGTTGGCTCCATAACATGCTGTTGCATAAAGCAAGCATCAACAAAATCCAAGAACCTCCTATCTTTTTCTCTTTCCCCTTCCAATGTTTCCCAATCAATATGATAGTTGAAATCTCCCATTATCAAGGACGTTTCCTTATTGGCCATTTCCAGTAGCTTGCACATCCCTTGATCAGCTTCCTCTGTGGCATCGGGTACCCTATAGCATACTCCCACAAGCATCTTAGACCTGCTCAGTTGAATTTCACACCAAATACTCTCCTTAAATGTCTCATTGCTCATATCCTGCCTCTCTACTGCATTAATATGGCTCCTAACATACAGTAAAACACCTCCAGCTCCGTGTCCAACTGATTTCTGATTAGCTCGATCCTTTCGAAATAATCTGTATCCATCTAAAGCAAGCTCACTGTCTGCGATTTCCGGCTTTGTCCATGACTCTGCTATTCCAATTATATCAGGTTTCTCATTGTCCACATACAATTCCAGTTCTGCTCTTTTTGCCCTACTAACAATACTCCTAACATTTGCAAACATGCACTTTAAACTTTTACTGCCCCCAATTTCCTTACATCTCCTGTCCTCTCTCCTGCAATTTTCTTTCTTCCAAGCTTCTTTGTCCCAGACACCTTTTCTCGCTGGTAAACTGGTAACGAAACTGGGACTACCCTTTAGTATATCTGAAAAATACGTAGATGCCAAATTGCCAATTGTAAATTGTATAAAGTATATTCCCGTAGCAATCAACTCAGTTACGCTAGATCGTAACAGCTTGACTCCCAACATCTGCATGTTACTGGACTTGTATGGTAGCACCAGCCTGTGCCTTGCATAGCCAATGTTGATTCAAACAGAATTACTCCAGATGATTTCAATGCAGGAACTGTATTGCTAAAGTAGCTATAATTGTGCCAGCTAAATAATTACTGTGAATAATATCCGTTTCATAACCTAATTTTCTGCATGTCACCAGTTCTCACCTTTGAACAACTCTATCAGGTAGAGTGGCAAGTTACCCATTCCAAAACACATAACTAAAACTAGTTATATATTATATAAGAGCAATATATATAAGTACAATATATATATAATATTTATATATGACTAGGAAAGGAAACTCACTTGAATATAGCGATCAAAATGTTCATGAGCAAAACATTGGCAATAAGCAGATAGAGGACAGTGAGGACTGTAACAAGCCAGCTGGAGTTGGGACATGGTGCACCATGGCTTAGCGTCCCCTCACATACAGACCCTGAAAGCATAATTTCATTGCCTGACATATTATTTAGCTAAATAATGAGCAGAACATCCAAAACACAAGAGTCATTATACAACAAGATTCGTCGTAATTTTAACAGATTACAAGATGAGCATTAGTTCACCAGGAAATTGGAAAACTACTAATCCTTTACCCGTTTGCCCCGAGAATAACCGCTGAAAATGGGCTTAAAATTCAAAAATGAACCGGTAAAGGGTTAATAGATCATCTGTTCACCTGAGAGGTCAATCGGATTCTTAATTAAGAAATCATGTGTATTCTACATACAAAAATCATTAATACCCTTCCATCCATTCATAAATCAGTGGAAAATTACAAATAAGTCAATAACAAATGAATCTGCAACATTTCAAAACTACCACAATGACAGCAGGGAAATGAATACACTGGAGATTGGTGGTAAGATCAGGCAGCATGGTAGCAGAGAAGCCACTCACCCTCAACACTAAGACCAAGAATGAAGTCAATAATACTTCATAGGCTCGTCTCTAAGGAATGGACTTCCATTATCAGTTTGCTCTGTCAGCCTCTCTGGTAGTCTTTCCTCATCTTTCTCTCGCCTCAAAACCTGCCTTTCTATCGAAGTTGCAAGCACTGGGAGCGCTTCTGAAAGGCTCTTGCTGTGAGAAGCGCTTTATAAATGGTCAGATACAATACAATATATGCCTACAATACTAATGGCTGCTCTTTCGGGCTAAATGGACTAGTGTTCTTTACTCGAGATAGTAACTGGTATCCTTAAAGTCAATACTTATGACACAGTTTGAGGTTGCTCTTTTCCAAAAACTAAATTAGTGAGTCAGACTTTCCTTAGCAGTGTAAAACCCTGTCAGCCAACCAACATGTCAATCTGTAAATTGCTACACAATTTTGCCAGAAATTGGAAATTAAGGTACCGTATATATTTACTTAGTTTAAACTTGTATGCATGGCTTATGGAGAGTTAAATAATGAGTAAAAAGAGCAATTCAGCCAGACTAAGTTCTAACGGCACTGAAGAAAGTAACAGTTACTGTACTTGGTATAAACAAGACTGAAACTTTGTGTTCAGACTTTCTAGAATTCCAGTCTATAGAGTAGACCACCACCTCCTTACAAATTTTATTTAATAATACCCTTCTAGCTACGGCAGTGAACGTTAGTAAGTCATTCACAACAGTAATCAGATGAACCAGAATGGTCAGTTCAATTAGAATATGAATCATTTGTGTCTCTTGAATCTCTCACCCTGCATCTCATCTATAAATAGCTGACCAAACAACTGCCAATATCCGTAGTAGAAGATATCTCGGAAGATCAGACCGTACGGTTCACGCTCGCCATACATCAT
Source organism: Lumbricus terrestris (assembly GCA_949752735.1). Classification (NCBI taxonomy): domain Eukaryota; kingdom Metazoa; phylum Annelida; class Clitellata; order Crassiclitellata; family Lumbricidae; genus Lumbricus; species Lumbricus terrestris. The sequence continues at coordinate 27,411,987 of OX457039.1, forward strand.
AGTCTGAGTCGTGATTCCGTACGCCACCAGGACAACCAAAAATACCATCAGAAAGAGAAAAAGCTCCTTAATCTGAAAACAACAAGAAACAATAATGACCAGGAGAAACTGTAGTTTCAATCCAACATTTATAAACCACTACGTCAAAAAGAATCTCATCATGAATGGTACTACTAAAAAATCACTGGCCAATGATAGACTTCAAGTAGACATTGTCAACATGATCAGATCAAAGAATTCTTAGTCTAGGACAACTCCATGATCAAAGCTGGCCAATTTACAGAAATTAGCAAAGACTATTATTTAATATTATTTAAAGAAATTAGCATAAACAAGCAAGTAATTATTACCATCTAAACTTCTTAAAAGCTTCAAACACTATGGTTACGAATGAATATAGAACTACGAATCAAGATAAAAAATGATTCTAAGAAGTACTTCTTAGAGACTTAGACTCTCTGTCTATTTCACCATCAATTGAAAGCTATTTCACTTGAATGTTTTTGTGCCTTCAGCTGAGAAGTAAATAAGGAGCTGAAGATGTAATACAGATGCGCCAATACAATTACATGCATTAACAAATAACACACAACCTCAAATCCTGTCAAACCAAATGACTTTACTGACTTCATCTTGATTTATTACTGGTCATAGGTCTTCATATTCATCAGGTTTTGAGATCTGAAGCATCAGAATATCAAAAGTATGCGGACATAATTATGGCTATGGTGACTTAAATCTCATGGGTTAATACAGTAATTACTTTGTGAATAAAATGGAAGCACCAACATTTTGGTTCTGAACAGAATGCAGAAAAGTGCAAAAGAAAAGAACAGATAACATAACAGATTACGTACCATTTTGGTCATCATCAGAAGCTTTGGTCCAAGAGAGCTGCTTGCCGAATAGAAGCGTAGTACACGGACAAACAGCAAGCCACAGTTGATGCAGTAGATTGTCTTACTCGCCTGAAACTGATCAGGAAACCAGCGAAGAATGAAGCCAATCAAGGCGAGAAGAAAGATCGCCAGATCGATACGATTGAATATTGAGAACTGCCACCATTCTTTCACCTTCTCTTTCACAGTGTCAGCAGAAGATGCAAAAAACATCTAAAAATCACACACAGTTGATTGTCAACAGGTTTTACAAAAAACATAAACAGGCAGCTGATAACTTCTGTGTCAGATGTACCACAACAGTTGGCCAATTTCATTTTCCATGTTTCAGCTTTCCGCTCAGTCAACTAATCTCTCTTCAAGTTGATCAAACTGTGCCTGTTATGACAGCAAGAAAATCACACTGAGAATGATGTTTTTAGTCTTCCATTAACCAATCGTGATACTGCACTGCATGTTTCTCATGAAACATTCATCCCAAGAATGTTATTCAAAAACATGTACCAACTATCTTACTCTAAGCTCTAAGTAGCCATACTGTCAATTGTGCTAATGTAAACCTACAGTGTTCTTCTGCCTGTTGTTTATTGAATTAAACGAAGATACCGTACATTACATTCTCAAAGTCACTTAAGTCGCACTTGTTTAGAACTGTCAGGTAGCTATGTTAAGCACCTTCGTGAGGTTATTGTAAGGTGCTATATAAATGTCTATATACAATACATGCATGCATGCCATTTATTTTGTTGCGATTGACAATCAAAACCTTGCATCATGTAGCGATTAACTACAACAAACTTAAAATCTTGCATGGTACAAACACCAGCAATACAGCATGCCTAAAATATTTGTATTACACCTGGCAATACAACACTGTGACAGTGTGTGACACTGCAAATAGACACTGCATGCAGCCAATTTTATTCCATCAGATGCAACGATACACTACATGCACTGGTGTATAAAAGTGATCTTTGACCAATAGTAACATTGAGTTTTCCGCATATCATCTAATTTAATCTAATCTAATAAAGCATTTGTAAAGCACTTCTCACAGCAGAGCTATTCAGAAATGCTCTCAGCATGACAGGCCCATGAAAAGAGAAATGTCTTCAAGCAGCGAAAAGATGCAGGTTAATTTCCTACAAGAATCCTGCCACGAATTTCAGAAGGAAGGTGATTCCAAATTAAAGGACCAACAATAACAATATTCACCTATTCACCACCTATTTTCTATAGAAATGCTTACTTGTTGCAATGACCAGCTGCTGCTTTGCATGGTCTGAGACATACAGGTAAGTGCTACAATGTGAGTGCGTCTGCAGCCATCTGACAAGACAACTAACCAGACACAACATTCATTGTTTCACCAACTTTTCTGACACCTCAGCATTCACTTAAGAACCTGATTCAGTCCAAGCCAAAGTTGCTACCAATTTTCCTCCCTGCTGATATAGCCAGAACCACTTTCCCAAAGTTGTTACAGAAATTCACTCAGCAAGCTTAAATACATAGTCATCAGATGACAGGACACCCACATGAAACAGCATATAGTCTCAGTTAATAGTTAATATCACTGCCTGATGGTGATGCCAGACTGCTCAGCCACTCTGACTGTACTGAGCTATGGTCTAATTGGTCCTAAGTCCAGAAGAAAACATGTTTCATGAAGGATTTGCTCAAGAGAAAGATTCAACACTTCTCTTATCTTTAATATAATTGACCTCCTACCATGCTAGAAGGATCTGCAGTGTAGCGCACTAGGGCATGGCAAGCATTTCCAACAATGTAAGCTTATAATGTGGTTTAACTCTCCAACACTTCTGACCAATTCTAGTAGATAAAATTGGCCATAACTAAATAGACAAGTAGCAGCATAGCAGAGCTTTAGTACCCATACATTGCATGTAATAATTTCCACATAACAATTTAATTCAATAACTTAACAATACAATATCTTCAACCGGCTTCCAGATCTTAAGCAACAGCATATCAGGAGTATGAGGACATGAGTAATGGGTATGAGGACATGAGTAATGAGTATGAAGACATGAGTAATGGGCATGGCTACAGAGCCAAGGCCGCAACTAATAGCACAACAATCTCTTCAGGTAATTTCTTTACCTCACGTATTTCCTCCAGAAACATGGTCAGCATCCAGGCAAGCATTGCCCATTCGGTGACTGAAATCCCTTTGTGGAAATCAAAGAGAAGCATGTAGGAGTAGAGCACAAGGAACAGAGTGAATGTCACCTGAAATTTACAACCAAACCTTTAAAGCCAAGCCGCAAACAATTTCCATAAAATAGGAAATATTGGACTATTTGAAAAAATTTCTTATTCTGAGAAATGACATATAAATCAAACTCTTTTAAACTTAAAACCTGTTTTGTTTAAATTATTAAATGTTGATGGAGAAATAACTTTTCAACATTCAGAAATATATTTGTTTAGGTAATCAAATGATATAAGCAAAGTTATAGGACAATAAAATGAATGTTGAGATTATTCGAATCCAGTAATACTATCCAGCAGTCAGCATGTTAAGATCTCACACTTATAACCCCTTTGAGAGAATTTTACAAAGGCATTATACGAATGGTTAGACAATAGACATACATATACAATTATACATACGTACATACATACATACATACACACATACATACATGCAGAAGGAAGCATGTTTCACTGATGATTTGCTTGAGAGAAAGGGATAACCTATCTGTCATCGAAAAAGGAAGCATATGTATACTAGGTGCCCAAACCAGAGAGATCTCGGTTCCTTCTAGGTTTCCTTTTGTTTCAATTTGTTTACTTCTTCATGTATGATCAGATGTTACCATGACCTGTTCTTGACAAATAAATTAATGATAAAGATCACTTTTATACACCCATGTCCACATTCTCATAAGAAGTACTGGATTTCAATATACTGAACATTAATTTAATTGTCAAATAATAAAATATATAATATAACATTATTCAGAATATTTATTCAATTCATTTACCAAATTTAAAACTGATGGCACTAACCAAATTTGCAGAGAACTTAGTGACTGGTGCACTGTAGAAGGTTAGAATTTTGTCTAATCCATTCGAACAGAGTTTTGCTGCCTTTATTTTTCCATTACGACGTAAGCTACTTTTCTCTATTGGCCGAACAACAAGAGACATTGGTTCGGAAGAGAGATCATTCCCCATGACATCATCATCTGTGACATCAGTGTTGCTGTCCTGGATTGGTTGGAACTTAAGGGCTGCAATCATCGGTGGAAAGAACAAAGCCAGAAGAACCTGCGCACATTTCCAGTTAATTAGATAAAACATAACAATTAGATAAAACATAACAATTAGATAAAACATAACAATTAAATAAAACATAACAATTAGATAAAACATAACAATTAGATAAAACATAACAATTAGATAAAACATAACAATTAGATAAAACATAATCGTAAAGTCTACATTTCTGAAGCACTACTCTAAAGAAAAGCACGAGGTAAAATAATCGGAGTTATGCTCTTTTGATTTCAATTCTAAAATCGACTACCGTACGGTTAGCTGGCCACTCCTCAGAGATAAGAAGATACAGCAACACTGACTGTCACCAAAATCCATTAAATAAATTTGCCAGTAACAAATTCACATAATAAATTTTTTCAATGTTGATTTGAAAAGCTGAACATTATCTGCAGCATATGAATAGGTTAACATGATAACTTAATAGGTTAACATGATAACTTAATAGGTTAACATGATAACTTAATAGGTTAACATGATAACTTAATAGGTTAACATTATAACTTAATAGGTTAACATTATAACTTAATAGGTTAACATGATAACTTAATAGGTTAACATGATAACTTAATAGGTTAACATGATAACTTAATAGGTTAACATGCTAACTTAATAGGTTAACATGATAACTTAATAGGTTAACATGATAACTTAATAGGTTAACATTATAACTTAATAGGTTAACATGATAACTTAATAGGTTAACATGAAGACTTGTTGATTACCATGATCCAGTGCGACTGAATTCCTCTCTGCCACATCTCATTCAAAGAGTTCTGGCAACAAACTGTGGACAAGAATGCCTGCAATAGAAGACGACACCACAGAAGATGACACCACAGACGATGACACCACAGAAGATGACACCACAGATGATGACACCACAGATGATGACACCACAGATGATGACACCACAGAAGGTCACACCACAGACGATGACACCACAGAAGATGACACCACAGATGATGACACCACAGAAGATGACACCACAGATGATGACACCACAAAGTCAATCAGATCGCAGAAGATAACAACTCAACTTATTTATTAGCTATACAGCTATGCTAAACAGAAATTCCACTTCAAAAATACATAAAAACATCAATGGATTACACACCTTTGCCTTAACGACACGCGCATCACAAATTTTCAGTCAAATCGAGTCTCAAATTGAATCAGAGCAGGCCCTGCATTTATTTAAGATTAATATCTTAACTCTGTTATTATTTGTCGTTCAAATGAATTAACTCTCTCTGTCTCTGTCTGTCTCTGTCTGTCTGTGTCTCTGTCTGTCTGTCTGTCTGTCTCTCTCTCTCTCTCGGACAAACGGTTTGAGGTTTGAATAAAATATATATATATAGCAGCCTACAGTAAAGATGAATTTAGCTATCTAACTTTTCTAATGGAAGACAGAGGAAGCTTAGTTGTAAGTACACTTGGGAGGGGATCCATGAAATGCACAAGTCACAATAGGGGAGGGGTAGAAATATGATTGTTTGCTTGTGTAATATATGGATGGGGGGGCTTATTTAATATACAAAGTTTGCAGTGTTTGCTAACCCTGTCTTTAGCATCAGCTGCCATTTCCAAACATGTCATTCCACCCCACATCAGATTCTTTTTCTTCAGCAGAAGGCCAGCTTTCTCTGGATCAGTGCTGTGACATTCCTCCAACACCTTTACTGCAAGTTGCTCAAATTCCCTGCAAAGAAAAAGAATGACATCCAAAGTGGTCAATCATCATGCACTACAATACACCAGGATGGTATTTTATATATCCCTTCCTCCACAGCTCATGGCGCTGAGCAATTGTGAGTAAAGGACTTGTACAAGGTACCTACACAACATTCGCATGTGCAAGCAAGATACTACAGCCAATACTAAAACATTTGTCGAGTGGAACATTTAGCCAGTCACATTGATGTGTTCCAATATTCATAGTTAATTGATAAAAACAAGAAATGCTTGATGTATTCTATGAATGGGAAATAAATGCCCTTAAATAACCATTATTGTCAAATCTATCTTAAAAAGTCTATAAAAAACTAAGTCAGTGGCATGTCATACTCTTTGTTTTTCTCATATGACTTGATCAAATCTGATTCGTAGTTTGGAAGCTTATGCGCCAAAACCTCAAAGATCCAGCTGGCAGCCAGTGCAGATGGAAGCGGCTCGCTTCCCTGCTGCCACAGATATTTGGCCATTTTCTGCCTAAAATAACAGAAATCAATCAACTATTTACTGGTAATCACAGATTAAGCTGCCACATGAACAACAAGTCATCATTATCATGACTATATTCGCATAGTCCATGGGTTGAATGGGCTGTTAGGCAGCACTGCGCTTTTTCGGCTGTGGTCCGACCATTTGGAATGACCTCTCATATGAACTCAGCACTTGTGGATTCTAGAAGTCACCTGAGCTGTTTTACTCTAGTCAAGGCTGGAATAGGACCGTTCCTGAGTAGATTCTTGAAGAGACATTATATAAATTTTTAGAATGATTGAATTAATACAAAATATATTGCTTAAGTATCTTACTGTTGCTCTTGCTTATCAGAGGTAGGAACATCATTCAGAAACGATCTACCGGTAAAAACATTCTGACCCTGTTTCAATTTCCTATTTATTCTTGAAAGTGCCTCTCCCTGAAGGTGGTAGCAATGTAGCCTGGTGAAAGCCTGCAGTAGAAAACGAAGTTAAAACTTGCGCAGGCAATCCAAAACTCCTGAAGTAAAGCAATCTAACTGACAGTTAGCTTGTTGTTTATTCAGAGCAAGAACTAGAAAACATGCCACCAGCCAAGTCAAAAAGAAATCTTCCTCTTATCCAGGTATTCGAGCGTTACTTGAAAAATTCAGCTGTTAGTAATGGATTGTAACACACCACAGGCTATCATTAACAAATGCCTTCGACAGGTAATTATAATGCTCTAGAAAAATGTTCAATTATTTAAAAAAAAATACATTTAATAATTTTATACATTGACCCTCTTACTGATTCATAAAGATTGCCCAGAGAAAGAGTTCCTTGTATGGATGCTTAAAGACCGGTTCATCTCTAGTACCGGGATGTGCATTCTCCGTATCATTCTGGCTCTCATCGTCCTTCATGACCTCGCAGTGACCTTTTCCTGCTTTACCAATTAGACGACGTATGAGGTCAGCCACAGTGACAAGGTCCTTTGTAGTCGGTTGGTAACAGTAGACTAGTAGCTGACGAAAAACTGAAGCTCTTGGACCCTGTTGACATAACCAATAACCCTATACAGAACATGATCCAATTGCACTCTCACTCACTACTATACATACAAGTATACAACACATCCCATAACAACTACTAGGAAACTCTTTTTGAAGTTTTACTCTTATGACTGGGACTGGAGTTGAAACATTCATTAAAACTTCAAGAAAAATGTAAATCAATACTAGGCTGGACCTGGCTGGTACTCCTCTACAGTTGTGCGACTTGGGCAACCAAAGAGGCCATGAAGAAGAAGGTTGACTCACTTGACAAGTAGTGCCTCAGCAGACTCTGGCCACTAAAAATGTAATTAAATCCTGCATCCAAACGCTAGGCCTAATAGTGGGCACTTGGCCTGGGTTGACCTGAGGAAAGTCCAGTGTCAGCACTGGGCTCAAATGGGGACCAACAGGAAGGTTGGCTACCCAGTCAGTTAGCTTCGGCAGTTAGCTGATTGGGTTTAGTCTGTATAAAAGCAATCAATTCAGTTCACTTAGTCGAGCAGCACATATAAAATTGTGTAGATTCTACAGCTTTTGTAACATCAATCTATATTTATGTATTCAATACCTGGCTGGGAAAATTATCAAAAATATAATAAGCATGCAGAATTATGGCACAAACTCAAACAGCATGCAGAATAAGCATGCAGAATAATGGCAGAAACTCCAAGCAGTGGCAGCGCTAGGGGGCTGGGGGGCTAAGCCCCCCTATAAAAGGCTAAGCCCCCCTAAAAAAGGCCATCCAGGATTTTTACATGCAAAACTGAAATATTTCGACGATTTTCAACCGGATGACTAAAAAAAGATCGTCAGAAATTTTTGCGGATGAAAATGGAAAATTTCTTCCGGGAGGCTTCAGCCCCCCCAAAACTGAAATCCTGGCACCGCCACTGACTCCAAATGGTCAAAGACTACACTGGCAAATTGGCAGTGCAGTCCTCTTCTGCATTTTAGCCCTTTGGAGTTGGAACAAGGCATGATAGGCTGAAATAAAACTGGGAGTTCATTAAAATAGTAATAATAGGAGACTGTGACTTCGAAAAACTCTGGAGCAGTAAACCCCAAATCAAAATTAAGACAAAAAAATATGGAGAAAAATTGATAAAGCTCACTTCAAAATACAGGTCCTTTAGTTTCTCTCTTGTGAGAAATTTCTTGGGAATAACTCCATTCTGTATGGCCAGACTCACAAATTCGACTTTATCCTCTTTGAGCGCAGATGTCATAATCCTCGCAAGATCCTCTGAAAAATACAAAAACCTTTTTAAAAGCATTTGTATATTTGCATAGAGTCATTGCCACTTGATAGAGCAGCTCTGTGCATCTTCCACTATCGCTCAGAATGATGCTCAGCTCAACTAAGAGTACATTTGTCAGAGAGGAAGTAGAGTCAGCACAGCATCATTATAATTATGATTAATTATTACTATTTTCTACCAGAGGTTTTTATAATTCCACAGTGTTCTCAACTATATCCGGAAAAGAAAGTAGTGAAACTCTGGAACGGCTTCTGTCTTAGTGAAGATTTTGTTGGGTAAATGTTCCTCTGAATCCACTCACATTAAAGCGCTGAATGGTGATAGAGAGGCGCTCGAAGATGGAGCAAGTCTCCTTATGGTCTACACCAGCAGTTCCCAACCCGTAGCCCGTGGGCCAAAAGTGGCCCGCCTGGCCTACACAAATGGCCCGCAGCATCTCAATGAATTAAGAAAGTATATGTAAAAATTGACAATTTGGAAATGATAGAATACGGTATATAATTATCTTCTATTACAAATTATTTTATTTGGACGCTAATATATCGCATCAAACATTCTATTTTGATTCAATTATAACAATTTTATTCGCCTTTAGTTAATTAAATTTTAGGTTTGTGATCGTCCTTCAACTAAGGAAAAGTGGCCCTCATGTCCTCCAACTTAGAAAAAGTGGCCCAACACCAACAGTCAAAAAAGGTTGGGAACCACTGGTCTACACTCTACAGTGATTAGAGCAAATCGTTTTCAAAGAGTGAGTTTTGAGATGCTCTTTGAAGGAAGGAAGTGAATTTGAACTATGAAGTGAGATGGCAAAAATTAAGACAAAAACCATTGGACAATGGACATGTGCTTAATCAGAATGATTACTAGATTGGAAGCAAAAGCTAGTTCTTGAGAATTCTATTGCTGCATTAAAATAACAATAAAATTTATTATTCAGAATTCCAACCTTCGGGAAAGTTGACATCTTGGTTGAAGATTTTCTCCTCAGCTACGTCACTTCGGTTCCACGTTAAAGCCAATTCCAACTGTTTTATATTTGACTGATAGTCGCCTTGACCTTCAAAAACCAACGATCCATTGTCAACGTCACTTAATATCCCAAAATGCTATTTTAGTCATTAATCACATGCAATATAAATGCTGAAACACTTAAACCATAGAACTATGAGCAGCGGTTAAAGACTTTTGGGTGAGCAGTGGAACACTGAAAGTTCCCACACGTTCCCACCCACTTTAAACCATAGATGTAAAAAACGATGGAAACGAAATAAAAAACGGAAAAAAATGTGTTTTTTTTTATAAAAACAAACGACAACAAAAACGGTAAAAAACGGAAGAAAAATAATTTGACTTTGCTACATCGAAAACCGCATTTTAACCTTGAAAACATTGATTAGGAACCTACTACACGCAGGCTATCACTTAAATGATGATGTTAAACGATGAAATAACGACTTTAGTTAGCTGAATCCTTGAGAGTTGGCGGAAACCATAAGAAATATCAGAAAAACTTAAAATTAAGGAAAATAATAACAGAAAGTAAATGAATAAATAAATTTAACGAAAAAACCGATAAAAAACGATGGGAAAAAAACGAAAAAACCACGTTTTTTGGGAGAGAATAAAAAACCGAAAAAACCGTTTTTTACAACTATGCTTTAAACCCTGACTATGAGTAAGAGGATTATTAAGAGTGAAGGATGCAATACCTGAGCAAACCCATTGCTTAATCATTTTGCACGTGCAGAATGATTGATATATTGGAAGCAAAATAGTCAATTATTTTTCTTCCAATCGATCAATCACATAATGCACAAACTCATCAGGATTTAGGCAATTCGCTATTTGCTGAAGTGGTTAGGCATGCGTTTAACTCATAGCAAGACAGAGAAATGATGAAAACAAAGACTAAAAACCTTTAAGAAGTGCAGACAGGATGGCAACGTCCAACTCTTCTTCATGTTTGTTCATGTCAAAAACAGTTATCTACAAGTGAAGAATCATTTGAACAAGTTACCAGAGTCAAATCAACAAGTTTGAGAGCAGCAAGCTTTGTGAAATTAATTGCGTCGATTCAATTCTCCCCAATATCCGAGTGAAAAGCAATATTAACGTTTGCTTACAAAATTCCTTCACGAACAATTGCCTAGCATCATCGAATGACGCTTTCTTAGGCCAAGGCTTAGGCCTATATCAATTAAAAGACAAACGCTCCTTTTATCTTATTAAACAGAAGAACTATTACATAATGCACGTCTTTAATAGGTGTCATTTTATATTAAATTGCTGTTGTTAACCTTTGTTATGTTACTGAAGTGTTATGATTAGCACCATCCATTGCCAGGTGAGTTCAGTCAATATTGTAGATGAATAAAAGTGGGCTGCAAAGATGTGCTGTGAATCAGGGTGTTCTGCTTTTTCATTACGCCCCTTCAGCTTACCAGTTTTTCATTTTGACAGCACTGGATGACCATTTCCTTGAATTTATCTATCTGTTTCTTGCTGTTTTCTGGTCCACCGCGCTCTTTCCACGTCTCACCAAAAGCAACAGACAGCTTATACTTGAGCACCTTTTCATGGTTAGAACTGAGAATCTTTTTCTTTCCCCTGTTGGCCAACACAAACAAACAGGAACTGAAGCTGTCCACATGATCAGGAATAGACAACGAGACAAATAACAAATCTAATTCATCCGAGTATTTATATAGCGCCTCTTCAAGGAAATTACTCAGAGGCGCTCCCAACTCCAGTACGGACAAACAGAACAGTTTTTAAGTGCTTATAGAATGTGTCAGAGAGTGATCTAGGGAACAGGCGCAGCTCAAGTTGGAGGGCATTCCATACCACTGGGCCAACCACAGAAAAAGCACGACTCTGCATGATGGAGGTACGAGCAAACGGGACAAAGAGTACTTCCCTATCAGCCGAGCGTAGGGACCAACCAGTCCGAGCACTTAACACAGGCCGACAAAGATCTATGGTTTTCTAATGATCTATAAATATCAGCGGTTCAATTGCATCACATAAAAATACATACATGTAATTACATATGCATCTAAATCAATGAAAACCCAAGTAATGCATAAATAGAACATTTCTACTCCAGTTTGTGGATCGTTTCTGAAGATCAGGTCAGCAATTTCTTAAAATTTTAATTTCTTTTTCCAGTCATCTACATAACAAAATTGTCATAATATACCAAAGAACAGCTCAAGGTCACTGTTAATTAGAACCAATAGGAAAGCTGCAATCTGGGATCAGGTTGGAAAAAGCAAGGCTGGTGATCACATGGTTTCTGCTGAAGCTTCGGGACGGTTTTGGGTGCAGGCGTCGGGTGAAGGTCAATGTTAGATTATATTCGGTTGCCGGAACTATTTTCTAATGACGTGGCAGAAAAAGTGCAGAAGTAATTTCAATGTTTAAAACTAAATTTAAATAGGGGAAGTTTTAATTTCAAGTCTGATATTAATAGACATATAATGCAGTTTATCGGACTAATCTTCGACTTTGCGACAACGACGTGCGCTTTGTTTACACATTGCTCTGCAGTCCACACCTTCTCCCAAAATGTTCCTCTTGTTTCCTGTTCTTTCTCCTCTGCTTCAACGTCACTGTGCAGCTCAACATAGGAAGCTCTGTCTATTTATATATCAGAGGTTGTTGGGAAAAGCAATAAAGCAACTGGAGAAAACATGTCGGCAGTTGATAGAAACATTGACCAAAAGTGATTACAACTTTAAAAGTTGTTTATTCTGCGGATTTACTTTTGTTCTCTTGAAGTGACAATCGCACGATAGGCATACGCCAGAATGTCAGCGGCACGTCCAGTCCCTTCGCACAGAACGACCGGGATTTTACTCTCCAAAGATTTCTTTACATCCTCGATGGCATCGTATCCACCCTCAACAACCATCAGGATGACAGGAATGCCCAGACCAGTCTCTAGTTGAGATGTCACAACAGTTCATTGACTTAATTTCCACTTAATAAGAAGCATTAACATTAACATTGAAGACTAAAAGTTCACATGGATGATGGACTTACAGCAAATTTAACTCAAATCAATATTAATGTCCTTTAACAGATGAATTGTTAATCACAAACTCAAAAATTCTAAATGTTACGCTAAAGTTAAAGGCAGGGCACCAGCTTATTCACAAGCACTGTTAATATTTTTGATAAGCAAGTGAGGCAGCCAATCCCATAACCATTGGGGTCATCATGAGATAAAACTGTAATTTAGCATAAATTTATGTAACGATACTCAAACGGGCAAAACAAATGGATTCTCAGAAACTGAACAAAATGGCATTAAAGTCCAGAGTCAACATTTTGTAAATAGGGAAAAGCAATGGCAGGTGGCAGACTGTCTGCAAACAATGCTGCTGCTGCTGCTGCTGCTGGGCAGTTCTTCATGGGAGATGATGATGCATATCTAGACAACTGGTTGAGGTGCTAGAATTGGGTAGAAAAAGCATCCATGGATATAGCCTAGATGCAAAAATGAAGAGTTAGAAATACAACATCAGGACATTTATATTCTTGATCATTTATCATTAATCCACTGGTTTCTTCTAAAATCTAACATTTGTACGGTAATCCTACTGTTCAATTTCTACTTTATTTATTCATATTGCATTTTAAGACAAATTCTTCAGCTTATGAGAAACAACATAACACATTCCTGTTCTTAAACAGACCTTGGTGTCTTATGAGAACCTGAAAAGTTGAACAAATATAGTGAAAAAATGAAATCTGAAAAGAAATGAAAAGGTAGGAAGAAGGAGATGGGAGATGCTCTTACGATTCTCCGGCTGTGATATCTTCTTCTCTAGATTTGCCCGAAACTCAGCAACACCCTGATATCTTCCTCTGAAACCATCATCAACCAGTAGAAAGTGAGTGTGATTAGGGTTTAGGGACACCGGTTTGCCATGACGAATGACGTTGTTGACAAAGTATTGTGCGTGCTTGTACCTCTTCTGCAAAAAATAACAAAGATTTGTTTAAAATACTAAACACTCAAACTTCTATTTAATATATATATATATATTATATATATATATATTAAATATTGCAAAATATATAGAATTATATATTATATATATATATAATTATATTTGCATACTTGTATATGCAACCTAATGGGTAAAAGAAAACCATCGGGTCCTCTAGAAAAACTAATAATTAAGCTAATAATTTCTAGGAGGTAAGGAATGGCTGATTAAAAAAGTTTTGTCCTAGAAACTGAAGCAATCATGTACATAGCAATCTTACGGATTAAACAAATTTTACCTCGCGTGACTCGAGCTTGTGTCGGTTTTCTACATAGCCCCATGGAGCAATGCCAATGCACTTGAGAGTCTGTTTGACACCCGTTTTATCCCAGTGGAAGGTTTGGCCCTCAGCCAGGGCTTCTCCCACGGCTTTCATGACTCCCATGTTACAACCAGATGTAATTATCCATGCACTGGTGGACTGAGCGGCCTGCCAATAACAATAACATGCTCCACAGTTCAAGAAATAATAAAGCAATGTTGAAACGAATAAAAAAACTTAACTAAAATGCAACCTGGCATACCGCCAGGCTACATTTTAGCTAAGGTGTCAAAAACAAGAGTAGATTTTTTAGTCTCTACAGGGGAGAAAGATATTTAACATTTTCTTTTTATCACCTATTAACAAATATGATTCAATGTTTGAATGAGTGAGATTGATTAGCTCATAATCAATTGTTAATTGACATAAAATGTGAGTCGACTTCTGCAAATCTTTCAGTTCTTCTAATGAGACATATATTGCAAATTCATTGAGTGAGTTTTTACTGTATCTTGTGAATGCTTCTTGCAAATCAGTCTTGTTTTATGGTTGCTAAGGAGGAAGTTGCATCAGTCGCTATATTAGCTAATAATCAACATTAGTCATATATATATATTATATATATACAAAAGAACATGTTTCATTAAAATCAAAGCAAAAATAGTTGAAAAACCACTAAAACCACTATGAAACCAGTAACAAAATACTGCAGTTTACTGCTGATCATAAGTGCAAATTTCAGTAAAAGTTTTAAGATACTGGTAAATATGAAGTAGACCTAAGGCCAGTATGCATTAAGAAAATACATTACTTGGCTCAGTCAGGTTCTTCAGTGCAATTCCTCAAACAAATGTCAATGCTGGCAGAATGACCAGAAGCAACTTGCTCTTCAATTTCAAATTGACTAAATCACTGAAGGAGCTTTAAGAAAGTCAGCTGCCTACATTTATAAGACCTTTGTTGAATATGACTCGTTTCTTTCCATCCAGTTTGAAGTTCTTTGCTCCTCCGATGACCGTTATTACGAGACTTGGCTTCTTCGGATCAAACATTTTCCAGAAATCCCGCAAAAGTCGAATGACAACGTCTGGATTCGTGTCATCGGCCAACCGTACATACTGCAACGAAATATTTTAGAAAAATTGAACAAAAGATAACAGGTCAGCAAATATAAAATATAGAAAATCATACAAGAGCATTAATATTTTCAAAATTACTTTTTTAAGGCAGTTCAGGAGTAGATCAGATAAGTGTGATTTATATTCTACAGAGGCTGACTACTTTAACCACACACACGAACAAGGTTGACTCAATTAAATGATGACGTTAACAGTGACAATTTCTAAACAAATTTATTTCCCAGCTGGAAATAATTCTACTAACCTTCGATGGTTTCCGTTCTCCTTCTCCTTCCGGAAGAAAACTGATTTCTCCAAGTGCATTTGTTCCATGACACTGGATGGCGTCAGTGGCTTTCCAGCTCTCAGATGTTGCATTGCTACTTCTGTTTGCTTTACATACAAAAACAGCAGAAAATAATTTGCAAATTGAAAGGTACTATGGAAAAATTAATACGCTAGAGGCTTCCTATGATGATAACTTACGAGCCATCTTGAATGTTGCATGACGATTTGTTATAATGGCAGCACTTCACAGCTGAAATAAATTTAGCGTTTACTTCAAAGCAGTAAATAAGATCATGTGGTAGACCAAAAGTTTCTAAGTCAAGGTTCAGGAAAGAAACTGCTTTGCTGAATTGTGGACTCCAAGAGCTTGCAGGAAAGCTTAGGACAGGACAGGACAGCAGTGTCTAACATCCATCTGGAATCTGAGAAAAAATCCTCAATCTGGCCAACTTATATTAATTTTCGTATTGCAAGGTAGCTCTGTTATTTAAAATCAACAACCTCAAGTTCATGTAATAAGTTTCAAAATCTCCACCTAAAAATTGACTGATTGATTGACTGATTGATTGACTTTTTGATAAAGGACATAAACAGCCACATAAAGAATTCTACAGCATGTCAGTTGCTAAGGGAAGTAATGACACAGTCAGTCATTAAGCAAACCTTGAAGATGATATTTGAACTTTTCATTTTCTCCGCAGTGGCACAATGGATTCCTGGTTTAACGTAAATAGATCAAAATTAGAACGACATCGTTGCTTAAAGTGCCAGACATAGGCGGAGACCTGGGCCGAGAATTGGGGGGACGGAAAGACGCGAGATTTTTAGAAAAATTTCTGGCGACCGGCGGCGAAATCTCAAAAAAAAGTTATTTTCGCCGCCAAAAAGTTTATGACCTTTTTTTAGTCATCCGGCGCCAAAATCTTGACGAATTTTTCTATTTTCGCCGCCAAAAAAGTCTTGACACTCAAACATTGGGGGGGGGGACAAATGCATGGGCCGTCCCCCCAACATTTTCATTGGGGGGACCGTCCCCCCCCCTGTCCTCCCCTAGGTCTCCGCCCATGGTGCCAGAACCCGACAAAAACAGACATCAACTGTTTCAATTAGCAAGTCTTAAACGTCATTAAACTAAGTATGTTTGCTAGTGTTAAATCTTAAACGTCCTTAAACTAAGTATGTTTGCTAGTGTTCTTTACATGCTTGGGAACATAACAGAAGAAACATGAAAAAGAGTGAAACACTCATGACAGAAAGAACATGTATGACAGAAAGAAAATGACAGAAAGAACATGACAGAAAGAACATGACAGAAAGAACATGACAGAAAGAACATGACAGAAAGAACATGCACTTTAAACAAATTAACATTTCAGTTACGCCATATAAACTCCTCAAGTACTTGACAAAAGTGCTACCTACAATCCTACATGTACACTATTCTAAATAGTGTGATGTTTAATAAGAACAAAAAAGTTAATCAAATAGCAAATAGTGCTCAGAAAATTCACCATGCTCTTGCACACAATTCTCGCATCTGATTGGTCTGTACTGCACATTGTGAGAGGCGCTTTATAAATTTTATATATATACATGCACAATAAAATAAAATACATTTCACAATTCCCATCCAGATCAAATTAAATGAAAACCGACAGAATCCAATATGGAACCCATATATGACTTCAAAATGCACACTGAGTCACACCTGAAGTCCAAACGTGCCAGAATTACCACAGTACAAGCAAAATGAATGAACTAACTTTCAAAACTTGACATGAAAGCAAAACAACTAATAACAAGGTCACAGATATGTATGTAGATATACATGATGACATTTAAAATATGCAGATAAGGCGTTATGGTCCTCACACCCCATGATGTCAAGTATGGTTACTCTTTTTCTGGGCCAAAATAAAAACCTCCACCTTAAAAATTAATTTCTTTAAGCTGTGGAACATATAAGATAAAGCTAGTAAATTCCTGAAACTTCAAGAATAGGTTATGATAAATTTTACTCTTTGTGTGTATTAGTAAAAGATCACATAGCATAATTTTAACTGCGCAATAATTAAATAAGTTTGCAACCTTGACTTCTGGCATTTCACAGAAAAATCACTACCAATAACATTATGCCTATTCATCTCTTTGGGCTTAAATATATAGAGACACTGGAGAAATTCTGTATCATCACAGCAATATTACATGATGACATTTAAAATATGCAGATAAGGCGTTATGGTCCTCACACCCATGATATCAAGTATGGTTAATCTCTTTCTGGACCAAATAAAAACCTCCACCTTAAAAATTAATTTCTTTAAGCAGAACCGATGTCTACTGAATAAAATTGCAACTAGCCTAAATGTATAGTAACAGCAACAGTACTACCTAGTCATTATACTGTCTAAAACAGAGGTCTCAAACTCAAGTCAGCATGTGGGCCGCATTTGGAAATTTTGAATGACTTGCGGGCCGCAACATAAAAATATAGTCTAATCATGCACGTGAAACTGGAATTAATTATGTGCCATTGCAGCATACAGTACTGTAACGACGATAATTATAGCCCTGTAAAATTCACATAATATTATATTTTAAGTGTAACTATAATGGTACTACAAACAAAATTGGAAAACCAGTCTATCCCAATTATCGAAAAATGTGTGGGCGCTATAATAATATTGAAGAAATTATGCTGCAATCAAAATTTAAAATGACTCTAATTTTTTTAAAGTATCCTAAGCAATGTTCAGAGTAATTCAACTCTGAGTGTTTTAAAGTGTTCTAAATGTTCTAAGTCCTCTAAACCAAAGTCACCAAAATTATAGGAATAAACATAGGGCCTAGGCTACCTGCTAGAGTCATTGTTCAAAACCAAGCAAATGGAAGTTAACTTGCAAAAATAAGCACACGCGGAAGTGGCATTTTTTCAACTTTTCCTCATCATCTGGGGAGATACGATTAATCCGGGAATACTATATTTTGCGACACCGGCATACAAACTTTTGCTATGCATTCTTCTGCTTCGGCGTTGCATCGCACTGAAGGTCCACTAAATCCATCTGCATAATTATTTGCCTAACCCATATCTGCTGCTGTGGACTCAATGTCCAATCAAAAGGAGTAGAAAGCAGTTTAAACATTGGTTCAAATCGTAAAAGAACTGCAAAATTCTTTTAAACCGATTTCTAACTTTAAAAAAATCCAAAACCAGGAAGCTGTTCGCGGGCCGCAATAATCGGGCTCGCGGGCCGCATGCGGCCCGCGGGCCGCGTGTTTGAGACCCCTGGTCTAAAAGGTGTTGAAAACAAACATCATGAAGTAGAAATGCTTACTCATTACTATTTGGCGGTTTCTTGTTTGGGTCAACTTTTGGCACATATCTGTGGCATTCTTTTCTCTTCAGCTCCAACTTGTCACGAATAAACTGATCAAGAAATGAAAAAACAACTAAATATTGATATACAAATATAAATACACACTGTTCCGATGATTCATATTGTATCAGAGAGATCCCCTAGGGCAGCGGTTCCCAATCCGTGGCCCGCGGGGCAAAAGTGGCCCGCCAGGCCTAACAAATTGGCCCTTGTCTCTCAAAGAATTAAAAAGATAATTATATATGAAATAATTGACAATTAGGACATGATAGAACACATAATTATTTTCTATTAAAAATTATTTTATTTTGACGTCTATAAATAACATCAAACATTATATTTTTAATCAATTATATATGCCTTAGTTAATCAAATTTGAGCCTTTGTTTATTATACCTTGTATGTACACCAAAATGCGGATAGCAATTGGTATATTAAAGAATATTCTTATCTTATCTTGTGTCCTCCAACAGTCCAGTATTAAAAAAGTGGTCCTATAGTCAAAAAAGGTTGGGAACCACTGCCCTAGGGCATCCCACCTTAACCATTCCAACCCTCTTTATCTTCTTTCATCAATGGTTCACGGTCCAACCACTTAGTTCAATCCACACCATTTCCATTCTAACTCTTCCCTACCCTATTGTCACATCAACATTAAAATCTGCAAGTCATTCCATATCCATCAATAGCTGTTCCACTTCTATGGAATAAGTTTCCACTAGAATTATGACAACTATTCGATCCATTGAACTCACTCACCAAAGCCTCACCTCTTCAGCTATCTCTCTACAAGTCTTTCACTTAAAAGTGAAAGCAGTACTTCTTCTTAATATATCCTCATTTCTCATCTTCTCCATACCTCTCTCACTGCTTTAACTTTAAGCATCATCCACTGCTTCTGTGTCTACCTACCTGACTCTTTGGATCTTGACCCAGAACCGATTCTACCCTACCTGCCTATCAATTTGTTTTGACTAAGCACCTGTGAATAAGTTGATTCCTGCAACACCACTATTTTGCGAATGTAGAAATCTCGAGATTACGATTACTCAGATCTGTAAAAGCTAGTACAAGCTGGCACAAAATTATAATCCACCTGTTAAACTCACAACCCAAAGCCACATAAAACGTTTGAATATCCTGGATGTCAATCACTGCTTAAGTGGATCACCTTGATCCCATTACAGGTCGAAAGAAGAAGAAAAGATCAGCCCCTTAAAACAATCTCATAAGGCAGCCATGCATATGGTATCAGTCACTTTGTTTCCATAGCCTTGGCAAATGATGGATGGTAGGCGGCTACTCCGTCTTTTGTCATCACTCAGAAGCACTCCAGGTCATATATTCAGGAACATATTCTTTCAATCTAGGGTTAACTCCTCAGTGTTTTACAGACTCCTCAAAACTTTTTTGTTTCACCGTGGTTGGACTGGGAGCACCTCTGGGTAGATTTCTTGAAGAGGCACTATATAAATTCTTGAAATGAATGAATGAATGAATGAATCTCATTTCCCAGCCATCACTGTATATAGCTGTCCATCTATCTGCCTGCCTGACTCTCTGGACTTGACCCGCTGCCTATCGATTTTGTTTTGATTGAGCGCCTGTGAATAAGCTGGTTCCCGCGACTTGGCTTTTGTGGGCGCTGTAGAAGTCTCGAGATTACGATTACGATTAGCTAGTCTACTAATGTCATAGGGAAAATCACAAAGGACACAACTGATTAAAAAATTTTAAATATCTTTCTGTTTTGCTGGGCCTTGAACTCCTGATTCCATGGTTGAAGGTAGAACATGATAACTGCTGCACACACCCTTTAAAATGCACATAAAAAATTTAATAGTCAAACACAGATTTTTAAATGAAATAACATTAAAATTCCTACTGTATGGTCTTCTAAGTGTTGATCATGAATATTCTTTTCTGGAGTAATTTGCTGATTGCGCCTGTGCATGCTGACCAATTCCTATAGCTGTAAAACATAAATCAAGTCTATTAAAAGTTTCATTTGGTAAAAATCATCATTATTTTTACTTTAATGGGCTTCCTGTGGCACTTCACCTATAGTGCCCAGGCAGAGGCGAATCCACGGGGAGGGGCCAAAATGGCCATCACCCCCGCCCCCCATTTAGAGATTTCTTTATTTTTTACCAGCTATTCTGGCCCAAAAAGTTGACGTGGCCCCCCTGAGTAGCTCCGTATGTCCGTCCCCCGCACCGACTAAAAAAGAAAAAAGGTCTTCAGTTTTTTTCGGAGGATGGAAAAAGAACCTGTGTCTTTTTGGGAAATTCAAGGCTGATGACTAAAAAAAGGTCTTCAGTTTTTTCGGTGGATGGAAAAAGGACCTGTGTCTTTTTGGGAAATTCAAGGCTGATGACTAAAAAAAGGTTTTCAGTTTCTTCGGCGACCCAGACGAAATTTTTTCCCTGTTTCCTGGACCAAGACCCTAAATTTGGGCCCTCCCCATCGAAAATTTCTGTATCCACCCTTGAGGCCAGGGATCACTCCACCTTGTTCTTCTCTAGCCTTAAGGCTGTAATATTTAGCCGACGTTGAGCCTAGCGCTCTCCCGAGTAGATAACCTTGGAGGGGTGCTATATAAGTGCTTAAATTTATAACACTACTTGTCCAAAAGAAGGTTTACTGGGGCAAACACACAAAAGATAGCAGTAGAGCATTTGTAATTAAACCCTGGGCTAAGAAAAGCATTCTTCAGATACATATTCCTTCAACTCCTCATAGAGGTTATCCCAGGTGACAACGTAGCAATCTCACAACATCTGCAAGTCCCACCCTGGTTACTGGTTACAGTGGTTAGTGGTTACTGTACTACAGCTCCCTTACAATAACTATATAATTATGCTAAGAGATTTGTAGCATTGTCAACTTACACTAAA
Source organism: Lumbricus terrestris (assembly GCA_949752735.1). Taxonomy (NCBI): domain Eukaryota; kingdom Metazoa; phylum Annelida; class Clitellata; order Crassiclitellata; family Lumbricidae; genus Lumbricus; species Lumbricus terrestris. The sequence continues at coordinate 27,433,700 of OX457039.1, forward strand.
TGCAAATGCTAATGTATATTTATACAGACATTACATAAATACCCATATTATAAATGCTTGCAGCTATTAATGCATATTTTTGAAAGTCTGTACTGAACACATTTCCATTAGGTGATTGTTCAACAAGCCTGAACAAGGATAAAGTATACATTACATGTGATGCATAGTGAAGGTTACTGTAAAGTATAATGCAATGCATTGTCTATGTGGAAATATACAACTTTTCAGTGCATTACTACAACCGTTTTACCTCCAGGATGTTTCAAAATGTCTTACAACCCATTTGGTAGTGTATGATACATTAAATAAAACAATAACCAAATAGGTTAGCATGTTCCTAATGCATAAAAGGTTGGAATACAATCTCTTGATTAAAAATATACATGTAAGGCTACGAGTGCAGGACAAAGTGTCATATGTCTCTTTACTGGCACGGGACGGATGCAGTGCAAATCACGAAAAAAATTATGTGCATGAATCAGGAGCAGATGTTGGTGATTTGGTTATGTACAGAAAGAGAGATGTTGATCAAAAGAAATACCAGGATTGCGAACAGAGCAATCGGAGGTGAAGGAAAGAGAAGAAGAGTTAGTGGTGTATGGTTAGGTGCATGGAATGGTTTGGATTTCTGTACATGCTCAAAAAGGTCAAGGATGATGAATTCTGTTGTGGAAGGGTTGAGGCAGAGGAGCGTTGGACGACATCCATTGACAGATTAGGTCATGCAAGCTGGGAAATTGTAAAGTGATCAGTCCTCTACTGCAGACATGCATATAAGAACAATTGAAGCGGATTCGTAATTTTTCTAACCTAAATGACCACATTCTTAATGATTCTAACATAAATTGTCACGTTCACCAGCTTAACCTCTCAGACCACCTGAAACCCAATGGCCAGGCCAAACTCACCACTGCAGTGTCCCTATAGTGCCTTAATCAAATCGCCAACGACTATCTGCATTAATTTTCTTATCTCGAGAGTATAATTATCATAGCAACCTCTGTATAAGATTAATTACAAAAGGTGGTTAGTTATTAAGGTTAGTAATTGACATTAAAAAATGACAGTAACGAAGGTTAAGCCACTTGTGGTCGTAGTCGTCGGAAATAGCGCCTTGGTCACCAGTAAATAAACAGAGAATCATTCGCTAGATGTCGCCATCACGTTTTATAAAGTGCTGTAAAATACTAGCGCCGTTATGCGATTAGTTGCACATTCGTTCGCTGGGATCGCAGCTGGATTGGTAGCAACATCCGGCACTTCCGCAGCGTTATCGGCGCTATCTTGAGCGGGTAATTGGCAGTGCCAGTGGCACTGTTATATGGCCGAGTGTGTCGAGTGGGGATGGGTGATCGAATGGTAAAACCAATCTCAGCAGCGCCTTTGTTCTTCTGCCTTAAATGTAGTTTGGTCGTGTGCGTAGTAGGCCAACCTGGCCAAGGTTAGGCCTACGTTGGGGTAAGATAATATGTAGACCTACCGTCACCTACGTATACGGTCATGATTAATTTTATGTAGCCTACCGGGCCATATAGTAGCCTATACCGACACAAACCAAAGAAACGCCAGCTTCTTAGTGCCCATCTTAACCCGGTTATGAGGTAGGCCTAAGATGGACATTGTCTTTCGACATACGAGCTCACCAAAACTTCACCTCTCGCTATCTCCCCACAGGTCTTTCCAGTGGCGGCGCTACGGCAGGTCCCGGAAGGTCATTTGACCTGCCTATTTTGCTCCCGACCTGCCTAATGACCTGCCCAAAAAATTTGGAATTTTTAATATCTTAATTCTTTACATTTATTTAAGTCTGAAATGCAGTGGCGGCGCCAGCTATAAAATGTCGGCAGGTCGTCTCAGGGTCATGGGAGATATTTGGCAGGTCGAAGAAAGTGATGATCGATTGAATTTGAAGTTTGGCTCCGCCCTAGGGCGTGCGGGGTCCAAGACAGCAATAAGCGATGAGCAGGTTCCCCAACAAAAAGTTGCTTTGAGCTTATTTCCTGCCAATACGGTATTGGCAATAGGCCTACCATGTGTTGGTCCTTAAAGCCTGTAAAATTTGATTTAAAAATTCGCACTTCTGGCCAAGACGTTTGCAAAACACATAGGGATGAGGTCTTTTTTACCCACCCTGTAGAATAATTTTTTTTTTATTTGTGGCAGGCCAGACCAAAAACGTTATTAGGTCATATGTCTTAGGCCAAACGAATTTAGGTTAACCAAAAAAAATGTGTGCAAAATACTTTTTCTTTACTTTTTAAAAAGACAAGTGTTAAAGATATTTTAAAGCTTTTGATATGCTCATTGTTTCATTTTAACTGAGTTAATTAATTAATTTATTTATTTATCCACTTTCGCCGTGTAATTCTATCTGGAATTAGCCTAGATTCAAAACTAGTTCAAGATAGAATTATACGTAGGGGAGGGCGGGGCAAAACGCCCATGGGAGGTAAGATGCCCATAGGCATTATTTCAGCCAGCTGATATGCCGAATCCAAATTTTAGTTAGAACCGTCTAGTTTTATGCATTTCCGGTTGAAAGACATCGTACTTTCGCGTTTCCTGTGAACAGGTCACTCGTTATCACGAAAAATCGAATTTTGCCAAAACTGATGTAAGGATTTCCATTTTTCATTAATCCGTGTAAATTATATGGTTTCACTGTTGCCTAAAGATGCAAGCTTTGTTGGATTCATACTTATTTAGGTATGTTACAGTGAAGTTAAATCTGTCATTGAAGTAGTCGTTTTAGGCGTATGGTATGGAATATAACTACCAGTGCTCTGGGGTAAGATGCCCACGGGCGTATTGCCTCACTGGGCGTCTTACCTCACCTGACTGGGCGTCTTACCCCACCTACTGGGCGTCTTACCTCACCTGACTGGGCGTCTTACCTCACCTGACTGGGCGTCTTACCTCACCTCACTGGGCGTCTTACCTCACCTGACTGGGCGTCTTACCTCACCTCACTGGGCGTCTTACCTCATCTGATTGACTTCGCTTTTATCTTAAAAATGCCTGACAGTCTTGCACGAATTTCGATTCGTAATGCTGCTTGACACATTTTATGGACCTAGTAACTATTGTTTGTACCGAAAAATTTCGTTACAGAGAATGGTCCGAACAGGGCTTAAAGTGTGCCTGGACGGTCATGGACGGCGTCCATGCACTTGTTTTAAAATCTGAATGCCGTCCAGCCACTTATTGGTGAGCACAGACTGGAAAGGTAAGGGGCGTCCAGGCACTTCTTTTGGACAGATATGGGGCGTCCAGGCACTTATTTTTCCACACTTTAGGCACTGGGTCCGAAACTACAAGAGAAAAACAAAGAGAGGAGAGTATGGCCTTGAAACATTGGAAATTGCTCTGGCAAAAGTCAGATCGGGTGAAATTAGTAAGAGAAAAGGAGAAATAATTTATAAAGTTCCAAGAAAAACTCTCACTAGGCATCTTCAAGGTTTGGTTGCAAGAGTTTGCATATCTATTTGGACAATTATCTAGTATGCATTATCATTGGGGTAAGATGCCCAGGGTATGGGCATTTTGCCCCCTAGGTGGGGCAAAACGCCCCTTTTGGACAAAAAACTTTCATACAATTCTGTGCCTAAATTTGAATCTATTTAAGTTTTTTTATTTAGTGATATTGTAGCATAAGTGCAGATGTTTATGATGATAAAAAATTAACATAAGATGTTAATGTATTTTGCTCTCTACACCCAGTTTTTCCTTAAGGTGGGCGTTTTGCCCCGCCCTCCCCTACGGCCCTAGAAAGAATCTTGAGCAATTGTTGGTGTGTCGTTTGAACCTTGCTGCAAGACATTTGAAATGATAAATAAAACTCAACATGATATTATGCCTAAAAATCACCTTAATACTGGTTTTGCCCGTGTGGACTGTGGAGCCACATTTATGCAAAATTCAGAGTCAGAAGGCGAAACCAGTGGATCATTTGGGTATTTTATACACCTCAGCGGTGCGCGGACGATTGATCACCGGACGGTTGATCACCGGACGGTTGATCACCGGACGATTGATCACTGCGGACGTTTGATCATCGACCGATTGATCACCGGACGATTGATCACCGGACGATTGATCACCGGACGATTGATCACCGGTCTAATGGTCATTGGAATCTATTAGCCTAACCAGGGCCGGATTTAGGCATGGGCTACACGGGCTCCAGCCCATGGGCCCCCACCACTTTGGGGCCCCCACCAGTTGAAGTTTTATTTTTTTTAAATTAAGGAATGAACCATAAGTGTATTAATTGCCACAGCTAGGATCTTAGACCTAATCAGTGAGTGGTTTTGAATTGACCACACTATCTGTTCTCGTTGATATTGCTCACCAGTCACCATGGCTTTAAGCAGCATGGCATCCTCAACACCTGCTGCTGACAGATTATATTTCTTTTAACTCAAGCTATGACAGCCCGTTGGTGTAGACATATACTGTCAGTGCATGTCAGAGCTGTTCTCTGGACTAGTCGGTATACGCAGCAGACAACGAACAGATCGAGACAGTCAGTGTCCTGAACTCCAACCCCTCCCAAGTGTATCAGGTTGCTGCAGAGTGCAGACAGTGGGGTATATTCTGTCTTGCACAGTAGCACTCAAGTGACCTTGAGTGACCCAATGCCCACATCTGTAGCAGTGGACGGCGACATGTTTACTGTCATTGCTGTGCTGTCTGTCAGTATCTTTTAGACCCCAGTCTTATATAGACTCTACCTTCATAATATGCATGGTTTATAGGGTCACCGGTGGAGTTTGCAAATCAGTAGACTATTATTTAAAATAATTTGAAGAGTCTAAATGATTTCAACCGACAGCCATGAACCGAATTGTAAATCGGCATGAGGGCACTCTCTAATAGGCATAGCGGACTAGAAGCTGTTGCTCTGCTCAAGGTTTGGTTTGTTTTTCTATCTAATTTTGAATTATATAGGCCTATAGTGAAATATTAGTGATGGAGAACTCCTCAACTCTGCGAAAAAGCTTGTAGCAGTTGTGGTGACGACCTCGATGAAAGCTTTGGCAACAAGCAGTTCTCTTATCTTGTCAAAATGCTTAAAGACGAAATTGGAAGAACAGGCCTTGGCATAAGTCAGTAGCAGTTCATGAGTTCATGTGCCAAGCAGGCTACTCGAAAAAGATGTTAATTGAAAATTCATTTTCAAATGTGCAAATTATGCTAAGATTGTACTTCGAGATCATGGTCACAAACTAGTACTGAATGCTCGTTTTACAAGATGACGATTATTGAGACACATGTGAGACGTATAACCATGGGCGGAGTTTATCAGGGGCTAGGGGGGCTAAGCCCCCAAGAAGACCCAGATTATTTTTTACCGTGTAAATGGTATCTTTTCCAGGGCTTAGCCCCCCAAGAAGGCTTTAGCCCCTCCAAGAACGGAAACATAGACGGAGACCTGCGCCGAGAATTGGGGGGGACGGAAAGACGCGAGATTTTCCGAAAATTTCTGACGACCGGCGAAATCTCGGAAAATTTTCTATTTTCGCCGCCAAAAAAGTTGATGACCTTTTTTTTTTTTTTTTTTTTTTTTTAGTCATTCGGCCAAATCTCGACCAAATCCCGACGAAATTTTCTATTTTCGATTTTCGCCGCCAAAAAAGTTGATGACCTTTTTTTTTTTTTTTTTTTTTTTTAGTCATCCGGCCAAATCTCGCCCAAATCCCGAAGAAATTTTCTATTTTCGCCGCCCAAACAAGTCTTGACGCTCAAACATTGGGGGGGACAAATGTGCATGGGCCGTCCCCCCCCAACACTTTTATTGGGGGGACCGTCCCCCCTGTCCCCCCCTAGGTCTCCGCCACTGAACGGAAACCAAACTCCGCCCATGCGTATACCTTGCAGTGTTGAGTATAGAGTCATATTCTGTGCTAACTCTATTTTAACCAGCTAATTGATGACTTTGCATGCCAATAGAAAAGGGTGCAAATTCCCTAATGACCCCACTCAAATTTAGACTCAACTGTAGACCTAACCGAGCTATTTAACTCTATATAGTCAGGCTATCTTCTTTATTTTGGAGGTCTCACATGTCACTATTTTTACTTTCTTTCTTTGTGTCGTTGCCTTTTTAAAGACTGGACAAGAAGCTGCTTAACTTTTATCTGTTAACTTTGCATTTGAGAAATGATTTAGACACTTTATCTATCAGCAAATGATCTTTTCAATTTGTCTTCATTTATGTATTTAAAAGTTATTGACCATAAGTCAACAATTTAAACAATGTTGCTTTTAGCATTGCATGTTTGTCTGTAACATGTTATGGTCGTATACGTGTGGGTTTGTTCCTGTCCGATACTGTGCATCAAAAGCAACATATCTGTTGCAGAAAGGGCCCACCATAACGGGCGCCCATGGGCCCCCACCACCCTAAATCCGGCCCTGAGCCTAACTGAGGACGAAAGATAAATGTAATTACCGCTAGTAAAGATAAACATTTGTATGAAACGATATGACAGACTCAATCTATACCACATAATGTATTTAATTTGTAATGAATTATAAGAAGTAAAATGTGAGAATATACTGAAACGGCAAGCGTTATTAAACTGGTAACTAATCAGATAGGCCCTAAACAGATGAATGCTTATTCTGATGTGCTATTTGCTGTGTGTATATTTAAGAATTAACAGAAGCCGACGATGTTTATCTTTACTAGCGGTAATTACGACATTTTTCGTTCATCCTCAGTTAATAAATTGTAGTGACCACTAGACCGGTGATCAATCGTCCGGTGATCAATCGGTCAATGATCAAACGTCCGCAGTGATCAATCGTCCGGTGATCAACCGTCCGGTGATCAATCGTCCTAGAACCACGTCAGCATTCCCACGAATAGGCCTAGGCCTGATACTTTATCGGGCAAAGACGCAAAGTTGCAAACGTAAGAGTCATGTAGCCTATGTTAACCACTTTAATGCAAGACTACATTTATGCTGCATACTGATCTTGGCTAATATTTTACATGCCAAGCCCTGAGCTTTCTGGATTTGTGGATTTTCACAAAGTTTCACTAAGTTTTTACACTGCTCGTTCGCAGAGACTGTGCTCAACCCCGGATGATATGCCTATGACCTATGTGCTGCAAGGCGGGTGCTAATCCGCTAAGCAACGTTGGCAGCTATGAAAGGGGTCGGGCATATCCAAGGCCGTAGCTAGGGGGTGTTTTGGGTGTTTGAATACCCCCGAAATGGAAAATATAAAAAATAATAGAATGCATTTACGAGCACGTACATGATGTAAAAACCGCGAAATAAAACCATGAAAACACCCCCCGCTCGAAATGGAAAATGTAAAAAATAGAATTAATTGGTGACATTAATTTTGTAAAGATTTCGGCCGGATGACTGAAAAAAAGTTCGCAGTTTTTTTAACGGGAAACTGAAGAAACACTCCCGAAATCAAATCCTGCCTGCGGCCTTGGGCATAGGCCTACAGCTGGATAGAGATAATTTTCACAGTATACCCACTAGGGTGCTCCAGATTATGATGCATTTTCAAAAAGTTTCTAAAAGTACTGCTCCCTGGCAATTTTCCCATTCCCTTTATCATTTTGATCAACTGTACCAATTTTCAGACCAATTGAAAAAGGTTAAGCCTTGCCACCGGCATAAAAACTTTACAATACGAAAATACATAGGAATTTTCTTTAAAATCGGCAATTTGGAAACCATGATGGGAATTGGTGGGGAAACTTAATTATTTCATGATGATTAACTTCTTTTACAAGCTTTTGTATGTTCCTGACGATATTTAATTATTATGATAAATCTTAGATGCACTGGGTGCAGTAGGCCTATGAGAATTGTAGAAAAATAACTGCATGGGAGTCAGACGTTGAATTATGTGGAGTTGCGTTGTGCAATGAAGATCTTACTGTGGATCTTAAGAAAGACTATGGTGCTGAATCCCAAACCAGGAAATTCTAGCACTGGCCGGGTGTGTCTTAGATTGCTTAGTGAACATGGATAAACTATTTTTGGAAAGTGATTACAAGCTATATGGCTTGTTGGGAGGGGGCAACTATCCCATTGTCAGACAACGGAATTTCTTTAAATGGAGATGTTCTGCGTTTGTTCGTTTATCTGAGAACGATCCAAATGTTCATGTTACTAGAACGATTCCAGAAGCAGTGAAAAGAAGTGAAAAGCAATTAAGTAAGTTTGGGGTTGTCTAACAACGAAAGAAGAACATCACGGCCAATATATTATGGATCTCTACGATAAAAATTTTATAGAGTCGTGTTTGCACGTTCAATGCCTTTTTTGGCAAGGCTTGGCTCTTAGCGGTGTCTGCTGCGGATGCATCTTTAGATGGTCTGCAGTTCTGGATTGATCTCAACACGACTGATTCAGATGTTGCAGGAGCTGCAGTTACTGTCCTTAGACATTTATGATATATATTGCAGAAGAAATTGTGCCATTCACATTGATCTTGAACTTCGTTTATGAATCCAAACATCTACATATCGCTCACCAACTTCTGACAGTGAGACAAACAGAACCACTGGAAACCCTCATTTCAGTAGGCTATTTCCGCAGTTGAATGCATCCTCAAAACTGATTCATTTGATTACCAAAAGGTCAGTGCTTATTGTTCCACCTACTTAGGCCTAATATTGAAAGTTATTGGCTCAGCTTAGGCTATACTACCAGCACAGTGGCAAGCTGTTGACAATTTCAAGCAGGCAGCGCTACTATATGCCTATTAAAGTTTGTTCGTGAATGGAAAAAGCGACGAAACTAATTAAATACTTTATAAATACAGTCATAAAGGATGAATATCAACGATAGTCTACTCTACAGGTGGTTAAATCTCATCGACACAGATTCCGAGATTTTAAGCACCGAGGAAACTCTTGAAACTGTAAAAGCTTACATAATATTATAACAATGTAAGATCTGTAGGTGATCTGTGGGAGTGGGAGTGGAATTGCAGTAGCAGTTTGTGGAGTTACATTTGTCTGTTGATATTAGGGTCATGTTCTGACCAATAAATCATTAACACACACTGGTTTTATCATATATACTTACATACCTGCAATTTGTATTTTCAACCGAAAAATAGCCGTTATTGTTAAACTTCATCGTGCTGGTGGCAAGGCTTAACCTTATTATAGAAACCTGAAATTTGGTTTTTCAGACTCATCTCTATGAGACGCATGGGAAAATAACCAGGGAGCTAAGAATTTTCAACTTTTATTTTTTGGAGCACCCTAAGCTAATACCCACATTGAAATACTAGTCACCAAACCATTTAAACCACACTGCCTTAATCAGTGCGAAAAATCCACGCAAGCAGTAGGCTAAACTTAAAGTAAGCAACAATTTTAGATCTTGAAAATAATAGCAATGTTATCTAAATTTCGTCTGCGCGCATCGTGCACTCTTTAAGAATAGTCTGCTCTTACTGTAATGTTCATGAAAACGTTCAAACGTCCCTTGTGCTTCAGTGTATTTCTAAATTCTAAATAACGATAGCGTAGGACTTAGTCATGGAAGAGAGTAGCCTAGTCAAGTGCGCAGTGGACACCTACGGGCTATCAGCCCATGGACAATGAAGATCGAAGAAGGACTTAGTCAAATTGCCTACAACAATTCTATAGATACAAAGACCCTCGGCCACAGAGTGGCTGAGCGTATACGGTCTCGTTCTCAGCTATAGGCCTACGCATCATCACCCAAGCGATTGTTGGTAGCCTACCACCAGTGTGGTAGGCTACACGAATCAGAAAATAGGTCTGCCAATTCTTTCAAACAGGAAGTAGGCCTGTGAACTATATATAGATCGACCCAAAAATGCTACAATAGGGGAGAGTTGCCATGAATGGACCACCTAAGGCAAACTTAGGTGTGCCGCAGAAATGCTACTAAATTTTTAAAAGGAAAGCACGCCATATGCTTGGTTGATTGTTCATCTATGTTATAAATAAGCAAAAGACAAAAAATATTCTTGGATTTATGAGAAATAAATAAACAAATAGGTACCCCTAAAAAGTCCAATCAAGGCAACCTGTTTCCTTGAATGGACCGCATGGTGTCCTTGATTGGACCATTTGCCCTGAATGGGACACAATATTTTAAAGACGTTTTTAACAGGTAATTTTACCAAAAAAGCAAGGGAAACGCTTCAAAACTCTTAGTGTCTAACCATACAGTTAAAAATAGCAATGCACAATTGCAGTAGCTGAAATCAACTGAATATATGACTGGCATAACCTCTGCCTGCAGACCAATTAGGAGTACTTTGCCATAATAACCAGTGCAGGTCTACATATAGACTATATAGGCCTCTATATAGTGAAATAATATGGTCTCGCTAATACTGGGAATAAATGATTGTGAAGTATTACATTAGTACTCAGTTAAATCTATTTGAATATATCTAATACAAGAAGAATTGCGCGCAGCTCGCACAGAGGTACATTATCTTCATCTATAATAGCAGTGTATTGCTTCAGAGCAACTGTTATGAAACTATTAAGGCTACAACTGACATTTATTGCATATTTTGAAATTATTCGTTCTATGCTTGTCAGATGCATCGCCAAATCCCATGCCACACTGTCGACTGTTGTTCCATAAAACTTATGCCAAAAGAGGGTATTGTAATTGGTTAAAGAATCACAACAGGACATTGCAAGTATCGGTATCCCTAAATGGACCGTACCCAATAACATTGCAAGTACTGGTGTCCTTAAATGGACCGCACCCAAATTATCGGTCCAATTAAGGAGACTTAATGTGGTCCATTTCCGGCAACACGGACTACTTCTACTCACACTGTCATAGTTTAACAGGTGTCAGTCTAAGCGCTAAATCGAGTATTGTTGATTAAACATGAAACCTGGCTAAGATTAAAACAAACGTGACTGCAATTTTGAAAGCTTGCCTAAATTGCCTACACTCATTGTCAGGTAGAGCAAAAATTAGATCAAAACTACGTGAAATATAGTTTTTACCGCAACTAAATAAATGTTTAGAATTCCGTAAAACTAATTGCGGCGGTACGATCAATATTCAATTGCGCACAAATACAACATTTGAAAACGAAGCAAAAAATGCGTCTAGGGTGTTAAATGGCTGCGGTCCAATTAAGGCAACGTTCCATTCAAGGCAACTCTCCCCTATATGACACGTAAGAAAAGTAAGGAATTATAAGCCTTGTAAAATAGTTTTAGAGAGACGGTGGGGGAATCTTAATAGCAACGTTTGTTAATATATCTGGTTATTTTCTTAGAAATTTGCTGCTTGAGTAATTAATGTGTTCTTTACAAGTTAGGTTCTGGTCCAGATAGACTATACGCACTGTACGTAGCTATGCCTATATAGGCATAAAGAATACGTCACAATATAGTTACGGTGATCTTTTGAAGTTATGTAGTCGACTTTGATGTTTATCTGCTGTCATTGTGGGGAGAAAGAGCAAAATCCGAGGACCTTTGGTTATTTTTGATGGTTTGAAAATGTCTGCCATGCGGCTGAGGGATACCTACAGTAAAGTATCAAGCACATGTATCAAGCTTCAGTTTCGTCAGCGTTTCGTGTTTGCGAGCCCTGTCATCTGTCGCCGCTCTACTCTACTGACGCAACCTGTACCAGAGACTCTGAACATTCACACCATCTGAAAGCTGTTGACGGGATTCCGTTGGATGATTCTACGTGTCTGCGAGGGATCGCCACTGATGACTGTTTCCGGCTCACTGTGACTTATTTTGCTAATTGATGGAATTTTCTTGTTGTTATGACACTTAACATCATTTCGGCTAGTTAGCGCAGAGAGCGCCTCTGAGTAGGTTTCTTGAAGAGGCACTATATAAATACTTGAAATAAATAAATAAAATAAACATGCAAGGTCATTTGCAAAAAGGCCACTGCGGATTATCAAGCAATCAATCTCGACTTATCAACCAAGCTCGAGAGACGTATCGTTGATGTGCGCGACCGCTGTTGCTATAGACTCTAGAGACATCATGGATAGCATTGCTCTGCAGTGTTTAATCTATAGTCCCCCTCCTCGGGGGGGGGGGGGAATTGAGGTTTCTGGAAGGGGAGACAATTAAGCATCCTTCAGACGTTCGTGATGCGCGTAGCGCCGAGACTGGGCGGGGGAGGGGAATGGGGAGGGGATGCGCCCCCTCCCCATCAAAAACTTTTTGAATTTCCACATTGCAATGGCAGCATTTTAAGGTTTCATCTTAACAAAAAATCTGTACTTTTCAGTGCCCCATTAGAAACTTTTTTGAATTTCCAAATTGCAATGGCAGCATTTTAAGGTGCCATCTTCACAAAATATCTGTACTTTTTCAGTGGCCCATTAGAAACTTTTTGAATTTCCACATTGCAATGGCAGCATTTTAAGGGGTCATCTTGACAAAAATGGCTGCACTTTTCAGTGACCCATCAGAAACTTTTTGAATTTCCACATTGCAATGGCAGCATTTTAAGGTTTCATCTTAACAAAATAGCTGTACTTTTACAGTGGCCCATTAGAAACTTTTTGAATTTCCACATTGCAATGGCAGCATTTTAAGGGGTCTTCTTGACAAAATAACTGTACTTTTTCAGTGACCCATTAGAAACTTTTTGAATTTCCACATTGCAATGGCAGCATTTTAAGGTGTCGTCTTAACAAAATAGCTGTACTTTTTCAGTGGCCCACTAGAAACTTTTTGAACTTCCACATTGCAATGGCAGCATTTCAAGGTGTCGTCTTAACAAAATAGCTGTACTTTTTCAGTGACCCATTAGAAAATTTTTGGATTTCCATATTGCAATGGCAGCATTTTAAGGTGTCATCTTAACAAAATAGCTCTACTGTTTCAGTGACCCATTAGAAACTTTTTGAATTTCCACATTGCAATGGCAGCATTTTTAGGTGTCGTCTTAACAAAATAGCTGTACTTTTTCAGTGACCCTTAGAAAATGTTTGAATTTCCACATTGCAATGGCAGCATTTTAAGGTGTCGTCTTAACAAAATAGCTGTACTTTTTCAGTGACCCATTAGAAACTTTTTGAATTTCCACATTGCAATGGCTGCAGTGATTAAAATGGTTTGGACTAGCAGTGGGAACGCTGAAGAGAGTTTTATTGGAACGTATATATTGGAACGCCCGTGTTTCCAGCGTTCCATGCATGGTGAGCAGTGGGAACGCAAGCCAGAAATTTCCAGAGCAGTGGGAACGCCGTTCCCACGCGTTCCCATCCACTTTAAACCCTAGTAGATAGATTAAGACTATTCTGGAACATTTGACCTTAACCATGGTTCAACTTTTCCAAATCACCCATAACCATGGTTCAAAAATATATCGACCCATAACCATGGTTCAAAAATATATCGACCCATAACCATGGTTCAAAAAAATATGCTGACTCATCAAAAAATGTATCGACCCATAACCATGGTTCAACTTTTTTCCAACACACAAATTATTTTTTTTTCCTACTATTTAAAATAACAAAAAATAATTTTCTTGCCAACTTCTGCCAACTACCCAAACCATGGGTAAACTTCTGCCAACCAACCCAAACCATGGTTAAACTTCTACCAACCACCCTAACACGCGCCTATGACTCATCATGCAGGGAATTTCCAGTAGTTTCGATGATGAGTCATAGGGTGGGAATTACTCATCATCACATGACCACCAAGTCTTTATTATCTACCCACGAATTAAAAGACTCTGGATATCCAAACCACTTCACGAGTGATTTCTTCCCACGTTTCCTGATAATCTTTTCTATTCTAAATATTTCTTGAGTCGTTTTCTGTAGCTCCTCTTCATAAAAACTACCTTGTATTTCCTCACCATTAGAATCAGTAATCTTATAAGTTGGTGGAACCGTGTATTGAATCTGGGATACTGTAAATACCTCCTCAGTCCATCGGGGTGTATATCCCTTCTCAAAAATGTTCTTCTTCTTAGTTATTCTGACTTTATCACCAATTGAAAACTTTGGAACAATAGGCTCTGAAATCTCTTTACCATTTAAATTCATAAATACGGCCCTTTCATTCACTTTCATACTAGCCTTAACGGGTGTCATTTTAATGGAAGAATGCCTTGTATTATTATAATTGATAACCATTTCATCTAATATATCGATATATCTTCTCGTTGAATTAGCGGTAAAGTACTTGAACATTTTATCTTTCATCGTTCGGTTCCATCTCTCAACAACGCAAGATTTTTCTTCATTCTCAGTAGAGTACAACTCAACCAAATTCTTTACGTCTTTGTTATAAAATTCTTTCCCTTTATCAACCCATAATTTAACAGGCTTCCTCCCACCCTTGAGTATCTTCACGATACCGCTCGCTGTAGATTTCCCACTCTTATCATTCAATGGTACAATCCAACCGTACTTGGAAAACACATCTATAACGGTTAGCAGGTATTTTACACCATCATTATCTTTAGCAAACGACTGCATATCTACTAGATCAGCCGCCCATATCTCATCTATCCCATTAACAATCACCTTCCTCTTCCTAAAATGTCTAACCACCGGTTTATGTAACTCATCAGCTAATTGATCAGTCCATTTCACTTCAGAGCTTTTTTTAAACCTAACCCAAGACTCGCTTTAGTAGATAATATAGGTTTAACTATAGCCCTCTCCACTCGTTCACGCAAGCTCGGGTTAGAAATATTGTCCAAATTATTAATCATGGCTCTATCCGCAACATTCCTAGAAGCTGTATCGGTGTGTTGATCGTAAGCCAAATCGTGGTGATAAGCCGCGTTATCTACCCTATCCACAGGTTTACTCCACTCTTTGTAAGTCCCGTCAGGATTCAGTCTCAAATCTAGCCTAGTACCGGGACCGAGAAACTGATGACCTGGTAAATGCATCTCACCAGGGAACTTAGCCCAAGGTAGCTTAATGTTACTAGTAGCTGCATTCAACGAACTAACTAAATCTCCACCTTTCTTGGTTCCTTTTACGAATTGAGTTTTAGTTTTCCCGCATACAACGCAAACGCCTCGAAGCATAGATCTTCCGTTATTCGTCACGACGTTTTGTACATCTCTCGTTTCAGTCTGTTTTTTACACTTTACGCAATACATCTCGCTTTTTTAATACATAAATAAAATGGAAATCAAAGATATGAGTTGGGGATCTGCGTTATCGAAAAGATTTAATAATCCTTTGCTACCCAAAAGTATACGGGGGTTGATAGTCGGAAAGTCGGGCTGTGGCAAAACAACGCTTCTTCTGAATCTATTGCTCAGACCAGACTGGTTGGACTATAATAACCTCCAGGTATTCGGCAAATCTCTGTTTCAACCGGAATATCGCATTATCAAAAAGGCATTCGAAGAAAAATTACCAAAAGAATCGATCGTTAGATTATTCGAGCAGCAGGAGGAAATCGCTAGACAAAATATATCACCAGCCCTTGTTATGGAAGAAATGGCAAAAATCTCAAAAGCCAAATCCGATATAATTGCCAAGTTCTTTGAAAAAGCTGAAGACGTGCCAGACCCGAGTGCCATGAGTAGCGAAAAGAAGAATCTGATGATTTTTGATGATTTACAATTGGAAAAACAAAACAAATGCGAAATGTATTATATTCGGGGAAGGCATAGTAATGTAGACTGTTTTTACCTCGCTCAGAATTATTTCAAACTGCCACGACAAACGATCAGAGAGAATGCAAACTTTATTTGCCTGTTCAAGCAGGACACGAAAAACCTCGATCATATCTATAACGACCATGTTAGTACAGACATGCATAAAGACGAATTTAGAAAACTATGCAAAACGGTATGGGAACAACCGCACGGATTCCTCGTCATCGATCTAAGTAGCGAAAAGTACAATGGTAAATATCGCTGCGGATTCGATCAATTTTATATAATCGAAAATCCTCTGTAGTAAAAAATGGAATCATCGCTTCTCAAACAGATAGCTGATAATACGGAAAAGACGGCTCGTAACACGGAACCAAAAACGTCATTTTACATTTTGCTAAGCGAAAAGAGCACAAAAATCAGAACAAAGTTTAATCCACCTATTGAACTAGACAAAAATAAAAAATACGAAATGGCCCTCGTAAATCTCGCAACGTACTATTCCTTTCCAAATATTGACGCTACAAACAACAACTTTAGGTATTCACCGAATGGTGCGAGTTCTTGGTTTAACATAGAAATACCGGAGGGAAGCTATGAAATAACAGATATCAACGATCACATACAGAGAATCATGAAGGAGAATGGGCATTACGACAGGGTAAATTCAGAGTACTGTATCTCAATAGAACCAAACACCAATACGTTGAAGACTGTGTTAAATATAGCAGAGCACTATGCGGTTGATTTTTCGTCTTTGAATTCGATTGGAAAAGTTCTAGGTTTTATAAAATATATCTATCTTGGAGGATATAATGAATCGAAGAACATAGTAGATATAATGAGTATTAGCAATTTACTACTGACCAACGACATTATCGGGTCTTCGTACATTAACGGAACGGCGGTAAACGTAATACATTCTTTTTTCCCGAACGTAGCCCCGGGATACAAAATTATCGAAGTGCCGCATAATTTAATTTATCTCCCTATTACGCTATCTACCATTTCAACGATGACAACGATGCTCACAGACCAAAATGGGAAAGAGGTAAATCTTAGAGGAGAAGAATTGACGATTCGTTTTCACATCAGAGAAGTTTGAAAGTTTTTTTTGTAAACTAAAATGAGTCGCTACATAGGCTATAAAGTCAATATTTCAGAAGGGCAAAAAGACAAAATTCAAAAATCTCTTCAAGCGGGAACTGGTGTGAGTATCAAACTAGCGCACGATGATTTAAAAGGCGACGATATGTTCGCTTTCACACAGGCTCAAATCAATAAAATGGCCAAGGCGTACGAAAAAGGAACAGGCGTAGTCATCAAAATGAGTAAAACGCAATTGGAGCATAGCCTAATAAGAAAGTCGAAGGAGGATTCATAGGCGCCATTCTTCCGTTTCTAGCAACAGCGGCTAAATTCCTTATACCTAGTTTAGTTACGGGGGCTATGAGTGGCTTAGGTTCCGCGGCCACGTCGAAGATTGTGGATAAAATCAGCGGATCTGGAGTAGCGTACTTGAAGAAAGACGATATGGGGTGGAAGATAAGAGCAGCTGGGTCTGGTTTGTACATAACCCCATGGCCAAAAGGCGCCTCGATAGCAGGATCCGGGTTGTACATGAAAACAGGGTCGGGGTATGTGCCTATAGGTAAAGGATTTTTACTGGGTCCTGATTCCCCGTTTCAAAACATTCCGTTTCTCGGCAAGATATTATAATTTAGTGTTTATAAAATGTCGAGACCAATACACAAATTTGGAACTAAACCAACTAAGGAGGCCGAGGTTAGAACGCAACCCTTACAAATCCATTGGACGGTGAAGAAGGATATTACCCACAATCCAGTTAGGCTACTAGGAGGTGTAAGGTGGGAGATTTTTGCGCAAAATGTTATAACGATACAACCAAAGACGACAACTACGCTAACTCTTGGACTCGGGGTAGAAATGAGTGCAGGACTTTGTCTCATTTCCCTCAAACAGAGTATCAAAGAACAAAGATGCAGTCTACAAAACGAAGTGGTTTCGGATGATGTGGTTGATGATAATCATAGTCACTATTCAAAACAACTCCGATTCAGTGGTAACCATTAACGCGGGAGATTCGCTATGTCGTGTAAATTATCTAATCTAATCTAAAAAATATATCGCGTAAATAAAACGAATGGAATACGACGGCATCAAAACAACACAATCACTCTATCCGAAGCTACCATCAGCACCGGAAGGAGAAATACATATAGTCACAGGGTCGGCGCAAACGTATCGACTTCAAAAGATTGGCGAAATTAAGAAGGAAATCGAGCAAGTACGTGACAAAAGAGCGGCTTTGAGTAAAAAGTATCATAGAAGTGTAAGCGTAATCGGCGCGGTAGGTGGAGTCCTCTCAGCGGTCACGATGGGGCTTGGAATTTCAGGAATCGGAGTATTATCCACCATAATCGCAGCACCTATTGCTATGGCTTTGGAAGGAGCGGCATTAGGTGTGGGGTTGCTAAGTATAATCGGTATCTACATCGGTAAAAAGCTGGCGCTGAAGGCTGAGAAGCATGAAAAGATCAAAACGCTAGCCGACGCGAAACTCAACACGATCAGCGACCATATTTCAAAAGCTCTCATGGATGATAACATTTCAGACCAGGAATATTCCCTGATTCTGAGCGAGATTGAAAAATTCAACGGCATGAAAGAAGAAATTAGGAGTAATATCAAAGTTGCGATCGACGCGATGGACGAGGTGACGAAACAATCACTCATCGATCGTGGAAAAGATGAAGCCCGGCAGTACTTTCAATCTATGTTTGAGAAAAATAACGAATCTATAAAAAAGACGACAAACTCAAACATACGTGAAATCATGTAGACTTATGTCGTTATGTCTGAAAATACGTCCAACTTATGTTTTAAAACATGTCAAAAAACACGTCTGAAAACATTATTTTTTTTTTCTTACTTAATTAAAATGCCGGGTATAATAATCAAAGACTCCGCGAAAGGAGACGATTACGTTATACAATATCAGAAAAACAGGGAGTATATTAAACAAAGCTATTTATCGGAGTTAATAGATGATTCGTGGGCGCAAAGAACAATCCTCGACTATATCGATAAAAAAGCTGAGATGAAAGCTGAGATGGATGAAAAGATAAAAAAAGCTAACTGACGAGACAATCCTCACGATCCACGATTATATTTCAAAAGCTCTCAAAGCCGATAATATTTCAGATGAGGAATATTCGTTAGCGCAGAACGAGATAGATATTAAATTGGAGATGGATATAATGGGAAAAAAGTTGCAATGGGGGCTATGTGTGAGAAAATAACGAATCTATCAAAAAAACGACTAACGCGAACATACGTGAAAACATGTAGACGTATGTCGTTACGTCTGGAAATACGTGAAAACATGTAGACGTATGTTGTTACGTTGGGAAATACGTCCAACTTATGTTTTGAAACATGACAAAAAACACATCTGAAAACATTATATTTTTTTCTACTTAAAATGTCGTTTGTAAAAATAACCGACCCCGCGAAAAGAGCCGATTTCGTTGTAGAAAATCTGAAAATAATCGATGAACATAATCAACAAATTTTATGGGGTTTAATAGGTGATTCGGAGATGGGAAGTTTAATCGACAGCTATAAAAATCAGATGATGAAAGCTGAGATGTATGAAGAAATCAAAACGCAAGCTGTCGCGAAACTCAACACGATCAGCGACCATATTATAAAAGCTCTCGTGGATGATATCATTTCAGTTGAGGAATATTATCTGATTCTAAGCGATATTAAAGAAATTTGGGGCAATAAGATTACAACCATAGCGGAATCGTTACGCAATCAAGGAATAAGTCAGGAGGTACTTGCAATCTATGTTTGAGAAAAAAAAACGAATCTATCAAAAAAAGACTAACATACGTGAAAACATGTAGACGTATGTTGTTATGTTGGGAAATACGTCCAACTTATGTTTTTTCACACGTCTAAAAACACGTCTGAAAACATTATATTCCTAATTTTAAAATGTCGTTTGTAAAAATAACCGACCCCGCGAAAAGAGACGATTTAGTTGCAGAATATCTGAAAACAAAGAAGAATATCCAACAAAACTTTTTATCGGAGAAATTAGGAGATTCAGGGCTTCAGCAAGATTTAACCAAGTTCTTCAAACCTATCGTCGATTCACAATCCGCAATTTCCAAAGAGCAAAATGTCTTATTGTCTGCGATCAATCAAAATTCGGTAGCTACTTCAAATGCGTTACAAGCACTTCCTTCGTTACAGGGTCTTCAGCGTCCGGCGATAGAAGCGTATAGCTCCAATCCGACTGAGGATATCAAAACCCTGTATTTTGGAGATATGGCGACTAAGTACCTTCGTCAATACGTCTCCGATAAAAAAATAACCGACACGACGTTTGGAATAAAAGAAAAAAATAACCAATTCTACATCGGCAACACTCCGATTTCGATACAAGGAGACGATGTGACGGTTGTAAATAAGACTTACACAGGAACACCGGGACTTTGGGAGTTGTTGACGTTGAAACAACCGAACGCCGCGATATACGATGATAATGATATAGCTGATTACGCCGAGATTCTCACCACAACGAATGCTATGAGACAGGAAAAAAATCCTAACAGACCTAGATCATCTTCAGGCGACAAATACAAACAAATTGTCGCACCGATATGGGAAAAGATGACCCTAGGCACAGTAGGTAAAGGCGTTGGCGTAATAGTCATCTCCGAAGACCCAAATGTATTAGCGAAACAGCTAGAGCTTAGAATTCAGAGCTACAGGGTGGGTGGCACCGGAGTAAGAAACGAGATCGTGGCGATATGCGACGAGTTACTACGGCAAGGAGTGTTGAGTAAAGATGGTTACAAAAATATAATGTCGACATTATAAAATGCTGGACATTAAAAGAAGGAGTTACAGGAAGCAATACGTTATCGGTGGATCCGGTATATTCGACACTATTTCCGGATTTTTCAAAAGACTAGTCACATCGAACGCCGCAAAACAGTTAGCGACTAGAGCTCTTAGTGCTAGTAAAGACGTGGCAATAGAAATTGGGAAAAAGGCTATCGATGTTGGGAAAACAGCCGCAACCGACGCTGGTAAAAGATTAGTGGAGAAAGCTGCGGTTAAAATGTTGACTGCTCCTAAGAAACAGGTTACGCAAGAAAGTAGAGATATTATTGATCGACTTAGTAGCGTCGGGACGAATTCGGAGAATATTAATAATCTGATGATGGGGAATGGTTTGAAAAATGTCCCATCGATCCAAGATTTAGTGCGGGAATGAAGGTTGTGTAAAAAATAAAAATAAAATATCGTATAATAAAATGAAATCAGATATTCTAAGATTTACCGAACAACCTCTGATTGATGAGGGTATCGAGCGCTACCAATATCACCAGTATGAGCCGATTCAGGGAACGAATCTAAACACCGCAGGGGGAGAGATAGTAATCAACATTCATTCTCACGATGTTTTCAACCATCCGGCGGAATCTTACCTAATATTCGAGGGCAGATTGACGAAGGCGGACGGAACCTTCTACGCTAATGCCGATGCCGTAGCCCTTACGAATAATGGACTCATGCATCTTTTCAACAATATTAAATACACATTAGGAGATAATGACGTTGAATCATTACGTAACCCAGGTCAAGCGACTACGATGCTTGGTTTACTCAAATACCCAAATGATTTTCAACTAGCTCAAGGTTTGAATCAGCTGTGGTATAAGGACAGTGGCGCTACAGCTGTTATCGCGGATAATCTAGGTTTCGCCGTTCGACAGTCGTATCTAATTCAAAAACCGGGTGCTAAAGGCACGTTTAGTTTTATCGTTCCATTGAGTCATATTTTCGGATTTTGTGATGATTACAACAAGGTTATTTTTGGAATGAAACACACGCTAACTCTTGTTCGTAAAGGCGACGATGACGCAATTTTTAGACTCGGCACTGTAGGTGCTGCGGGTGTTGCGGCTGCTGGGAAAGTTAGGTTAGACAAAATCGCGTGGTTTATGCCGCACGTCGTTCCATCCTTAGAGGAGAAGCTTGAATTGGCCAAAACGATCGAATCGAAAGTATCGCTACCAGTCGCATACAGGGCCCGCCAATGCGATAATATAGGCGTCCCACAGACGACTACTTTTGAATGGTCACTTGGCGTCAAGTCATCGGCTGAGAAACCAAGGTACATCATCGTTGGATTTCAAACCGGTCGTGGCGGTGATCAAGAAAAAAACCCATCGGTTTTCGATCATTGCAATCTAAAGGACATCTACGTCATGTTAAACACGGAACAATACCCGGCCGTCGGTTACAACCTATCATTCCCGAATCAGCAATTCTCACGAGCTTACAGAGAAGCGGCCTTGTTTGGCGAAAAATTCTACGGAACGGACGAACTAGTATCGCAAAGCAATATCACACCAGCAGACTTCAAAGACCTCTTCCCGATTATGGTGATTGATGTAAGCAATCAAGCTGAGCGTCTAAAGTCATCGTTTGTCGATCTCAAGATCAAAGCTACTTTTAATGATGCTCCGCCGGCTGGCACAGATGCGTACGCGATGATGATTTACGACAAGTTACTTAATTTTAAATCGGATGGTATGAAATTGACCATGGTGTATTAAAAAAATATCTTGTACTATAAAAATGAAACTGACAGAATTGAAAACGCTGGTGAAAAAGCACGGTATCAAAAGATGGACTCATCTCAACAAACCCGAAATGATCGATCTATTGTTCGAGAAGGGTGTACTTTCGCGTGATATCGTTGAAAAAGAGAAACAGCGGCGAGAACCGAAGGTGCCAAGCACGGACCCTAAATATGATAGATTGAAAAAAATCAGAAACCAACCGAGACGAGTAGATATATTTGACCTAGAAACGGGTGAAGTAAGCTCGTATTCATCGATTTACAAAGCAGGTAAAGCACACGGGGAAAGCGCGCGGACAATCTTATTTTTCAATGGCCGAGTATGGAGAAACAGATACGAAATTAAAGTCCATGAGAGAAAGGAGGATTTGGTAGAAATTTAAATTCAAAACTAAATGTGGTTTCGAATTTAGGGTCGTAAGTATGCGGCCGAAAAGTCATGGGCCTCAATGTTTAAGTCAGCGTCTGACGTAGCCATTATCTCGAGGTAGTCGGTATTAGTTAATCGAACTAGGGAAGTACCCGATGCATTATTATTAGCTCCAGCCGTACCTCCACCACCAAAGTCACCCCCACCGCCAGGCATCTTCATGTACACACTCCCCGTTTTCATCAAGGAAACATTACCGCTAGTTCTAGCACTATTGGCGTGAAATTCCACAAACACCGTAACCATATAACATCCGGCTTTCTTATAGACCTGGGAGTCGACCCCAATAAGTCGACCCCAGTCGACTTGGTCATCCCAAGTCGAGTCGGGTCGTTTCTGCTCACCGCAACTGACTCCAAGTCGAATTTTGTAGATAGAAGTCACTTGAAGTTGTTTTTACCTCAAGTCGACTTAAACCGACTTGAGACACAAACATAGTTAAATTTATCACTTAATTCAAACCAATGATATTGACAACATTTAAGCAGCTTTTGTTGCCTAGTGTGTTTACAAGAATGAATGAGGTCTTTGCCTCTTTGCTAAACAGAGACTTAGGCTAGGCTACTGATTATTTTGCCGGTAGGCTATCGTGCAGACTGCCGATCGATCTATTCATATAATTTGTAATTTTATGCTTAA
This sequence comes from Lumbricus terrestris, assembly GCA_949752735.1. Taxonomy (NCBI): domain Eukaryota; kingdom Metazoa; phylum Annelida; class Clitellata; order Crassiclitellata; family Lumbricidae; genus Lumbricus; species Lumbricus terrestris. The sequence goes on from OX457039.1 coordinate 27,457,074, forward strand.
ACGTCACACTAAGGCAATGGCATGCGCTTAATTAAAATGGTGAAACAAAAGATTACTAAAATATTTGCTCGTTTGCTCATCAAGCAATCAGTGAACTTCTAGTGGTCAGTGAATTCGGCGCAAAGAAAGCTGGATCTACAAGGCCTATAATAAATCGATAGTTTGGCGCTACTTTGGAGCGCTGCATCTGGAGTTGTCTGCAGACGGAAAAATTATTGTAGGGCCATTTGACAATGAAAGACTTTACTGTCAGTGAGTACTGAGTAGGCCTAGTAGCTGTAGTAGCCTACTGTAGGATGATGCGCTTGCAATGCTATATACTAAGTTGCGAAATGATGTTAGTGGCCAAATAATTATGAAAACAGAATTACAAATTATAGGCCCATCATAATTATCACGCCATTCATTCAGTGCAACCAGTCCGCGGTCCGCTATTTTATCTTAGACATTGCGTTGTTTACAAATTTATTTAATATTAATATTAAAAAATAATAATGAGTGAGTGTAATCTGAATAATCATAAACCATGGACAAGCTAAAATTCATAGGCCTAATAATTTGCCGTCGTATTGTCTAGGTTACTAGATGGCCGAAAGCATAACAAAAATATTCAAACTGAAAACAAACAGCTTGAAATGGGCGCATTAACACTTTAACAAATTCATGCATTAATTAAGTGTTGAGGCCTCATTACTCATTTGTAGGCCTAAATTAAATTAATGCTTGCAGGAAAATTGGCTTGACTTCTTGCATTAGTAGCCGTACGTAGACCTAGGCTAATGGCTAGTAGGCCTACCATGTCAGAAGTCGACTTCAAGTCGGAAGTCGGTTGTTTTTCTGCCAAGTCGGGTCAAGTCGTTTTGACGTCGAGAAGTCGACTTCAAGTCGACCTCAAGTCACTTTAGGGTCAAGTGGGGTCAGATTAGCTGACCAAAGTCACTCCCAGGTCTACTTTCTTAGGAAAGAAACGTTTCGAATTGATGAAACAATTATCCGGATCGAATCTTTCTCTTGGAAATTTTACAATCGTCGCAGTGCTGGTAGGGATAGCCTGAACAGCGTGGGAGTAGGCACTAAACACCGGGCCAAAGAATCGGTTGGTCGAAGCAATTTGTTCGTCAACATATTTTTTATTAGTCAAATGATTATCGTTAGACGGAACGTAAGGGTGATTCGTTACCAAATCTACACCTTGTCCATAACTTAGAGCCTCATCCATTCCTGCATCCGGATTATTCGTTATAGGAAGACAATTAATGCATTTACCATTCATATCTAGATCTCCTGTAGCCGCATTCGCTCCATCTCGTCTTAGAAAAGTATTGTTGACTTGGGATAATGTGATACCACCTGCTATTACTCGTGGTGTTGATCCACCATCCATTTGGCCAAATATGTTTACAGGCATTTTATTATCCTAATATTTTTAGTACAAAAACTCCGTCTACGCCAAAAAAAATTAGTTATGGTCTTAAGAATGCGATGGAAAAGTCCTTAGCTACTAAACCTACATCGGCGGTTGAATAAACACCTATCTCGAGGTAATCGTTTTCAGTTAGATAAATTATAGTACAACCTGTTGCATTGATAGCATCGGTATTTGGCGCACCCTCTCCACCCGCAATTTGCATATGCACCCCTCCATTTTTATACAGGTAAACGTAACCCGAAGTATCAGTACTGAATAAAGTAACAGCACCTAATAAACGAAATTCTATGTGCGTTGAAACGATATAGCAGCCGGCTTTATCAGGAGAGATCTTATTCCATCCTACGCGATGGCGGATATCTCTTTCGAATCTTGCTATAATTATCGAAAGAAACTTTTGTGTATGTATTGGCGCTTATGGATTGTGTAGCTGCCGTGTACATGCTAATAGCGGGTCCGATTGCTTTCGTGTCGACATATTTTTCAGCCGTTGCATCGACGTATTTCTTATTAGTCAAATGATTGTCGTTCGATGGTACATTATCGTGATTCATTATCAAATCTATAGCTTGCCCCCGACTTAGAGCCTCATCCATTCCCGCTTCCAGAGTACTCGTTGTAGGGAGACCTTTTATCACGCGACCATTCATATCTAGATCTCCAGTAACAGGGTTTGCTCCATCTACCCTTAGAAAAGTATTGTTTGCTTGAGTTAATGTGACGCCACCTTCTACTACTCGTGGCGCTGATCCGTTATCCATTTGACCAAATATGTTTACAGGCATTTTATTAGTATAAATTATTTATAACTTCCTGAAATTTACAACCGTCTGACATAGTCTTTTTTAGGACGTAGCCTAAAGGCATAGATGACCGCAAAAGACTTCGCCATCGGGTTGAATTCGTTCGCTGTTGTAGTACACGGGGCTGTGTAAATACTTTATCAGTTCGGTAGGTGGAGGAAGGCCGTAGCTGTCAAAATATATTTTATCCTTGCCGTTCTTTAAAAAACAGCACCAGTGGGTCCCTCTACCGTTCGAGTCATCTAAGTTCAATATCCCACACTCATTTCGTCTAGGTTTTTTAGGTAGTTCATCTCTGAGAAATACGCCACGGAAGTTTTTGATATTTAGTTTCTTTGCGGCATCGATCAGTTGTATGTTTGAGAGAGGGATATTAGGTAGTACAACGCCTTCGATATTTATGTTTTTGTTTGTCTCAAAGCTCATTTTTTATATTTCATATATATTTCACATGGTGCATATTTCACCTAAATATTTTATAAAAAAATACGTTTTTTCCCTCTCACTTATGTTGTTCGCTTTTTGCATATTTTTTTCCAATAGCACCGGGCGTATATTCTTCCAATTCATAGCTTTATGAAGTTCTTTTTCATCGAACGATGATAGGGGTAGAACAAAATCGAGATGCCATACTGAGCCGAAATTGTCCATACTCATACCCTCTTCAAACTGATATTCAATCCATTTCGTAAATATTTTAAAGCTGATGCCTATTTTACTTTTGAGACATTCTGGGATTTCCATTTTATTAGTGAAAATTATTATTTTTTAAGTAGTTTAGTTTTTCAGTGTGTAGTGCCCATAGGCCAAGGTATGAATCCCATCGTTCATTATTACCCGCTTGTCATCGTTGGCGGATAGCGCCACCTTGTTCACTTCTTCGGTGTAGATATCGTGAAGATGGGATCGAATCACGTTCATTTTTCTCGACTGTTCTTTCCTCGAAAACAAGCAGTCCTTGTAGTCTTCATGAGTGATAGATTTCTTGACGACATTCTTCTTAACGCCCTTGCATTTTTTATGTTCTACGCCGGTCATCTTATACGAATACAACTTGGATCTAAGTCCTACAAATTCTTCGATCTGTTTACCCGCGGCTTCGTCCTTAAACATTCCGATGACCTTTTTATTAACTCCAGGTTCTATACTGGAGGGGTGGTCCTTTGGATAGTCGCTTGTATCAAACATGCTTCGAACATCTGGTGCTATATCAGCATAGAAATCGTCGGTTCTTATTTCGTAAGCTAGCGAATCAGTATCTGTGAATAACAGTTTAGCTCTATCTCCATACTTGTCCTTGATGTAATTATAATGAAAAGAATACATGAGCGTTTTGCTCAAGTCTAGGATGCACATACCAAGATATATCGGCTTGTTATAGAGCAACGAAGTCTTCTTCATGTGAATGGCAATTAAATTTTCGTCAAAAATTGTTCGAGTGTCGTAACTCGTTTTAGCCGCTAGTTTTATGGCTTGCTTCTCGCTTGAAACCAGCTTAATATCTACTCGAGACTCTATATTTTCGCAAGTCTTACCAAACACACTATTATTCATAAGTTTGAAAAAGTCTTTCTCAAAATCATTGGTTGCTTTAGTCCTCAGGTTAGTATTTAGGTCGATATATTTTTTCAACCAGGTGCTTTCTTCAAATTTAATTCCTCGATGAATTTTGGTAATCTTCAAACCTAGGCTTTCATACTGCTTCAAATTTTCGTAATGGGTTATGTACTTTACTTTGTCATTCAGATTTGGGATGAGTTTAGGAACCGTTGAAGATTCAGGCGTGATATTCTCAGGGGCAAGAGGGTAGTCGTTATGTAGGTCGTGCAAATCTCTATGATATTCCAAGTCCACCTCCAATATACACGGTATCGATCTCCATGCGTTTAGCTCATCATCAGTCATCCACTGAAACCCATGAGTCGGCAGTGGTTTACACATTGCCCACCCATACAAGTTGTTAGCGTCCAAATAGGTTATAAATGATGAAGGCTTGCTATTGTCAAACGTGGACATGTACTTGTTATTTGCTTGCCCATAACGATGTGAAATTGTGCTAACACCACCTCTTATCCCATGCTTGACCATTAGTATCATATCGTAATCGCTCAATAATTCTAACTTTACTCCAGTCAACTTCAAAGCGGCATCCCATGCTAGTCCAGGAGAAGTGTAATACCAGGCGGGATCTAGGTTGTAGTTCTTCATACAAACGTCTCTAAAATTCTCAAAGACATCAGCTAGTAGGAGAACATCGCTCACGTTATATCAATCGTGATATTCTCTGAATGTTTTGAAACCGAATTCTTTCCATACTACCTGTGCGTGGTTGTAGTCTTCGTCACTGATGCCTGAGTCGTTTAGTTTCGAATAGAATGCTGACTTTGGCGGTAGTTCTGTTTCGTTCAATTGATCGATGGAACTAACGTGGTCGTACGGATACACCCCTTTTCTCAGCAAGAGATTGAGCTGATTACCGGAATAGTACTTGCTTATATTTTTACACTGGTCTTTGTTTAGGTTCTTCGATAAGGCGTCGAGGCTCGCTGGCATGAATCTAAAACTATCGATGAAACGTAATTCTCGTTTGACCACTTTCTCTTTCCCTTCTTTGTTAATAAACTTATCGACTACGATCTCTCTCCTAAATGAGATATACTTTTCTTCATTGCAGGGGATGCATTTAATCTGTTCATTATTACCACCTCGTAATTTCTTCACGAATAGATGGCTATCGTAGCCAGTTAGATTATGGAATACTACTGGGAAAAACTTGGGGACTCTATACTTTAGATTACAAATCTTATGAGCAGCACCTCTGAATTTACCAGTAAGATGGCAGTGGTCTCTTACTCGTATGTCATTATCATCATCACCATCAGAGAACTCACCCCCGCAGATATGGCAGTTAGTAGCTTCTTCGTAACATTTCTGCTCAGTTTTACCGAATATCATTTTCTCTGGAAATTTAAATCGATTATAAATATCTTTTACTTTCTCAACAAGACTGTCAATAAATATCTGCGCTACATCATCGTCTTCGCTCTTCGCTGTGAACGTTACAGGAGCTTGCGAATATAGGTCATCATCGAAACATTTTATGTGGTAACAAAACGAGCTAGGGGTATGTTTCTGGTATTTATTGGTGTAAGACGTGCTGGGATCGGGTTGGCATGTATCGATCGGTTTAATGAAGGATTCGAAATCCGCATAGATAATAAAAGGTACTCTCATTTTCCTATAATAATTGTTAAAACTCAACATAGTTCCTGAACCTGGGAGTTCTATTCGTTGAGCGTCATGTTGCGAACAGTACTCGATGTGTTTGTTAAGCGAGTCTTTCGTTCTGTAACCGATTAAACATCTTCTACAATAGTGCATCGAATTTACAGATTTTTCTGTTCGTGCAGCCATCAATCTATTAAAGTTCTTGATCCAACAGTAATGCTTCTTTTCATCGTCGGAAATAAGCAGTAGATCTACACAGGTATCACTTTCATACTTCGAAATATATATTGGGTATACGCTCTTTTCAAAGCCGAATAGATTGACGCTAATGTTATTACAACGCTCAAACTTATTTACAATATTAGCATCAGCAGCAACTGGGAACACGATACCACCCCAATCGAGTTTCTTAGATTGTTCTATCAGGTCTTTAGTGATTCTATGCGGGTTATCTTCAGTTGGATTCAACGCCCTTGTAATACACCATTTGAAACATTCTTCGTCGTTGTTTTTCATATTAATAATGGCCTTTTTATTTGTCAAATACTCGGGAAGCTGAATATATGAACTACCTTTCAATGGCTTGTATACCACTGTATCGATATCTAATTTCAAAACGGCTCTGAATCTCCAATTGCTACCTCGCATCTGATAACTCGCCATGCTCTCTTTAATTTTATCCACTGCGTTGGCATATATTTCCTTCACATCGGTTGCTTCTAAAATAATATCAGTCTTTGATTTGAAATTAGGCTCAGCCGTTGTTATTTCACCGGATTTTATGTCTACTTTCTCCATTACACACATGAGATTGAGTTGAACTTTTACCCCTCGATTTTTCGCTAGCATCCTAACTACCTGCGGTCTTACAGCCTTGAGAAAAGATTCAACATCGATCCTGTTGTTGCCATCGATCGTGTATCTTTTTGTAAACCCTTTGATAGCCGTCGCAGTCTCTCGAAGTTTGAACCTATGAACGGGTGGTTTTATTCTTTTGGGTAACTGACTAATCTCACTAGTCAACCAATCCGAAAAAGTAGCTTTATTTTTCCCCACAAATTTCCAAATAGTAGACACGTGTGCTGTAAGTTCCTCTTTTCTTAATCTTGAGTATCCTCGTGTGCCTCTCTGTTTCGCAATTTCTCGCAATTCTCGTACAGTGCCAGGAGAACGCGTTGGAGTCTTGATGACTGGGGGCCGTGCACCTAGCCGATCTCCATGCTTTATGAGTGCGATGAGTTCCGTTTTTGGTAGTCTCGAGTATCCTTTTTGTCCTCTTTGTTTTGGAATTTGTCGCAATTCTTTCAGATTATACGTATCGTAGTTCATTTTATATACAAGATATTATCTTTATACTTATACAAGATTTTTTTTCAAATTGAACGAGATGGATTTTTCAATGAATATTGCCAGTGAAAAATTATTCCTTCGTAGGAAATAAACGCCTCTTTCGCTATTCAGTTCTTTCCACCAATATAGCGTCCTCCACTCTTAGTTGGACTGATGGTTTTCCACTTCCAATGAATACACTGCATGTTAAATCTAGCACGGCCCGACATCTAGTAGGCTTTGATATTAGCGTTAGGGGATCGATCTGGTTATCGTCTGTATCAAAAAATCCGGTTGTTATTTCTGTTGATTGATAAGCAGTTTTCAATTTCAGGTACATCTTAGGTGGCATGTCTTCCTTTTGATGAAAGATGGTCATTTCTTTGACCAAGTGTTTCTTACTCAAACCCTCTGCAAGAATATAATCTTGAATGCGTTCCAAAATACTTTCAAGCATACTGATAGTCTTCGATTCTTCCTCAGTCGGTCCTAATTGCCTTTCATACATCGTTACGATCATACTAAACCCAAATGAGTTGAATCGTAAAAACCTATTATAAATTAAGCTACAACTTTTCAATGCCGGAGTTTGGATATGAAAATCATCAATACCGTCTGGATAATTATATTTAATTTGAATTCTTTGACCAAATTTCGTCTTCACGACTTTGAAGATCATATTTTCAGGATTGAAAGTTTCATGTGTGATAATCATGTTCATTTTATAGTAAGAAAATATTTTTCTTTTTTTGTTATTTTATATACACAAGAAAAAAAAATATTATGATCGAGTGACTCATCATCGAAACTACTGGAAATTCCCCGCATGATGAGTCATAGGCGCGTGCTGGGTAGTTGGTAGAAGTTGAACCATGGTTTGGGTTGGTTGGTAGAAGTTTAACCATGTTTGGGTAGTTGGCAGAAGTTGGCAAGAAAATTATTTTTTGTTATTTTAAATAGTAGGAAAAAAAAATAATTTGTGTGTTGGAAAAAAGTTGAACCATGGTTATGGGTCGATACATTTTTTGATGAGTCAGCATATTTTTTTGAACCATGGTTATGGGTCGATATATTTTTGAACCATGGTTATGGGTCGATATATTTTTGAACCATGGTTATGGGTGATTTGGAAAAGTTGAACCATGGTTAAGGTCAAATGTTCCAGAATAGTCTTAATCTATCTACTAACCCTGAATGGCTGCATTTTAAGGTGTCATCTTAACATGATAGTACCATATATTATAGTAGTAAATAATGTCATTATAATCATATAATAATAAATAATATCACGGTATATTATAACACTTCATATAAAACAATGATGGAAACAGTAACTAAAAACCAACATCATTTCGTCAAATTTGTCTGGGGGGGGGGAATGTCAATCCTGGGGGGGGGGGAACTTTCTTCCCCAGAGACGTCTAGATTAAACACTGATTGCTCTGTGTATACTCGTTCATTTGTATTTGAGACAAATTCGATTAACTCCCTGTATGCAGTGCCATGCACCCGATTACGTGTCAAAACACATCGGTTAGAGACATTGTGGGGCGCGGTGGTGTAGTGGTGGCGTCGTTGCCTTGAAGCCTGAAGGTTCGGGGTTCGAATCCACCTCGCCGCGTAAGGACCTTGGGCAAGACCTTCACTCACAATTGCTCAGCGCTTCGGCGTGAAACTCTGATGCAGTGTTCGCTCTGCACTCGGGAGCGCCTCTGAGTAGTGAGCTTGAAGGGGCGCTATAACAAGTGCACATACAAACAAACAAACAAACAAACAAACAGATGAAACTAACGCGAAACTTCCGAACTAAGCTTATAATTATTATATAATTGATGTAAAATCGCAAACAGGTCTACATGCAGTAGAGGTCATAGTAAAGTATATTGACTATAGTAATGTAACAAATCAATCTATATCAATCAGAGTTTACATAGCGCCCCCTTCAAGATGCCCACTCAGAGGCACTCCCGGCTGAGATCAAGCGAGAAAAACAGAAACTGAGAACAGTTTGGGAGGTGTCGCAATGTCGCATAGTCAAGGGAAGCCCATTCCAGCTTGTTGGGCCAACCACAGAAGAGGAACGGCTCTGCTTTGTCGCAGAGCAAATGAAAGGAACCATATTAGGTCACCAGGGGCTTCTATCCCCCCTAAGCAACCGGGCGCAATCCATCTTCTCCCCCCCTTTTCTGAACCGGCCTTCCTCCATGTATGCAATATAATGTAATCTAGCGCATGCCCTCCTCTAGTGTGGGAATGAAGGTTAATATTGTTTGTAGAGGGACAAACGAGCATCCAGCAGACGATCGCCGAAGCATGTGTAGCGCCGAGAAGGGATGACCTGGTATGGGGAGGGAATGTGCCCTCCCCATAAGAAATTTTTGCAATTTCCGCATTGCAATTTCAGCATTTTCAGCTGTCCTCTTAGCAAAATTACTCTACTATTTCAGTGGAGGAATTGCTGCCAAAATTTGGCAACCATATATATGTTTTGCGCCTCTGATCAGTGTACGCTCGAGAGCCGTTACGTAAATTTTCAGAGCACAATGCAATACTATAAAATACAATGTAGGTCCTACATTGTAAGCCCACGTAATAATGATGTTGCTTTACTAAGTGTTTAAGGACCAAATTTGACTGTCTGAAATTTGAAGATAACATTGGAGAGAAGCCATTTAGTTGTGCAAAATAGTATTTGTATTAATATTATTTTTTCAATTTTAATATGATTCTATTATTTATTAAAATAGGCCTAGTAAAAACATAACTATAATCATGTAATAGGAAATTTTTATTATGGTATATTGTAGCTGTTATAGCAGTTCATGTAATTAAAAAATGCAGATAGTCGCCTAACTAAAAACTCAAAGTGTATAAAGTGTATACATTTTGCTAAAAACTATTAGGCCTACCATTTTGTCCAAATCTATATGGAGGGGAAGTGTTTTCTGGGGGTAATCTTTCTCTTAGTGATGCCTAGATTGAACGCTGCCCTCCATGTCCGACCTTCCCCCCAACCGACGTGAATTTTGGCTGTCTTCTGATTCCCCCCCCCCTATTTTTCACTGGGCGCAAGCTGCGCCCGCCATGTATAGGGATAGAAGCCCCTGTAGGTCACCATGGATAGCAAAAAATGAAAAATGAAATATACAATAAAATATACAATAAAATATAAAATATCCGTAGCCATATCATGAGAAGTAGGCGCCCACATGTGCGCCCTATAGCATAGGACAATATAGGAAGTAGCCTGTTATCCGTCAGATTGGTGATGTTGAGTGCTAGAGCAATTGGTTGGTTCTTTAAATGAAAGTGGGTACTTCATACAGGGTGTGTAAAAAGGAGCACCTAAAAGTTTTTCGCCAATATTCTGGAAACAATATGGATTTTAAAATTTAATTTTATTATTTCAATCTGCTTCTATAATTTTTTCCTAATATGGTCCTATAGCCTTAAGATAGTTTAAGGGCCTGTGAAGGTCTGAGTATCGACCAGGAATTTTGCTCATCGACCCAGCATGAGTCCTCACGAATTGGCGCTAATTTTGGGTAAATTTCGGCTCCTGAATTTACTGCGATTTTTGCCGTTGTCTACAAAATATGCTACCGTGAATTTAAAACTTTTTCCACGAATTTCTTATCCTTGGTGGTTGGTTGTCACAGTTGTGAGCTATCTATAGTATCTAACTCGATTCGGGCAAATTGGAACTGAGAGATAATGTTGTGTAAAAGGGCGTTAGATTTCACGTATAGATTTTTTTACTATTTTCCAGGATCTGCTTGCCCGAAAAACAGACATGCCCGAAATTTGGGGAAGGGGGATTTGCTCCCTCTGGACCCCTGTCTCCTACGTCTATATATGCTATTGTATGAACTCATCGCATCAAAGGACGTTGACAAATAGTATGGCAGTCGTATATATAGACTCTATATAAATTATACATAGGCCTATAGGTTTAATATTTATATAAGATTTTGTTATTGTTACCTTGCTGGGGTATCCGGCGTTGCACGGGAAATTTAGGATTCGCCCCGCTCCCGGTCAATTCCCGGCAACCAAACTCCGCCCATGCCTATTGCTTTCGCAGCAGATGCATCATGCAAGTATAGCCTTCGTGTTAAGAGACTGATTTACATATTGTGTCCATTAACCAATTTTATTTCGAATTTGCTCTATTTTTGTAGACCAACACATGATAGGCCTATTGCCAATACCGTATTGGCAGGAAATAAGCTCAAAGCAACTTTTTGTTGGAGAACCTGCTCATCGCTTATTGCTGCCTTGGTCCCGAACGCCCTAGGGCGGAGCCAAGCTTCAAATTCAATCATCACTTTCTTCGACCTGCCAAATATCTTCCATGACCCTGAGACGACCTGCCGACATTTTATAGCTGGCGCCGCTGTCACGAAATAGAGTATCCCCCGTATTAATTGTATCCCCCAAATTAAAAAAATTCGAAAAAAACCATTCCGCGTGTATTTTTTGGCACATTAATTTCCATCTGCTTTGTTTTGAACAATAACACTAACAGGCATGTTAATTCCTACTAGATCATTTGTTTTGTCCTGTTTTAGAGCACTTAAAACATTTAAAACACTTAAGAACACTCAGAGTCACTAAATAAATTCGAGTTGCCTTTATCTGAGCATTAATTGCTTAGGACACTTAAAACAATTACAGTCACTTTAAATTTTGATTACAGCATAAATTTGTTTATTATGCGCATTTTTCAAAAAACGGGATAGAATGGTTTATCCCCCCGGATAGTATAGACCGGTTAATTCCATCCGGGGGGATAGATTAATTCATCCCCCCGGATAGCTTTCAGGGGGATACTCCGTTTCGTGTCACCGCCACTGGGTCTTTCACTCAAAACTGAAAACATTGCTCTTTCACAAATACTATCCTGATTCTTCCTCTTCTCCTCACACCCTCGTCATTTCAACTCTAAACATCACCCACCTTAGCCGTCCATCTATCTGCCTGCCTGACTCTCCGGACTTGAGTCACTTGACCCGCTGCGCCTATATCGATTTTGTTTTGATTAAGCGCCTGTGAATAAGCTGGTTCCCGCGACTTGGCTTTTATGGGCGCTGTAGAAGTCTCGAGATTACGACTACGATTCGACTGGTTATTAAAATACACGCAGTCTGGTGCCAGTCTACTAAAAGGCATAATATATAAAGTCGTTGTGTTGCCTAGGCCTATCTAACTCCGCCACTGGTTGTTCTCTGCAAGTGCCAGTCCCAATCCTGGATAAATGAGGAGGGCGACACTAATAATCTTTGATATGGCAGTGTCGTTAACCATGTAACAAGCAGGCATAGGCCAGCCTCAGCCAGTATACCCCGCAGTCGAGCGAGTCGATCAATCGAGTCGATCGTAACTCGGCCAAGTCGAGTCGATCGAAAAATCGTCGACTCGATCGACTTGCAAGTCGAGTCGATCGCTCGTACTGAATGAGTATGATAAAGATCTACTATTAGGCCCGTAATTGAAAACCTACATGTAGCCTAGGTGTTAATTTTCAGAATATAAAACGAGGCCTTTTGCGACGTCACTTCGATCGATTATGATACAATTCTACAATTAAATAAGTTCACTGCAGTAGCCGCGCTAGGGGGATGCTAGGGGGGGGCTAAGCGCCCCTCAAAAAAGGTCATCCATTTTTTCCCATGTAAAAATAAAATATTTGCACGATTAACCCCTTTAGCCCCCCCTCAAATAACCGTAAAGGCACGCACGAGGTTTGTCAGACAGTTTGGCGGACATGAAAAAGGACCATTTTCCCAAGATTTCGACCAAACGACTAAAAAAAGAACGTCAGAAATTTAGACGGTTGAAATGGAAAATTTTCTTGAGATTTTGGCAGATGACTAAAAAAAGGTCGTCGAAATTTTTTTGCGACTCAAAACGGATAATTTTATCCCGCGAATTCAGCCGCCCCCCCCCAAAAAAAACCTCTGAAATCCTGGCGCCGCCACTGGTTCACTGAGAAAGCGAAATTAGGCATATTGGGACGTCACTTCGATCAGGATACAGATCTACTATCATAATTATAATTTCATTAATTTCAGTGCTTAAAGTGTAGAAAAAGAAGTGCCCATGGACTTATTATTAGGCCTACCTATCCCTACTGTGCGGGTCAAATAAGTGGCAGGACGGTGTAGATATTTTTAAAGAAGTGCCTGGACGCCGTCCATGACGTCCAGGCACACTTTAAGCCCTGATTAACTTTGAGAATACAAAACCATATGCTACCCATTGTAACGTCACTCTGATTATGATACAATTTTAATTTTTGTTATTACAAAAGTTCACTTCAAGAATTAAAAAAGACTTGGCCTATTGTGACGCCACTTCGATTGCCTAATGTTACAAATGTACTATTAAAGAAGTACGTTTTGAGAATATAAACAAGGTCTATTGTGACGTCACTTCGATTATTATACAGATCTTCCAGTATAGATGTTCATTTTGCGAATGTAAAACTGGGCCTTTTATGACGTCACTTCGATTTTGATACAATTCTGCTATTAAACAAGTTCACTGAGAAAACGAAATTAGGCCAGTTATGGCGTCATTTCGATTATGATACAGATCTACTATTATATTATTTCATTTTCATAATAGGCCTACAAAACTGGGGCTGTTTTAACGCAACATCGCTCCGATTACACTGGTCAACACTGATTTTATTGCCAAAGATATTAGAGCGAATTAAGGGTAACTTTGTGGTGGTGATTCCGAATATGAAGTCGGTTTTGCTAGATTGGCTCTAGTTTTTGAGTTTTTAAAGACAATATGAGAATTAAAATGGTTAGAAATGCCTAGTGGCAAAATGCATTGAAATAGCCATAAATTTGCACAGAAGTGCACATATTTAGCACATAGCTGGCAATTTATTCAGTATAATAATAAATACATATGGTAAGTTCATTAGAGATAAGCACAGTAATTGAATTATTGCATATAGAATAACGTTATTGTGCATTTTTCTGTCATGTATACGTCATCAGGAAAGTTGCGTTGGGGGCCCCAGCAATAGCCTGCCAATGCTGCCATCATGTGGGTGTCCCATTTGCCTTGATATCTTTCCTCCATGACCTTTATATCCTGGTGAATTGTTTCCCTATCAACCAATGGCTCCTTAATTATATATTTGCTGCACCTATCGCCATGTTTTCTCTAGAGGGCACTGTCGCCTTTTTCCAATGATCTCGCTTTGCCGTACTAATCCCACAAGCAGATGAAGCAAGAGTACTTATATCCACTTTACTGAAATTTACCATTCTCATACATGTATCAACACAATTATACATCTGGTGTTCATTATAAAAGAGCTTCTGCAAGATCAATTTTATATTTTCATGTTCTTCTTTGAGCTTTATTGGGTGCACTATTGAAAGAGAGGAACATATAGGTCACAATTGTGCAATAAGACACATTTCAAGCTTCTCTTGGGCTGTCTATAAACAGTGCCAATCTTCTTGTCTATATTCCATTCCTATTTTATGAAGAAGTCCAGGATGTTATGGCAGTACTTAGGCCTATGCAAGTTCTTCATCTTGGGTGAAGTAAGGAAGAAGTTCCGCCTCACTTGTTTGATAAGCTGCTAGGTTAACTTCTGACTGTATGTATACCCAGTTCTTTTCTTTTAGTCTGAATGTTAAAAGATCTGTTGCTTGCTTTGAGAGACTGAGATCCCGTATAGCAGGTCATTGATCATTTTGGGAAAACTGCTGATGTGTAGCAGTGCTTCACTTCCACTGCTATCTGCTGTGCTACTTTATAAGTTCCGATTTTCTTTGCAATCTGGCAATGGAAGGTCAGGAAGTGTGGTACACTGCTATGGGGATTAACTCACTGTGTGGAACAGGTCACTGATTCGAAATCAGGATATTCCCACTTGCATTTCTTGTATAGATTGAAACCTTTCGCTTAACTACACATTACAAATTACAAATATCATCATTGTTTTCTGATCTCTCCACATCATATCATATGAAGACTGAAATTTTAACTCTTCCGTTCTCTATTTGTCCACTGCCGTAAGCATTCAACACAGGTTTTACAGACCTTAAGAGGAGCTCAAGACTTGTCTTGGTCTACATGTGCCACTCCAAAACAATCAAGATAAGCTTGTTTCACAGAGTCTATCATGTTTTTCTATATTTCTCAATACAGTATTCGCCAAAAATATAGCAGAATGCATTAGGATTGTTTAAGCCTCTTCGTGAAGTATTCATATTTCCCTGGGAATAAAGTCAAATAGAAATATTTCGTGTGCCTATTTTGGACTTGTATATTTGTTCAAAATATTTACTATCTCTTATTTGTACTTTCTGTAGAACTTACTTCAACTTCAAAGTTAATTTGATTACAGTTCATTTACTTTATTTGTGCTTATAACACGTTACACAAGCAGCCACTATTAGTTTATGGTAGGTGCCCATTATCTCATAAACTAGAGCCAACTTGAAAAAACCGCTTTCATCTCTGAATTCAGCACCCCCAAAATACCAAAGATCGGTTAAAATATCGCTGGCAACAAAAAAATTTTTTTCATTTGTTGAGCTGTGTTATGATACAAATCTATTATACGTTCAGCTTGAGAATATAAAACTAGGTCCATTTTGACGTCACTTCGATCACGATACAGACCTAGGCTACTATCAAAGAAGTTCATTTTGAGAATAAACTATGCCTATTGTCATGTCACTTCGATTATGATACAGGCCTACCATTATAGAAGAGTATAAGCAAGGCCTATTGTGACGTCACTTCGATTATTACACAGATCTACTATAATAATTATTGAAGTTAATTTTCAGAATCTAAAACGAGGCCTATAATTGTGACGTCACTACGATTTCAGTGCAAATCTACTATTATATAAATTCACTAAGAATTCGAAATTAGGTTTATTGTGACGTTACACAGATTATGACACAAACCTACAATCGTATAATATACATGTACATATTAATGATATTATGTGAACTTATTTCCTCACGTCTTTCCAGACTTTTCAAGTGTTCAGCGCTGCCTAGGTCTAACCTAAACTAACTTTATTGTGGTAGTTATAATGGCTAGTTACATATGTATAAGTATCTACAGTTCTTTAACTTCGTTACAGAAATCAACGATAAGTTTCTCGTGTTTTTGTTCTTCAAAATCCAGCAGTAGCAAACAAACACGAATGTACCGTAGCAACTATTTTACATGTTTCAAACAATTCAACTTTAATTAATGACAACATCGCCATCTTATTAACTCTCTCCTCTACACACCTTATACATACGACTGGCACTCCTACAAAACCTATCTAACTCCTTCAGCCGCTCTGTCCCACTCTCTGTGACTGTCTCTCTTGCTCTCAGGCGTACGGCTGCACAGCAGCAACTTTCCCGCCACTCAGCCACTTGACCTACCTTACCTGTACGCTCTTGCATAATAATTAGCTGACAATTAAATGTTAAACAAAATTAGCTTAAGTATAATTTCATTTTGAGATTACATAACTGCAGAGGTGAGCAATTAAGAGACAAAACTAGGTAAAGTCGACAAAGTCGATCGAGTCGATCGTCGGCCGAGCCAAGTCGATGGAAAGAGGAGGAGGGCGTCACTGATCGTCCTTGATATGACACAATGTTCACAGTTTCAAGGACAATCATGCGGATTCATTGCGGGTATATAAAGAAATTGGGTCTCATATGAACTTCAAGTCTTCAAGAGAAAGTGGGGCTGTCGGCTGTGTTTCTACGGTCGTGTCAGGATGCAGTTCTTCGTCGAATATAACCATCGCACTGCAAATCATGGCTGGCAGAACCCCCCCCCATTACATACAGGCTGCTACTCATAGTATACTCACTCATGATGATGATGATGATGACGGTTCTCTGCCCGCAGGCAGGTACGTTCGATGGCTTTCGCCACCCGGGGATGAGATGAGTGAGGTGGTTTCCCGTTGCCTTCCCCACAGACAATGATGGGTAAGCAACTTGCCCAAGGTCGCTCCGCAGCAGCTTGCGCCCCTGCGTCCCGCCCGAGATATCCAAATCTCTGAATGTCAACTCCCAGCCCGGGGCTTGAACCGCAGTCCGTTGCGACCAACAGACGAATGCCGCTCTCGCTTACCGGTGTAGCTAACTATAGTGGCGGTGCTAGGGGATCTGGGGGGCTAAGCCCCCCCCTACAAGAGGCTGAGCCCCCCTAAAAAAAGGGCCATCCGAAATTTTTTTACAGTGAAACATCCACGATTTTAAGCTGACGACTAAAAAAAAAAGGTCGTCAGAAATTTTGGCGGCGAAAATGGAAAATTTTCAGGAGATTTCGGTCGAGGCTTCAGCCCCCCCCCCGAAACTGAAATCTTGGCGCCGCCACTGGCTAACTAGGCTAACTCATGATACCATAGTCAAACTCACTTGGCCCATTCGTCTATAATTATGCCGCAATGCAATTAAGCGACTTCCAAGTGTGAGCTGCAATTAATGCAGGTATCATCCCAAATCATCCGAACGCAGTGATAACCATTATATTGCATAATTATTGCCAGACATCATTAGGCCTAGACGCTGTAAATGCATTAGTGACCATTATAGGCTACCTTTGTTCATATAACAGGCTAGCCGGGTGTCGGCCCGCTATTCCGAGGGTCCACTATTCCGAAGGTCCACTATTCCGAATTTCCCCTATATTTTGTTCTTTATCCTTGGTGGTTAGCCAGGTTAGGGTTACGGTGGGTTAGGGTTGGGTGGTGTTAGGGTTGGGTTAGGGTGGGTTGGGGGTTAGGGCTGGGTTAGGGTGGGCTAGGGTTAGGTTTAGGGTTATGGTTGGGGTTAGTGTTAGGGTTGGGGTGGGTTAGGGCTAGGTTTAGGGTTATGGTTAGGGCTATGGTTAGGGTTGGGGTGAGTTAGGGTTAGGGTTATAGTTAGGTTTAGGTTTAGGGTTAGGGTTCGGAATAGTGGACCTTCGGAATAGTGGACCCTCGGAATAGTGGACCCAAACCGGCTAGCCGTGCTAAGAAGTGAGGTGTGTTGATACTGCCGTGTAGGCTA